>OU015754.1:1355187-1362687 GCA_907169655.1 Acomys percivali
TGTGTGTGTGTGTGTGTGTGTGTGTGTGTGTGTGTGTGTGTGTGTGTCGGCGGTGGCAGAGATCACTGAGGCTTGCTCGCTCCAGCCTAGCTCCAGGTCCCATAAGAAACTCTGTCTCAGACAGTTAAAGTGGAAAGTGACAGAGCAGGGTCTGTCTTCCTCTGGCCTCTGAATTTAAACCTGGGTGTGCACTCCTGCACACACACGCACACACACACGTGCACATATCACACACAAGGACACATGTGCATACTCTACATGCCTACACACAAACATACCTTGTGATTGTATCAGCACAAAATCTATATGAATAACATGGCCGTCCTTGTCATGGCCTCCTAAACACAGCACTATTATTTACATAGTATTTGTGCCACACGAAGCAGCGCAGATCATCTGGAGATGCTTTAAAGCCTCTGAGAGGGTGTGTGTACACTAATATAGATGCTAGGGTTTTTTTATTATTTATTAGGGACCTGAGCATCTTTGATGATTGCAGAGAACAGAGGGCTGGCCAAAAAATAACCATGTGGCTCCATGCTTAATATATATACACATATTATATATTCATATATTAAATATATATTACACACTTTATGTCCATATAAAATTATGTATGTAAAACACTTTATTTAGATATCTCTGTGTGTATACACCATTTGTACGAGTGACCACAGAAGTAAAAAGAGGGTGCTAGAGCCCCCAAAGCTGTAGTTACGGTTGGATGTGAGTCGTCTATATGCGTGCCAGGAACCCAACTAGGGTACTCTGCAAGAGCAGCAAGGGCTCTTAACCACCAAGATACCGCTCCTGCCCCTACGAGATATGTTTTAAACAGCAGCATAATTTGGACATGTAGAAAATAGGTACTTTGGGGGGCATTGTTTCAAGACAAGGTTTCTCTGTGTAGCCCTGGCTGTCCTGGAACTTGCTGTGTAGACCAGGCTGACCTCGAACTCACAGGGCCTCTGCTTCCTGAGCACTGGGATTAAAGATGTGCCCCCACCACCACACAGCTCGAAAATAACTACTTTTAAAGGTATTTCATTCTAAAAGCTGGCTCTGGCTTCTTAAAACAAGTTGGTAATTCATAATAAAATATAAAAAGATTTTTAAATTAAAAAAATTGGTTCCAAAAAAAAAATTGGTTCCAGTCAGTAACCCCTCTGTTGAACCATCTTCTTTTATTTGAGTAACTGACTACAATCAGCAGAGGTTTATAATGGCTTCATCAATGGCTATAGAAAGCCAGACATGGTGGTACACACCTGTAGTCCCAGCACTTGGGAGGCAGAGGCAGGCAGATATTTGTGACAGAGAAAGCCTGTCTTGAAAAAATAAAAGAAAAAAAAAATGACTCCAGAACAGGTTCTTACTGGCATGCAACCCAACCCAACTTACTTGCACTTGCAATTTCCCCCTCTCACTCAATTTTGCAGGTCTCAGCAAAATGCCAAAAACATCCTGGCCCATCTCAAGCTAAGGTAAGACCTAAGGGGACACTTTTGGGGGGTTTGTGGAGCCTCCTTTAATTCAGGAACAACATAAATGAGCCTTGCTCCACCTCTGATTCACTCACAAGGACCCAGCCAGGAAATGATCTTTATGTCTTATTTTTCTACCAAATAGATAGAACTGAGATTTGCACTCCTAACATAACAAAAGATGTTGAGACTTTAAAAATTAATTTATCTTTTATGTGCATTGGTATTTTGCCTACAAGTATGTCTGTGTGAAGGTGTCAGATCTTGGAGTTAGCAGACAGCTGTGAGCTGCCATTGCGTGCTGGGACTTGAACCCAGATCTTCTGGAAGAGCAGCCAGTGCTCTTAACTGCTGAGCCATCTCTCCAGCCCTCAAGACGTTTTTGTTTCAGTGAAATTTGGAGGCCTTGTAAAGGTGGTTTCCGAAACCAGGTTGCTGAGTGGCTGCTGTCACCAAGCTGGTTGGCACATTAGTAGTTTGTCATCATGGTTACTGCTGCTGGAGCGTTCAACTCTCACCTGTGTGTCAAAGGCACCTAAACTAAGCCCTCTTGACTGTCCACACAGAGTCCAAGATCTCTCTCTGCGTTCTACCCATTTCCGGGTTGAAGGTCAGCCATTTCTTTTCTGTTTTGTTTTGTTTTGTTTAAAGATTTATTTATTTTATTTATTGCATATGAGTGCTTTATCTGCAGAAGAGGGTATCAGATTACATTATAGATGGTTGTGAGCCACCATGTGGTTGCTGGGAATTGAACTCAGGACCTCTGGAAGAGCAGTCAGTGCTCTTAACCACTGAGCCATCTCTCCAGCCCCACAGCCACTTCTTAAAGTGCCACTTCTAATGCTTGAGTTTCTAGATTTTTGACTTGACTGAAACTCACCACAGTTTGTCAGTGGCCCAAACCAGAGGCCTTGGAAATATTCTGACCCAACAAAGACATGCTTGCTTGTTAAACATCTTTTCCCACTGTCCTCTGCCCTTTCTGGAATTTCTCGTGACTCCCCACAGGTCTGGCCTCTCAGACCTGAGTTCCTTACACACTCCATAGCTTTTGTCTGCATAGCTTTAGGGATATCTTTCATTTTACGCCTCTTTGAGTTAGTTTTCTGTATATTGAAATCATTTTTCTTCAGATGTAGAGATCTACATGTCTGCTTTTTGGCTCTGGCTGGACACACAGACCGCTGTTTACAAAGCTTAAGTCCTTAAGAGTCTGGTGTGGTGACTTTAACCAGGCGCATGGAAGCCACCTTGCTCTGTCCATCAGTGCCTCGCTGGAATATTTAAATGAAAGGTCGTTGGCACATAAAACAGATAATAACAGCATGGATGTATACAAGTGCTGAGCGGTTGTGTCAGGCCATTTAAATGGCACCTTTCTCATTACTTTATGTACCTTATCTGGTTGGCGGCTGATGTGCCTGATCAGGACACTCAAGAGGAACCTCCCCAGCCAGGTGAAAACCGGCAGATGCAGTGCAGCGAAGGAGACAGTGAAAGGGACCACAAGCCAGCATCATAAAACGTTAACCATGGCAGGCGAGCATAATCTTTCTTTAATGGCAAAGTCTTAAAAATCACTTCCCCACTTTTACACCTGGGTTTCCAACAATTACTTCTAGATCCTCTCTTGGCCTCCCTGGTTCCTAGCCACTGCACACAGAGCATCCCATTGGTCCCCACCTCCGTTCAACTAGGAGAAGCAACAGAAGTTCATGAGAAATCGCAAAAGATGGCCTCGTAGAAGCTCCTGGTCTACGAAATGAGTCCGGGATCATCAATCAAGGCTACACAGAGAAACCCTGTCTCCAAAACCAAAAACCAAAAACAGCAGAAGAAATAAAATAAAATGAAGAAAGCACCATCAAGGTGGGCGGTAGTGACACACATCTTTAATCTCAGCACCCAGGAGGCAGAGGCAGGCAGAGATCTGAGTTCGAGGCCAGCCTGGTCTACAGAGTGAGTTCTAGGACAGTCAGGGCTACACAGAGAAACCCTGTCCCAAAAACCAAACAAACGAACATCATCCTTTTATTTTTGCATCTGCCCAGAATTAAATTCCATGTTAGATTCTGAGCAGACCATGTAGTGGACAAGACGGCGTTGTGTGATCTGCTTCTCTGTTTATTCCTGAGTCCGAGCCTCCAGTAACCTGGTCAAAACTGAGAACCCCCTACCAAGAAGGGGAGTCTTAGCACATATTCATCTTCAGTTCTCTCAGGACCCCATCTCAGGCGAGTCTACCTATCCATCTTTTCTTTTTCCATTTTCTAAAACAAGAAACAAACAAACAAACAAACAAACAACAACAAAAAAAACAGAATTTCTTTTATAGTATATCCTAGAAGCCAGGAAAGTTCATACCAAACCAGTACCTCCCACTCCTGTAAAATACAACTATAATTTACAGTGACTAACTAATAAGAACCTACAGTAACTCTGGAAGCAGAGACAATGCCATAATGCCCTGTACTCCATTAATTCTTGTACTAATTATGCTTGGAATATGCTTGGAATTATGCTTGGAACAATGTGAACAGTGACACTTTCATGGTAGCCAGACTGAAAGCATCCATAGTTGAGATAATTTAGCCATCTTAGCATGTATTCTCTTTTCATTTGAAAAGAAACCCACTTTAATTTTTTTGTTTTGTTTTGTTTTGTTTTTCGAGACAAGATTTCTCTGTGT
Organism: Acomys percivali; assembly: GCA_907169655.1. Classification (NCBI taxonomy): domain Eukaryota; kingdom Metazoa; phylum Chordata; class Mammalia; order Rodentia; family Muridae; genus Acomys; species Acomys percivali. Next base: position 1,359,364 of record OU015754.1, read on the forward strand.
AGACTTGGCTGTCCTAGACTCACTTTGTAGACCAGGCTGGCCTCGAACTCACAGCAATCCACCTGCCTCGGTGATGCTTTGATTTTTAATTAGAATATTTGGAGAACACAACCCCAGGGCCTGTCCTCGGCCCGGAGGCGATACATCCCTGCGACACCTCTCGCTTGGCTGGGACGGGCTGATGGAGCGTGAGATCAGTGAGAGAGGCTGTGATGATGGTGTGGCAAATGAGGGAAGAGGAGGAGCCCCTGGGCTTGACCCACAGCACCACAACATGAGTAAAATATTCGTAAGCATTAAACTAAATGTTAATTATTCTAATTTAGGGGGAGGCAGCAAAGGCAAATAGATAGTGGAAGATACTATGGAACCTGGGGTGGATCTCTGTTCCTCAAAGGCACAATGGATCCTGTGGCCTAAACCTCACCTTTACCTCGTCCCCATTTCTCTCTGGTCATTATTTGTTTATCTGAAGCTAGGGTTTCACTGTGTAGTCTATGTAGGCCTGGAACTGACTGTGTGGTCCACGGTGTCTCTGCCTCCTGAGTACCGGGACTACAGGACCACACCCAGCTAGTTTATTTTTCCATTTAAAAGAGAAGCCTGTCACTCAGATTTTTATGATAAAATGGACTAATTTGTAAATACTATCTTGTTTGTTTCTTTGTTTCTTGAGACAGGGTTTCTCTGTGTAGCCTTGGTCATCCTGAACTCCCTTTGTTAGACCAGGCTAGCCTCGAACTCACAGCGACTCACCAGCCTCTGCCTTCTGAGTGCTGGGATTAAAGGGGTGCGCCACCACACCCTGTAACAATCATCACTACCCTTTAGCTCAACCTCCCTCATGCTGCTGTGACCCTAACTGTAGCATTGTTCTTGTTGCTACTTCACAACTGTGATTTCGTTACTGTTATGAATCATGATAAAAGTATCGGATATGCGACTTTGAGAACCATGGCCTCAGCTCCTCTGCAAATCCAACATCTGCACACACACAGCTTCACTGTCCTTGTAGCGCCGTGACCGACTCCAGGCGGCACAGGTCACTTAATGAGCATCAACCACCCTCATGCATGTTCAGGTAGACTTGGGGAAATAAGCTCCCACAATTTAGGCTCCGGACCTCTACATGACCCAAAGAGCTGGCTTTGTAATTTACCCTGGCGGATAAAGAAATTACTTTTCTTCTCGCTGCCCTGCACCCACTGCTGCTAGCAGGGAAATGAAGTGAAGATACAGTGTCTGTTTCTCTATCGATCATCCTCAGAGCAGGCAGGCGCCTGGAAATCAGAACCTTCTCGGTGAGTCAGGACTCGCTCTGCACTACACAAACCTGTATTTTTCTTGTTGTTGAACAAGTTTGTCCACAAAGGATCAACCCCTCCACCACTTCTAGGAAATGTTATCCCATCAGGGAGGCCAGGTTTTTTCCACTGATGGATGCTGTGGCTTTACTTTGGTCTTCATAAAGACACAGACGTTGGTGCATAATTTCCTAAAAACTATCTTGGGGTTCCCCATTTCCCCACAATAATCCTTCTCAAAATGCCAGGGCTCAAGTTTTTATATGTTTCTGTCAGGCTTTGATTTACTGTTCGAATTAGCTGGCTTTTCTAAATGGGAGAGAATCCTTCAGGTGTCTATGGTAGTGGGACAGTTAGAAATTCTTAAACTTATGAATTTTGAAAAATCTAGTAGGCTAGAGAGATGGCTCAGTGGTTAAGAGCACATGCTGCTCACCCAGAGGACCTGGGTTCAATTCCCAGTGCCCTGTAATTCCATCTCTTGGGGATCTGAGGCCCTGGTTTGTTGTGGCTTTGGCAGACACCTGCACTCCTGTACACACACACACACACACACACACACACACACACACGCATGCACACACTTACACAAACACATACAGGCACTCACACACATACACACAGGCACACACACACACATACACACACAGGCACTCACACACACACAGGTACTCACATACATACACACACAGGCACTCACACACATACACACATACACACAATTAAAAATAAACCTTTATACACATTTTTAAAGAATCAAATTATGTTTTATAATGCATTTTAAAGGAAAGTGATTTCCTACTTGTCAAATGTTTAAAGTTTCTTTTCCTCAGGAGCTGGAGCTGGAGGTCTATGACACACACTCACCTGCTGTGTATGAGGACCCTCGCTTCGCTTCTCAGCAGTGCAATAAATGAACAACTTCACCAATTAGCTAAGTATTTCAGCGGAGGCAGAGAAATAGTCTTTAGTGTTTCAAGGAGAACCACAGTTCAGTAAATAATTTAGAACGTTCTCCGTGTTATCTGTGACTGTAGGCATATGTCAGCTATATAATACAAAAGTCCCTTCTGCTGCTCTGAAGGCAGTACATCCCATAATATACAGAGGTGCACCGGAAGCTTCTTCTCTCTAAAAAATGGCTACCATTTAACTGCTACTTTAGAACTTTGAAATAACCCCACTGATGTGCACTTTTAAAAGAAAGAAGGTAAGCTAGGTGTGGTGGTGGCGCACGCCTTTAATCCCAGCACTCAGGAGGCAGAGGCAGGTGGATCACTGTGAGTTCGAGGCCAGCCTGGTCTACAGAGTGAGTCCAGGACAGACAAGGCTACACAGAGAAACTGCGTCTCGAAAAACAAAAACAAACAAACAAAAAACAAAATAAAAGAAAGAGGGTGTGGCAAACAAGCACGGCCGGGAAAGCTCACTAGACACATGTCGGTAGCACGTCTCGCGGATCAGTGTGACTTTATCCAATACCAGAACATACGAGCAGGGCTAGCTGCTTATGAACCATCGCTCTTCTTTCCCCAAAGCAAACAGATTAGTCCCTTGAGTCTTCTCTCCATATCTTGTCATTGTCAAAAGTCTTCCTTGGATTGGAGAGATGGCTCTGTGGTTAGAGCACTGGCTCCTCTTTCAGAGGACCCAAGTTCAATTCCCAGCACTCACAATGGTCTGTAACTCCAGCACCAGAGGATCTTATGCCCCCTTCTGGCCACTATAGGCACTGCATGCATGTGGTGCACATACATATATGTGCAGGCAAAACACCCGTACACATAAAAACAATAGTCTTGACATGGACCCAAGGCTATAATTTCTCCTTTTAAAGAACTAATGTTGTATGCCTTTTGGGTTACATTTTTGTCTATATTATTGGCAGTCACCCTCCATCCCTAAGATGGTCTTACTCTGCCAGCCTAGGCCGAGCTAGACTCATTATTTAGGCCCCCACACACTGCCCTCAAACTCATAGCAAACCTCCTGCCTCAACCTCTCAAGCACTGAGATTATG
>OU015754.1:1365187-1379703 GCA_907169655.1 Acomys percivali
GGGGGGGGGGGTGTCAAATGACCTTTTCACAAGGGTCGCCGAAGACCATCAGAAAACACAGATGTTTACGTTACAATCCAGAACAGTGGCAAGATTACAGACCTAAAGGAGCAGGGAAATAATGTTAGGGTTTGGGGAGTCACCACAACGTGACGAACTGTGTTAAAGGGTTTCAGTGTTTTGAAGACTGAGGCCCACTGTTGTAGAGGTAGGAGCGGGCCACTCCCCCCCCCACGCCCCCTCCCCCACCTCTACCCCCCACCTCCATCCCCCACCCCACTCCCACTCCTACCCCACCTTGCCCCCCACCGCCTCCCTCCAAGGGCTGATGGTGCGGCCATGCCGTCCTTGCTGGGTTCTTCTCCTGTCTGTCAGGGTTGGGAAAGTAGGGCAAAGGAAAGAGGCCGAGTTCACACTGTGGTGAGTGAAGGATCGTGATCACGCTGTAAGACCAGACTAACTGCTGGTCACAGCAAGGACAGCCAGGGACAACCTTGAATATAGAAAAGGAGTAGGAAGGGAGAGCTCAGACGGCGCATGTCCGCGTGCAGTGGGCAGCTTGGCGACGAAGGGCAGGATAACCTGTGCCCGGGTGACCGAGGCTCGCCCCGATGTCAGCAGCGCGGCCTCAAGACAGAAAAAACAGCACAATTTCCTTTAACGACTTCCTGGTTATGAATTCGCTTCTGCTACGAAGGTTTTTCATTTATAACCGACCAATTCATGACATAGATAGAAGGAAGAACTGAAAGGCCTGGCTGTGTGGCCTAAGGCTTGTGAGCAAAGTTGCCCTGCCCCCTTAAACTACACTCTTGACACTCTAACAGGGTCTCCCTCCCTGAGCACTGGAAGTCCGCCTGCCCCAAGGGAAGGAATCCCACAGCAAACTCAGCTTGCATGGCCTGGGGCATTGATAAGCTACGGCCGTTTCATAGCTCCTCTTCTTTCAAACTTGGTATCAGGGGGAAGGGGATAACCCCAAAGCAGAAGCTCATAAATGCAGGGCAGGGCAGAGAAAAAAATAAAACAAAAACCCAAATGGTGGCTTTATTTGACCTGAGAATGCTTAGGCAACACTGATAAAAATTAAAAACTGCCAATTATGATGATAATGATGATGATGATGATGATGATGATGATGATGATTTTCGAGACAGGGTTTCTCTGTGTAGCCTTGGCTGTCCTGGATTCACTTTGTAGACCAGACTGTCCTTGAACCCACAGAGAATCACCAGCCTCTGACTCCCATGTGCTGGAATTAAGGGCGTGTATCACCACGCCCGGCAAAAACTGCCAACTTATAAGTAGCGTGCACAGAGTCTCCCAAGAGACCAGAGACAATAGACACACAACCCAAAGACCGATGTGACAGTGCCCCAGACCTGAAAGTCCCGACTACCCAGCACAGGCTGCATCAGACTGCAGAGGGGCAGCTGGAAGACCAGGAACCTTGATTTTGGAAGCTGTGTGCTAGGGAGTGAGTCCTTCAAGCTCTCCAGGAAGTGACAGCATCGATACACAGGAGTGGGGGGTGGGGCAAATGAACTCTGGTGAAAAGTCCCTGGATCCAGGGCTCGGCACACAAGCCTTGCCATAAACAAAGACCTGTAGGAAAGGTTACAGGTAACGCAAGAGGTAAAAGGAAAGCAAACAAAAGAACAAGAAAGAGAAAGAAGAGAGGATGGAACAAAGGAAGGGAGGGAGGGGAAGAGGAGGAGGAAAAGGGAACCCTTAAAAAACAAAATTTAAATAAAAACAGGGCAGGTGAGCTGTCGAGGTGTGTGCCACAAGCTGACTATCTGCATCCCATGCCTACTTTCCACCGGCTGCCTTCTACCTGTACACTGTGGTACGGCCATCTCACACACACTACAGAGACCAAACCAGCGCCATTTTGTGTTCAGGGCCTGAGAACTTGACCCCCCAAACCACACTCCCCGAGTTTCCAGAGAGAGCCACAAGCCTACGGTTAGCAACTGTTCCTAGGAGCCTGCACCCGGGGCCAACCAATCAGAGCTACAGCTCACAGTGACCAGAACAAACAAAAAATTCCCCTCTGTGGGCTGGCCCTGGTCCTCCAGCCAATCAGCTTAAAGGGCCATGACTCCTGTAACCTATCACGTGACAGCAAGGCTTGGAAATGGCTTGGAGCACCCCACCTCAACCCCATCACCCCCATCCCTCATCCCCCTGCAATTATTTCCTTTAAAAACCCTGTTCCCCTAGCACTAGGGGCCGTCATTCTCCGTCCTCACGAGGGACGCAGTGTGATTTGCAACCGCCTGATTCCTGGTGGTCTTTGGGGGTTTCACAACTTGGGCATTACACTACAAATACATGACTGAAACAAAACAATCATGTGAAAACATGACACAATTATTGTTGTTCTTTCTGTGTGAGATGAGATGGAGAAAGCCACATGTAAGGGACAGACTAAAAAGTTCCAAGCTCAACATGACGAGGTTCTAGAAGGTTCCTTAGCACACCAGGCTTTCCTGCTGTGGAAAGTGTGTGTGTGTGTGTGTGTGTGTGTGTGTGTGTGTGTGTTATGTACATACATTTATGAGCACATATGTATATACATGCATGCATATGTACAGGCATACATACATGTTTAATTATATGCCCCCACGTATATTTATGTATGTACATATACACACACCCATCTTAGTGTAATTCTAGGACTCAAGGAGTCACTAACTTCCACAAGTGTCTAACACAGTGTGGTTCTCAACCTATAAGTGGGACCCCATAAGGGTCAAATGCCCCTTTCGCAGGGGTCACCCTTTGAAGTAGCCACGAACAGAGCTTTATGGTGTGAGGTCACCACAATGTGAGGCACTGTAGTAAAGGATCGCAGTGTGAGAACTGCTGCTCTAATGGTACAGGAAAGGTTAACTGAGGAAGCAGTGTGTGTGTGTGTGTGTGTGTGTGTGTGTGTGTGTGTGTGTCCTCCCTTGTACATCCCTGTCTGCTCCAGACTGTTTCCTGCTGGCTCCAGGGCACGCTTTCCCAGGACTGGAAAGGGGAGGCTGCAGGTGGGCTGTTTGCTGAGGAAGTCACCCTGGTCATGCTTGCTCCCAATGGCAACCAAGTCCTTGGGCCCTGCTCTGAAACAACAACAACAACAACAACAACAACAACAACAACAACAACAACAACAGTCGCTGTCCTTTCCCAGTGTAGTCTTGGGGAAAGTACAGAGAGACTGTGATGGAACCCTGGTGCCCATGAGGTCACCCTGTGCATTGAAGGGAAACATTGGACTTCCACTTTACTGGGAGCTCTGGCTTAGAGTTGAAGGAATGTGCTGTGGCTCCTTTAAGAAAAGTGCCCTGAACCCTGACTCAAAAGAAATTTTATTTATCCCTCTTGTGTCAACACCAGCTCACCTCTGTCTCAGAGGAAGAAGGAGTTCATGTCATGTCAGGCTGTCCCTCAGAAAGGGTCTCTCGAGGGGGAACAGCAGAGATGGGACCAGTTACCATCAGAACTGGTCACCTTAACTTCACAGTCCTGTGGTTGTAGTTAGGAAGACAGGTGGAGTGGAAAAGAAGGAATTGGAAAACTACTTAAAATTCATTTTGGGTCTGCAAATAGTAAGCTGTGAAACTTTGAGTCTTTTTACCTCCAGTTTCTACATAGCAAAAAATCTGCTGTGATCCTAACAATGAACATGCAAACAAACAAACAAACAAACAAAAAACCACTGAGATTTCAGTTATGAAACAAAGTAAAATAAGTGAATTAGATAAAGGATTTAGGAAGGTAAAAAAATGGGAAATCCAAAGTTTACAGGGAAAGATTTAAAGGACAAAATAAATTAAGAAACAAATGACTCAGAGAAACCTGGAAATCAGTTTAGAAGTTTAGTTTAATTATGAGTGTGAGAGTGTGTGTGTGTGTGTGTGAATGTGTGTGAAAGCATCTGTCCATGTGTATGTGAGCATATGTGTATGTGTGTATGTGAGCATATGTGTGTGGTTGTGTATGTGTGTGTGTGTGAGAGAAAGCATGTGTGTCGGCGAGTGTGTGTGTGTTTCAGGCCAGAGGTCCTGGCAGAAAGCCAAGATGTCGCGGGCCAAGAGGCTCCTGCCTGTCTCTTCTGACTAGAAGCCCAAGCTTACTAAAGTCTGAGCAAAAACACTGGATAAAACCAGCTCCTAGTTACAGATTCCAAAGAGGCCACCTTAGAGTGCCCTACACTTCCCTAATAAGGCACCTCACCATCACATAACCACGCCCCCTACTTTAAGAAGCCCCCTACCCCAGGCCAGCTGATCAACTTCACCTCCCTGAGGTGTGAGACCATGAGGTCAGGGAGCCCACCAAGAGCTGCCCCCAAAGGATCTGCCTTTATTCTTTAGTTTGGCTCAGCTGAATTTATTAAATTGATGGAGAAGGCATTCACTGTATGCATGTGCGTGTGAGCATGTGTGGTGTGTATGACAGCATGTATGTGTGTGAACATGTATGTGTGTGAGCATGTATGTGTGTATGTATGTGTGTTAGCATGTATGTGTGTGTTGTTAGGCCTCACCTGGGACAAATGGCTAACTGAGGTGCCTGTTAACATATCAAAGTGGCTGCCAGGTTCTCCCTGCATCCCTCAGTCTCTACCTGTTTCAGAGCCCTCCTGGTTGGCATACCCCGCCTCCTGCCCTAAACGCTATAGCCCCAATGTTGGGCTGAGCTTCCCCGGCTCAGATCCTCTGGCCCCTATATAACTCAGCCATTTTGGCTATGCCAGTCTCTTGGCCTAGGCTGCCTCTTTTGGTCAGCGGCTCTTTTTTGTCCTCTTCCCAGTCTCCTCATGGCCTAACTCAATCTGGCCATGTCCATCTGAAGTCTCCCAGATGGCTCTGCCTCTGCCTCTGCTCTGCAATCATCTACAGTAAACTTTTCCCTCTGACACACTGAGGGGCAGTCATGTCGTTCCATTTTATTTCTTTTCCCCCCACTCATATGTGTTCATGAGTGATGTGTGTGTGAATACGTGCCTGTGTGTGTCTGTGTGTCCGTGTGTGTGTTTCCGTGTGTGCGTGTGTGCATGTGTGTGTGCATGCGTGGGCTCGCATGCTTCCTATAGAGTACAGAAAGGAGAGGATGCCAGGTCCCCTGGAGCTGGAGCTACAGAGAGTTGTGAACCAGTCAACGCAGTGCTGTGAACTAAGCTCAAGTCCTCTGCAAGGCGAATGTATGTTCTTAACGGCTTAGCTCTTCAGCCCCAGAGTTACCGCCTTAAAACAACAATAAAAGAGCAGAACTGCCAAATGTAAAGGTTAAACAGAGGGAAAACATGACTACATTAGGACCAAAGGAGGAGACAAGCGCACCACCAGAGATGAGCAAGTGTGGCTTGCAATTAATAATGCAAGGAATGGTTTGTTGAATTATTAAAACTAAACTGAGTAGTATAATTATGCTGTTTTTCCTTCCCTAAAGTAGAAAAGAACAAAAAAGGGTACATGGGTAGGGCCTTTTCAGGAAAAAAAAAAAGAAAAAAGAAAAAAGAATGCACAGGGGAAGCAATGTTTGCTGCACTCTTGCGTCTCCTGGACATTTCTAACTACCTGCCAGCTCTCACTTCCTAGACAAATAACACAAAAGTGCCTGGACTACAAGGGAGTTCAGGACAGCCAAGGCTACACAGAGAAACCCTGCCTCGAAAAACCAAACCAACCAACCAAACAAACAACAAAAATAAAAAACAAAGAAGACACAAAAGCCAAGGAATGAGCTGTTCACATAGTGAGCTATCCCACGCCGCTGGCCACCACGTTACTCCGCATCATCAAAATTCTTGCCAATGGGATAGGACAAACAGTCTACTTGTGTTACAGGCTCTTGGATTTTGTAGCAAGGCTCCCACACTTGAGTTATACCCTTCTTTCAAATATTTCATGATGATATTATTCAGGGGACATCATGCCAGACACAAGTAGCAGTCTATCAGAATTCCAGATTTTTCTCTGCTTGTTTTTGGGCGGCGATGGCCACTATTTCACTTGTTCTTCGAGGCTGAATATGATCCAGCTTCAATTCCCAAATTACCATATCAAGCTCTAGTCCGAAAGGCCACCAGGGACATCTGTGTGATGTCAGTCCCAAATTTGATAATTTTGAGGCAAGATTCACCTTTGGGACAAGACGTTTCATAATCAACCAGTATTTACTGAACGACTCTTGTACAAGACAACCTATTTTATATAGACTTTGGGATACTTAAAACTGTTCCTATCCTTAAAAATCTAGAACTACACTGAAAGATATAACACAAAAACTTGGACAGATATGGAACTGGAGAGATAGCTCAATGGTTATAGACACCTGCTCTGCTTCCAGCAGGACCTGGGTTCAGGTCCTAGGACCCACATGGTGGCTCACAACCACTTGCAGCTCCAGTTATGTGAGATCTGATGCCCTCTCCTGGCCTCCACAGGTACTGCATGCACATAGTGCTCAGACACACATGCAGAAAAACACTCACTCCCCACAGTCTAGATGACAGAAAAGCTCTTGGCTCATTTCAAAGTGAATCACGGACTGCAAGGCGCTTTGTGAAACTGAAAGACAACCACTTCATTTCTGGAATATTAATGGAAAAGACTAAAAACTGGACATCAAAGAATGGGTAGGATTCCCATGGAGAAACATGGAGAGACTAGTTTGAAAGTGTCAACAATGGAAGAAGAGGTATAGAGGTCAGAAAGCATCTCATGTGGGTTTAACTATCCTTTATCCTCTACTTAGTACCTGTTTCTTTCCTTTTTAATAAAAAAATATGTGTATGGTTGTTTGTCTGCTTGTATGTATGTGCGCCACGTTGTATGCAGCCCTTGCAGAGGCCAGAGGAGGGCATCGGATCCCTTGGGACTGGAGGTAAATGTGGTTGTGAGCTGCCATGTGGGTGCTGAGAATTGAACTTGGGTCCTCTGCAAGAGCAACCAGTGCTCTTAACTGCTGAGCCATCTCTCCAACACTCCCAGCCCCACCTGCCTCTTCTTAAAAGCAATATAGAAAACAGTATGCCCTTAGTTATCAAAGGACTCGAAAGTTGTTTGTTCATTTTTGTGTTTGTGAGATAGGGTGTCTCTGCATAGCCCTGACTGTCCTGGAACTCACTCTGCAGACCAGGCTGGCCTTGAACTCACAAAGAGTCACCTGCCTTTTCTTCCTGAGTGCTGGAATTAATGGCATGTGCCACCATGCCTGGCTAGGATTTGATAGGCTTTTTTTCTTTTGTTGTTTGTTCGATTTGTTTTTGATACAACTAGATACAGCTGAACTAAAACGAATAGTTCCCAAACAGCCAGGTGTGTAAAAGTCATAAAACCACTGGCTGCCACTAAGGTCACCCTAATTGCAGCCACTGCTTGCTCAGCATAAGAACTAGGTATCTCTAGGACAAAGGATAACTCGGCAAAAGCCTCCTTGTCCTATCTGCTCAGAAGTCCCTTTTCTTACCACCAGCTCCAAGAGATGTCGGAACCACCCAGAAGCAGCCTAGGTCTGCTCTGGTTTTGGAAGGAAGCAATCAACTGCTCAGAGCTTTGCCTATGCAAAAGGCCAAGGGTTCCTAGACTCATCTGCGACTCAAACTTGTGTGTGTGTGTGTGTGTGTGTGTGTGTGTGTGTGTGAGTGCACACCTGTAAAACAATGGAGTGATACATGAAAATGCAGATGCTTTCTAGTCTAGCTGGACTGGGAGGGGGCCTTAGGAAATAAGCTGCTCATTACTCGAACTATTTACAAATTTTCCCCTTAACAGTGGCATGGATGACCCAGGAGGACCAGATCTTTGTCTGTGTCGCACACTGATGCATCTCAAGCACCTAGACCAGAGCAAAGGCACACTCACTCACCAGGCTGAGAAAGCCGATGACGCTAACTTCAAACCCTCACCCTCAGCTGGGCAAGGAGGCCAATGCGGACACTCTCAGGTTCTCTTAAAACCTCCCCATAGTCTAAAAGGTTGCAGCATGCACAAGGATGGCCCAAGGCTCATGCCAGGTCACCTCAGAGTCACCACCTTCCCTGTGGGCTCTGCTTGCCGTGGGCCTGGGACTCTATTAGCACTGAGGGGGCATGGGCTATAGGCCACCCCATCCCCCAGCACCCTGGATTCCTGAGATCTTCTCCAAGTTTGATAATTGGGGTGCTCCTTGGTTGTTCCTCTGTAGGGGCCTCCCTGAGCCACTGAGTTTCATTTATATTGTTTCCTCTACAACTCTGTGACTTGTGTTAAGAACAGAGTTCCGTGTTACCCTAGTGGGTGATCAAAGTCGGAAGAGTTAGGCATGTGTGCTCTCTCTGTGTTAATATGTATGTACACGCATGTTGTGGTCAATACTATAGACTTCAATATACAGACCCAAGTGCCTCTGAGCCACAAATGAATGTCAGCCGTTTCCTCTCCTTATTTGTGGCAGTGGTAACCAAGTGCCAGGCACATGAATAGGCTTCGTATTCTTTATTTTGTCTGGTCCTTGTCTCTATGCCCAAGCTTTAAAAAAAAGAATCGAGATAGATTTCAAATACATGTGACAGAACTGGAGAGATGGCGCAGCAGCTAAGAGCTCTGGACCAGGTTCAGTTCCCAGTACCCACAGGGCAGCTCACAACAGTCTCTAACTCCAGTTCCAGGGGATCTGATGCCCCCTGCTGGATTTTTTTAGGCTCTGCACAGACAGTGGTGCACATACATGCATGAAAGTGAAGTGCTTATATACATAAAATAAAATAAATACGATCTTTTAAAAATACAGTTTGATATTGGTCTTTGAACATGCCCTAAGCAATTTCTGTATTTTGGGTGACTTTTGTAAGAATTTTAGGAGCAGTTTATAAAAGTCGAAACTCACAACTGCACTGGTTTGCACTTTATCAAGCTTTCAAATCATGGTAGCAAGAGCAGGTTGACTTTGGCCTTCAGCCTCCCCATTCAAGAATACAGCCTCGGCCTCCTTTGTGAGTGCCTCTACTCATGCTTTCAAGACTTTCGCGTCTTCACAGGTCTGGGATATTTTTTAGACTGACCCCTCAACACTTTTCGCCTTAGTTTTTTGTGTGTGGTACCTTTGTGTGCCCTGTTAACAAACTCTGTTTAGTTGCTAGGAGGCATACATGCTTGTGTTGATCTCGGCTCTGGCAGCTACGGTGGGCAGCACTGTGTGTGTGTGTGTGTGTGTGTGTGTGTGTGTGTGTGTGTGTGTTTGAGCTCATGGATGAACTCGGTTGTCTGGTGTCATCCTGACTGATCCTTCAGGCGATCTGCACTGTTCACACTACCCCCTTTGAGACCTGAGAGGGACAGTCCCAGAAGGGAAGGACACCAACCATTTTTAGGTCTCCGGTTGCACCATTATAAGATCGGATCCACTCGGCCCCATTTTCAGACAGGAAATGAAAGTGACAGAGTGTTTTTCCTCAAGTGCTCGTATGCGATGCTGCCTCCCTCCAGGGCTGTACCAGCCAGCGCGCGTGTCATGCACGCAGTTTGCCTCCAGAGACGGTGCACACCTAGCCTGGAGAAATCTGCGTTAGGCAGCTCAAGTCCCCGCTTAGAGGGACTCTCTGCGCCTCAGCATCCTCTCACCCTGGGTACTGCAGACAGGCTCTTGCTTTCCCTGCCCCTGGCCTCGTCCAGGGTCTTACTGTACCATGATCTTCTGTTACAAAAAATCCGATTCTTGGGGTTGGAGAGATGGTTCAGCGGTTAAGAGCACTGACTGCTCTTCCAGAGGTAATGAGTTCAATTCCCAGCAACCACATGGTGGCTCACAACCATCCACAATGAGATCCAGTGCCCTCTTCTGACATGCAGTACATGCAGGCATAATACTGTATACATACATAAATAAATAAATAAATATATTTTTTTAAAAATCCGATTCTTAGCTCTGCTGTGGTTAAAAAAATTCTGTCACCTCCCACTGCAATGGAAATAAAGCTGCCTTCTTTCCGTGGCCTGTCTGGCTCTGAGAGCAGCTCTTGTCTTGCTCATGACACCTCCTATCACTGCAAAGAGCCCACGTAAAACTGCTCTCCACACGTATCCCGTGGCAGATGCTCTTGTCATTGTCACTCTGAGGTGGGACACCAATGTGTAGTTCAGGCTGGCCTCAAACTCACGATCCTCCTGCCCCAGCTTCATAAGTCCTGGGATCACTAGTGTGTGCCACCATACCTGGCTCAGGCAATTTACCACAATCTATATTGATTTTTCTCCTACCAAAAAAAAAAAAAAATCTACCCAAAGCAGTTATCTATTGCCTTCATTTATCTCACAGCTTTACAGAATGTTTGGATTAAGATTTTGAAAAATGAGAGTTTTTTTTTTTTAGTTTAGTTTTAAATTTAAAATATATAACAGATTTACCACTTAAAACATTCCATCTTTGCCGGGCGGTGGTGGCACACGCCTTTAATCCCAGCACTCGGGAGGCAGAGGCAGGTGGATCACTGTGAGTTCGAGGCCAGCCTGGTCTACAAAGTGAGTCCAGGACAGCCAAGGCTACACAGAGAAACCCTGTCTCAAAAAACAAAACAAAACAAAACAAAACAAAACAACAACAACAAAACGCCCCCCAAAACAAACAAAAAACAAAACAAAAACCAAAAAAAGAAAAGAAAGAAAAAGAAAAAGAAAAAAGAAATAAATCTTTAAAACGTCACACTCTTTGCCTTGCCCCAGCACACAAAATTCTAGTTTCTCACACGCCTGCAGCTTGTTGCTGAAGGAACTTGTCCCAAGACTTGCTCCTGCCCCCCTTTTTTCTTGCAGCCACTCTTCCATTCTGACCCCCTCTAGTCCCTGCCAACCACCCCTCTACTTTTCACCTCTCATAAGCACCCACTAGCCACTCACAACTGCCATCACAGCTTTATCACTGGGGACTGGGTAATTTCACTTTCCATATTTTACTTTCCACACCCCAGCATCCATCTGTTTGGCTCGCCTTACAGCCGCTCTCCTTTCTAAGGCAGACTCTTCCACAGTCTCGCTACACCGCGTTTCATTTGCGGCACATCCACCTTATCGGCTCTTGCAAAGAATTCTGGTTATCTTTAAAAATGTATTTGTCTCTTTCCATCTGAACGTAGGCTCCAGGATGAGCCTGTTCCCACGAAGCAGAACCCGGCATTCCGGTGGGGACAGTTCTAACACGCTATACAGACCTAGTTGATGAAGATGTAATTCTTGAGGAATTCTTTCCGGTTCTCAGCCGGGATGACTGCAAGGCGGGCCCCGCCGATGTCTTCACACCCCTGTTTTACAGGTTTTCAAACCATTCCTCCTACGTGGGTATAAAAATGACACTAATACCCTGCGCTTTAAAATCCTCAGTGGCTCCCACAGTTCTCATAGCAAGGTCCGACGTCTACAGCCTCAGGCGCGCCCAAAGCACGGATCCTCTGGTCCAGCACCCGTGTCCAGTTCCAGCTCCGGTGCGTGTGGCACGATGGATCATGAGTCTGCGCCTCCTGCCCCACCCCGCCCCATCCAGTCCCACCCCCCACCTGTTCCTTTCTGGCCCCCACTCCCAGGACACGAGGCCCCCAAAACACACAGGCGGCGTCACTCGTCTTCCTATGTGCTCGCTCCTCTCCTGTGTGCAGCAATTGCCTGGAGCTGTGTTCTCGGTTTCCACAAGGCAGGTGGAACCTCTCCTCGTTCACCAGCAGCGTTCCACGGCCCGGCATGTGTCCGGCATCGACTCAGGCCGCAGTAGCTGAGTGAGTGGAGGACAAGGACCACCTATTGCCCTGGACCAACTCCAGCATCAGCACAAGCAGAAACACCAACCTAAGTGTCTCCCCGGTGCCGTAGGCTGTTAAACCAAGGTGGCCCACCTGAGGTCTTTGCAAGCTATTCTTTCTAACTTCATTGCCTCAATGCTATAAATGGCTGGCCCGAATGAGCTTCTTCGTCTCTCCTTCATGGGACCAGACAAGTCACTGTCAGCTAGTGCCACCCTATAGGCAAAGGCTCAGTTAGTCATTATGACCAACGCTTCCTGTAACGAATTACTTAATTTTAAGTTGCTCAAGTTTAATTCCAGCAACAGTGCCTCATGAAACTGAGGGAACCATGAAAATAATTTAAAAGGAAAAAGACATACTGAGGAAAAAACAAACAAATGAACAACAACAAAAACAACAGAACCCAAACAACAATAAAAACAGCCCTTTATATAGACTCTTTCCTTAGCGTGCCCTAAAAATTGAAGATTTGGGCCAGTTATCCCAAAAACATATTGGGATGAAATTGCACATATTGGGCAGAGTTATCTAATTACAATTTAATCAGTAGTGTCTATTAAGAAAGACCCTGTCAGCCGCGTTCAAAGGATTCAGGGATAAAATAGGTCAATGGGTGGATATAAGCCAGAGGAGGAGCCAAGGCATTGAATTATCTCTTGAGGTCTGTGACTGCAGGAGGGTCGGGTAGGGGAGGCAGCCAGAGGTCAAGGATCACGCAGTAGTTTCTGTTAAGCGCATTTTCTTTTTATTCTTTAGATTTGTTTTACGATTTTTGACATGTGCGTCCATGCGCTATATGCGTGCAGTACCAGAAGGGGGCGCCAGATCCCCTGGAGCTGGAGTTATAGATGGCTGTGAGCGGCCACGTGGTTGCTGGGAATCGAGCAGCCGGTGCTCTTAACTGCTGAGGCATTTTCCCAGTCTCAGCTCATTTTATGATGACTTTGTTGTAAGGTTTTCAGATCACATCATTTGCTTTGTTTTGTTTTTGTTTTTGTTTTTGTTTTTGTTTTTGTTTCGAGACAGGGTCTCTCTGTGTACTCTTGGCTGTCCTGGACTCGCTTTGTAGATCAGGCTGGCTTCAAACTCAAAGAGATTCACCTGCCTCTGCCTCCTGAGTGCTGGGATTAAAGGCGTGCACCACCACACCTGGTTTAGATCACATCATTTGCAATAAGGGAGCTTCCTTTATTAATATTGAGCCCAGATTTTAAGTTTTGTACTAACACACATCCACCCACACATCCACACTCACACACAGAAATGTACATAGACTCATTACTTCAGCCTATGATGCAAATCGCCTGATGATATTTCTTTTACACGGTTCATAATGAGACATTAAATGTTTAGGATTGTCTACATTGGTGGATTAGCTGCTTTCTTTGTTTGCGATCTGCTCTGACACGTGAAACCCAAACTGGACCCATTCACGTTCAGATCTCTGCTAAAACTTTGAATCCCAGAGGCTGGAGGAGACAGATCCCGAGACAACAGCTGTATCATATAACTTCAGATACATCTGCTGAGGGAATACCACTTCAAAATATTCCTTTTATTCTTTGAGATTATAATATAATTATACCATTCCCCCGTCATATCCTCCCATATACTCTGCCTTGCTCTTTCTCAAATTCACAGGCTCCTTTTTCACGAATTGTTGCTACATTCATGCACGTATCACCACTTTATTTTTATTATTTATTTTTTTAATATATACATTTATTTTGTTACACATGGATAAAACAAACTACATGCAGCAGGGAGAACCATGAGACAATCATGAGTCATATAAATGTAATATAAATAGTGATTTGGCTATTTGTATTTGTCAAACTTGAAGTAAACATCTTTCCTGTCTTGTTGGTAAGCAAGTCCTCAATAGTTCCTGCCTGGTGAATATGTATCATCACTTTTTAAGGGCCCTCCCTGTTCAGAATACAGCGGGTGCAGAGAAGGGTGCTCCTCTAGCGCCCTCTGGTGTTCACACCTTCCCAGTCATTACTGGCTGCACCTGGAATTCCGAAAGCCATTTGGAAATGTGCATTGTGAGAAACCGCTAATGTGTCTAAAGAGGAAAGCCTCAGAGACAGCAACCGGTGGCTCCCGCGGCTCACAGCCAGCCCGGATGCTAATTATGCCCTCACACAGAGCCGGATCCCGGGCCGGGTGAGAAGGGTGTTCATCTGGCTCAAGGAGGCATTTCTTTTGTGGGACATTTCCTCAAGGAGCCACAGGTGATGGACGGGAGCTGAGTGCTAAGGAAAACACCATTGTTAAACCTACTTTACCATTAATAACTCGAGTAGCTGGGTATGGTGGCATGCGAGCGCATGTGTGCGCGCACACACACACACACACACACACACACACACACACACACACACACGTCTGCAATTCCCATGGAAGACTGAGTCCAATCTAAGAAGTAAGACCCTGTTTCTAAATAAAGACATTGAACAGATGGAAGGAGTAAAGACTTACTGTCCAATGTACAGTGGAATGGAAGCATGCTCCTTTAAGGGACATGGATTTAGAAATGACCTTAGACTTCCTGTGTAGCATCAAACAAACAGGAAGTATTAAAGAGCAAACGGAGACCCTGCAATATTCTAAAACCCTGGATAAAAGAATGCAAATTGTAACTACACACTCACATATGCAGACACACACACACATATACACACACATACACACTCACGCACATACATGCACACACAGATATAGATACACATGCATACACATATAC
>OU015754.1:1379713-1393672 GCA_907169655.1 Acomys percivali
ACACGCACACACAGATATAGATACACATGCATACACATATACACAGATACATATACACATACACACATACATACACATGTACACACATACATACCACATGCACACATATATACACAGACATGTACACACATACACACTATATATATATATATATATATATATATATTTATATTTATATAAGCAAAAGGGGAAAAAATCTATCAAAATACAATGGGGACAAATGTATCAAGAAAATAAGACTCAAATGAGTTGTGTGGGAAGGGAAGGGGGACTGGATCTGGGCGGAGTTCAATGAATACACTTAAAATACACTGTAGGCTGGGCTGGAGGGATGGCTCAGTGGTTAGAGCACTGGCTGCTCTCCTAGAGGACCTGGGTTCGAGTCCCAGCACCCACATGGCAGCTCACACCAGTCAGTAACTCCACTTCCGGGGGATCTTCTGGCCTCTATGGACACTGTGCACACACAGCGCGCCTACTTAAACGCAGACAAAACACCTATACACATAAAATAAAAGTAATCAAACCCTTTTAAAAACATATTTTGTATGAAATTCTTAAAGAGCTAATAAAAACGAGGGGGGAAGGACACAAATGTTAATTTGCCTCCGTGTAGCGCACAATTACATGTGATTTATCTCTTAGAATTCTTTTTATCATTTTTCTCCCTTTTGGTCATGACAGAGAGTTTCTTTTATAATGAGGAAAAAAACCCCCAAAACTTTAAGAAATGAATATCCATGAAGGAGAATGGGCTTGCTTGTGGGTTTGTTGGTATATGAAAAGAAAACCAGGACAAGAGGCGTTTCGTTTTCAAACCCCCCTAATCTGTTGATTTACAAGCCTCTGTCTCCGTTCCTGAAAACCTCACAGCTGCCTCCCTCTCTGTCTTTTAGGCTGGAGCCCCAGTGCCTGAGGGAGCTTCTCCATCCTTCTCTTTGTCAGTTAGGAAATCTACGCTTTATGTAATCTGCCTAGCAACAGCAAGGGCTTTTCAAGAAACCGAGGAAACCACACAGTAGGCTCTGGGGCTGCACAGGACTGAGGTGGGGGGGTGGGGTTGGGGGGTGGGGGGGGATGGGGCCACCAGTTAGTGCTCAGGGGGCTACAGAGACAAGACTGCTCTCACTCAGCACAGCGTCAGGAAGAGAGAAGTCAAAACAAGGAACACTCTAGATTTTTCTCAAACAAAATGCTGTAATTACAGTCTCAAGAGGGTCACGTGGTTAAGATGCCATAAATAGCCCTTCAAGGGCAAATAAAGGCAAAATTCTTTACCCCTGAATTTCTAGTCAGGTCAACACAGCCATACCCTTAGGGAAGGGTGCAGCTTGGCTGGGAGTCACCGACTGTAGCCACACAGGTTAACTCACACTGGATCCCACCACTGGGCCTGCTGTGGGTCCTACTCTGCTGGCATCAGCCTAAAGCAGAGAGGAGTGGGGCAAGCTGGACCAGCCGCTGGGAAGCACCCAGGCCTTTCGTTCCTGTTAACACTTACTTGGCATTCCTGGCTACCACATCAGCTCAAGAGTGAGGGCCCAGCGGGGATAGAGCCAGGGGGGCCTATCAGATCCCCAGACACAGCCCAGCCCTCTTCATGGGGGCCCAGAGCACAGATGCAGATCTGGGGAAAACTGAATCTGCAAAAGGATTGAAGGATGGTAGCTAGGCTAACTGGAGAACAAGTTAACAAGACAAAGCGGGAAAGATCATCAGTTTCTATGAACGGGTCCTCTATCTATCTATCTATCTATCTATCTATCTATCCATCCACCCACCCACCCATATATTTTTATTTTATTTTATTTTATTTATTTATTCATTTATTTATTTTGGTTTTTCTTTTTTTTCAAATTTTATTTTATTAATTTATTCTTGTTACATCTCAATGGTTATCCCATCCCTTGTATCTTCCCATTCCTCCCTCCCTTCCATTTTCCCCTTACTCCCCTCCCCTATGACTGTGACTGAGGGGGACTTCCTCCCCCTTTATATCCTCATAGGGTATCAAGTCTCTTATTTTTGGTTTTTCAAGATGGGGCTTCTCTGTGTAGCCTTGGCTTTCCTGGACTTGCTTTGTAGACCAGGCTGGCCTCAAACTCACAAAGACCCACCTGCCTCTGCCTCCCGGGTGCTGGGATTAGAGGCGTGTGCCACTGCGCATGGCTGAACGGATCTTCTTGTTGCTTAAAATGGTTCGTTCACTGCTCAAAGTGGGTTTTTACAAGAGCTCCAAGTCCCGAAGTTAGCAGTTAAGTGGTGAGAAAGCCTGACGAGGTCGTGACAGTACAGCCGTTGGGCCCACATACAGACCAAAAAGTGAAAATGAATCAAGAGATAAGAAAACGTTAAACAGGTGGCCAGAGAAAGCTGACTGATGTCATAGGCAAGCAAGTACTTCAGGCTGCGTATGGGAGAGGCAGCTCTGAGAAGCGATTATATACAGAGAAGGGACAGATCTTCCCAGAGAAGACGGCCAAGGAGAAGTCCAAAGGTCAGATGAGGACGGTCAGAGAACCACTTAGCCACCCCTGGGGGGCTTATCAGCATTACGCCTCAAATCTAGCAGGCTGCTGCAGCCCACTGTAAGCCCAGAGCCTGCGAGGCAAAGGCAGGGGACCTGGGTGCTTCAGACTGCCAAAGGGTACACAGCCTGGGCTACATGTCTCAGAACAACGACAGAATAAAAGCAGCCCTAGACCACTCAGGTTCTAGTCAAGTGCTGTTGAATACGTCGCGGTACTTTGTTTCTCGTTCCTAAGCCCGGTGAAGCTTATTTCCATCCCGGTTTGCTGACTGCTGCTGAGATAAAAAACACTGTCTAAAGTCAGCTCAGGGAGGAGAGGGTTTACATCCAGGTACCCTGGTATTGTTTCCTCTGATTGGCCACCTGCCTAGGGACGGCACTGCCCACAGTGGACCTCCCACATCAGTCACATGCCCACACGCCTACAAGCCAATCTGACAGTGGTGGCGATTCTTCAGTTGAGGGTCCCTCTTCCCGGTACGGTAAATAGATGTCCGAGATCAGCCAACACAATTTCTATAGCCAAACTAAAGCAGGCGCATGCACTCGGGTATAACCACACACTGCAACACCCACATTGGAAGTTGGTTTATCAGCACTCCTTGCCTTTCATTTTCTTCTCCGTTGCTTACTCAATGTCAAGGGTGTTTAACGCCCCATATGAGAGGCCATATGAGTATCGACAATTGCCTGTCCCTTTTACAGTGTTCCCTGAGGACACTTGAAAGCTAGTCGGTCGCCAGTCCTGAGTGTCAGCGATCCTGACAGTTCCCACTTTCCCATGGTAACGAGCGTCAGCCTCACGGCTGCCTGGCGGCATCCAGTCTTGCTGTTAACTGTTGGGGGTGCTTCTGTCCAAGCCAAGAACGCCCGCACTTTCTGCTTTTACTCAGACAACTATCTTCTTAGGCAGCACCGCCTTTGCAGCTAAAAGCCCTGGAACATTCCACCGTGTGGAGCCCTGAGCAGAGTTGCTGGCAGCGCCTCCTTTCTTGCCTCTGAATTCAGGAAGACGGTCCTTCTGAGCTGGCCCAGCCATGGACCGACCCTGCTCAGCGCCCACCCCATTATACTGACTGAACCCCCACACTGCAGCCACCTCCCCAGTCAGCATTAATACACCGGCTCCCATGCTTGGAGAAGGGAGAGAGGCGAGTGCTCATTTGCTCTGCTTGACAGTCACCTCAGCTGCCAAGTTTGAGCAGCGAGGACATGAGGAGGAGTTCAGAACTCATCTCATTTTGAGATGGGAGCAGAGGCGTTACCTAAGAGACATGTTCACAGAGGAGAAATGTCAGAGAACTTGTTTAAGCCATTAGTCAGGTTTTTTAATGTGTTTCTAGTTGAAGAGCCTTCTGTCAAAGTATGCTTCCTTGGTTCCTTCCAAAGCCTCCTTTATAAAAGCATCCTTTGGGGCTGGGGGAGATGGCTCAGCGGTTAAGGCAACACATTGCTCCTGTGAGGACCCCAGTTTGGTTTCCAATATCTATTTCAAGTGGCTTACAACAGCCCGTAACTGCAGTTTCCTTTGTCTCCACAGGCACCTACACTCACATGTACATACCCCCATGTAATTAAATATAAAATAATAAATACTAAAAAAGAAAAAATTAAGCCAGGCATGGTGGTGCACACCTGTAATCCCAGCACTCAGAAGGCAGAGGCAGGCGGGTCGATGTGAGTTTGAGGCCAGCCTGGTCTACAAAGTGAGTCCAGGACAGCCAAGGCTACATAGAGAAACCCTGTCTTGAAAAACAAAAAACAAAACAAAAATCCAAAAAACAAAAGATTATAACAGCCTTTGTGCTTATTAAAATGGTTTTTAGATTTATGTATGTGTATGTGTTTTGCCTGCATGTATGTATACGAACCACATGCATATGGTGTCTGAGGCCAGAAACAGGTGTTGGATGCTCTTTAACTGGAATTACAGATGGTTACCAGCTGCCACGTGGGTGTTAGGAGCTCAACCTCTGCAGGAGTAGCCAGTGCTCTTAAGTACTGAGCAATCTTTCCAGCCCTCATTCTAACCTCTCCATTTAAAAAAAGTAGCCCAGGCTAGCTTCCCCTGCTTCCAGTGACTGAGTGCTGGGATCACCTGCGTGTGTCATCAGGCCAGGTAAGCTTTACTGTTTATGTTTTCAAGCTCATCCTTAAGTAGAGAGTAAGTGAAATGTACCTTGCCCCCCACTTCCTCAGCTCTCACCGGAGAGCAAGAATTCCATATAACAGTGGAAGCTCCCAGTGAGAGCCTCATATCTCACGGGGTCTCACGACTCCTGAAGTATGTTCACACACACCGTTGGATGCTGGATTCAGGCCTCGAGGTGGCTGTGCCCCTCATCCTCTGCTTGTGATGCTGAGGCTCAGAGAGGCTGAAGCCCACAGCGACTGAGAGATGCATGGACTTGAAACCATACTTTCAGACTCCAATCCCCATCCTGCCCTAACACTGAGCTGTCGACACACACATACAGACACACACACAGACACACAGAGACACACACACATACACACATACAGACACACAAACAGACACACAGAGACACACAGAGACACACAGACACACACACACAGAGATACACACAGACACACACACAGACACACTCACACACAGATACACAGACACACACACACAGACACACACAGAGACACACACAGACACACATACACATACACAGACAGACATACACACAGACACACACACAGATACACACAGACACACACACAGACACACAGACACACACACACACACACACACACACAAACATATATGCTATGCCCACTGTTGGACAAATGGACCCGTGAGGATCTAAAAGGAAGCGCTCTGCTGGCTGACTGTGGTGTGTGTGTGTGTGTGTGTGTGTGTGTGTGTGTGTGTGTTTGTGTGTGTGTGTATGGGTGTTCTTATCTCAGAACAAGGAGCCCCAAATGCTGCAGCTCACGAGATCAGAAGCTGTATTGACCAGACTTGTGCTGATCGATGACGTCATCTGTCCCGAGCACACAGTTCTCTGTGTGCGTCTGTGTATGGATGGCTTTGGTCTCCCCGAGCGATGCCTTCCACTACAGCTTTGATTTGTGGATTATCAATCTGACATAAAGACACAGTTCAAGCCTGACGCACGAGGAGCTCATAATGAATAGAACTATCCCTTCAATCTCTGTGTTACCCAGAGTAACTCGGAACTATAGTTTAGCAAATCAACGCAAGCGGCGGTGCAAACCAAACAATATCTAGGTGTTAGCTGACACGCGTGACTAATGAGCAAAGGTTTGCTCTACTTGCGGCCAGCTCTGTGATGAGGAACGGGAAGGCAGGCTTCCCCGTGGTGGCCTCTGGCTGGGTTCCTACAGGTGAGTGTCTGTGAAGCTTTGATTTTTAACCATTTCACAGAGATAGAATTCTAAGTTAGAGAGTTTATCAAGGGCAAGGGCATGTATATGTGTGACACGTACGTACATTTGTGTGTGTACATGTATGTGCGTGCATGCATGTGTGCGCGCACATGTATGTGTCTGTGTGCATATGGGCAGGTATGTATATGTGTATGTGTTCGAGTATGTGTGTGCTTGCATGTGTATCTACATACATGTGTGCATGCATGCATGCATATTTCTGTGTCTGCATATATGTATGCCTGTGCACATGTGCGCGTGCATGTGTGGAAGGGCAGGTATGTGTCTGTGTATATATGTGCAACTATGTATGTGTGTGTGTGTTTGAGTAATGTCTATGAATGTTTGTGCCTGCATACATGTATGAGCCTGTGTCTGTGTGCATGTCTGTGTGTTGGGCATGTGTGTATGTGTCTACATGCATGTGTGCATATGTGTGTGTGCATACATGTATGTACCTGTGACTATGCGCACACAGAAAGTCAAAATCACAGGTCTAATTTTTCTGTATCACTTATGGGGAAGCCATTGCCCTTAACTCAGAAGGACATGTGAAATTGCAAGATTTTTTTTTCTTAGAAAAGATGAAAACAGAATTCTTGTTTATTTTAAGGAAGAGTCTTGCTATGTATCTGCTCTGTGTCTAAGGCTGGCCAGGAACTCACTATGGGACCAAGACAGCCTGGGATAGTCTGGAACTCTAGGTGTGCACCACCATGCTGCCTAAGAATTGCCTCTTTGGGCATAGAAAGGCAAGCGCGTTTAGGCAGAAAGAGTTTTCTCCGGGAGGGGCAGCATTCGGGGAAAGGTGAAGAATATGATACGGTGGCTCCAGTCAGTCAAGTTAACATCTGAAGAAGATGAACTATGGTGAGACACGGAGAGGCAGGAGTGAGGCATGGAGAGGCAGGGGTGAGACATGAAGAGGCAGGAGTGAGGCATGGAGAGGCAAGGGGTGAGGCAAGGAGAGGCAAGGGGTGAGGCACGGAGAGGCAGGGGTGAGACAGAGAGGAAGGAGTGAGGCACAGAGAGGCAGGGGTGAGACATGAAGAGGCAGGAGGAAGCAGAGGCAGGGGTGAGACACAGAGAGGCAATATGTCGTCATTGGTAAATATTTACCGCGCAGTTATTTAACACAGCACAGTTATAAGGAAAACATTGAAGGCAACTTTGGGCTCTAAAACTTCTGTGCATTAGGAAAACGGGGGAAATGTCAAGAGTGGCCACTGGTGCAACGAAGCAATAGATCTGCAGAAAACAAACGTCTTCAGAACCAGACACAGTAATAATGGCTGTGTGGGTCAGAAGGCTTCGGAGTCTGGATCTCGTCTAACGTGAACGAGATTGGAAACCTACAGCCTACGGTGGGCACTTGGGGTGGGAGTGGAGGGTGCTGCAGACCGAATCCTAGGAAAGGTCACGGGGCCAAGAGGGGACAGGGTCCAGCCTGCCCCAGGGGCCCCACTTCTGGGAGCAAGGCTGTCAGCTTTTATTTCTTCACTTCATACAGAGAACCCGCAGGGCTCTCTGGCCACACGCTAACAGAAACCGAAGGTCTCTCTTTCCGAAGCTACAGCTCACAGATTTCCCCAGGGAGAAGACTGCGGTTGTTCTGAGAGGGGCCGGAAGCTTAACTCTGAGTGGATGATCGGTTCCAGAGGAACACGACGCAGCTGGCTTAGCTGGGGCTAGCCCTCCTCCCCACCACAGCCGCAAGACCCAAAGCCTCATCACAGGAGGGCTGAGTGGAAAGTGGGTCTGGGTGCCATCGTTTGGATGAGTTAGTGTAGCCATCGTGCCATATGGGTGCTGTTAGACCCACGTCATAAAGCACAGGAAAGTTCACCGCCACCTGCAGCTAGGCAACTAGGTAGACGCGTGGCTGGGACCTGGTTCCGAGTCCACGCGCTTTCCTTCCAAGACGCCGGTTAAAACAGTGCGGAGGCGGGAAAGTATCCTGTTGACCCCAGGTACACGTGCCAAGGATAGAAAATACAGACCACTCAGATTTTCAGTTCCAGTTTGTCACCCATGCAGACATTACTAATTGATCACAGGGCCCCCGGATTCCAATACGTCAATCAAGCACAGTGCACAGTAGGTCTTTGCCTAGAGTGGATGTGACTCCATCAAACCTGGCCGTTTTCCTATGACTTCGGGGGCTATGTATTTGGTGATTGAGGTAGAAACAAACAAACAAAAAAACTATTAATACTCTGTACTAGACAGGGCGTGGCAACACTTTCCTTAAAGAGGAGTCTAACTGCTGCTATCACTTTGTGAGCTTCTACCAGCATGCTCAATTTGAAGTTATGGAATTCTCCAGGTGACATGGTGTATATGCTAGGTCAGTGATGCATTCTGTTGGTGAAGCTTTCCTTGGTTTCTCTTAGCCATTAAGCGGAAGGAGCTATTCATCAGATAAGGCATGAGACTGTGTATGACTGAGGCAGAAAAGCAAGGGTATATTAAAGGTCGGTGATGAGCCTTCTGTAAAAGCAGGTGTGCTATCAGACTTCAGTGAGGAGAAACTCCAAACTCAGGAAATACGGACTAAGGCTAATAAATCAACCCAGAGCACAGAGACCCCAAATTACCTGTTGTCCAAGCCTAGTAATATTTCCTCTAATCAAATGTATGTATTATTTATTTAACCATAAATATGAACTCTAGTGCCATGTGATCAGGGCTCTTAATAAATCATAAAAAACATAAGAAATTTAAAAATACAAATGCTATCAAATCTGTCTTCTTGGACCTGTTTTTCATGAAAAATGTTCTTTTCTGTCAGAACACTTGAGGTTGGAAATAAATATAATTTTTATGAAGTCAATAGAATCCAGAATTCTAGCTGAGTGTAACAGTGCACACCTGCAATCCTAGGCCCTGGGAGGTGAGAAGATCACAAGTTCAAGGTTAGCCTGAGCTACACAGTGAGAGGCTGTCTGGAAAAACACGGCCCCTCACTGGGTGTGGTAGCTCATGGTTTTAATCCCAATACTCAGAAGGCAGAGGCAGATGGACCTCTGTGTGTTTGAGGTCTGACTGATCTACGCAGTGAGTTCCAGGCCAGTCAAGGGCTCCACAGTGAAACTCTGCCTCAACATTTAATTAATTAATTAGCTAAAAAATACTCCCCCAAAATCCCCATCTTAAAAAAAAAAAATCTTGTCAATACCACTGTATCAAGTTATTAAATATCTGTTCACATTCTTAATAAAGACATCTCAAACCACCGCCTCAAGGTTGAGAAAAACCATGTAGAAGAATTAAACTATTTGCTCATTTTTCATTTTGGCTCACACAGACAAGGTCTCACCCTTTCTAAGTAGCTGAGGCTGGCCTTGAACTTCTTTTGTCTCCACCTCCCAAGGGCAGGGTTACAGGGTTACTGTGCCTCCAGGCCTGCACCTCCATGCCCAACTCGGTAATTTCCATTCTTTTGTTTGTTTGTTTGTTTTTGGTTTTTTGAGACAGGGTTTCTCTGTGTTCCCTTGGCTGTCCTGGACTCGCTTTGTAGACCAGGCTGGCCTCGAACTCACAGCGATCCGCCTGCCTCTGCCTCCCGAGTGCTGGGATTAAAGGAGTGCGCCACCACGCCCGGCCTGGTAATTTCCATTCTTTAAAGCACTGCGTTTGTGGCTCTTGGTTGGTAGCATCAGGAAAGAAATGTGTGGCCTTTTTCTTCAGTAACCACTTTTCTACAGATCACGTGCTCCATCCCCCACCATAACGTAAAACCCAGCGGAACCTCACCGAAGCCGATTCTTTATAAAGCAGAACTCGGGATTAGGCTTTTCTACACGACAGTGTTGGCTCCAGGCACAGGGCTGTACCACCTCCCAGACACACTGGTCTTTACCTCTCACTCCCTTTCATAAAAGCTTCGGGGTGAGCCGGGCGTGGTGGCACACGTCTGTAACCCCAGCAATCAGGAGGCAGAGGCAGGCGGATTGCTGTGAGTTCGAGGCTAGCCTAGTCTACAAAGTGAGTCCGGGACAGGCAAAGTTAACACAGAGAGACCCTATCTTGAAGAACAACAACAACAACAACAACAACAACAACAAAAAAGCTTCGGAGTGATGCACTCCCTCCTCCCTCGAACCTCACACCCTTCGTTTCATTGGCTCTCTCCTGCCTTGCCCGGAAGTCCTGATGTGGTCCTGCCTGCCTCTCTTCCCTGGTCTCCTCTGCCCCGAGGTCGCTTCCTTCCTCATGTCCAGCATCCTCATCGCCTTCCATTCGTCCTCGGGCTTTTCATTTGGCTGTCCATCTCAGCTGCGACCTCCGTGGGGACTGGAGACAGACTTCATCTTTCTTGGATTCACATCCCTGTGTACTTGGTGTGACGGACTTCCTTCCAGAATCCCGCTACCACTTTAGCACGTGAGGGGGGTGCTGGTTGCGTTATTTCTAGCCGATCCCAGCACATCAGCGGGGTTTTGTTTCGGTGTTGCCTAGTTTTGAACCTCGGTTCTGCAGTTAACTGTCTAGTGAGCTGCGAACCCTTCCTATGCTGTCGTCCAGGCACTGGCAAAAACCAAACGCACATCACGGCTTTCCTGAGAACTAAGCGAGCTCGCACAGGCCACACCCTCACAGATGTTTATCACTATAGGAATTTTGTTTTTAAGTTTGTTTTTTTTTTTTTTGTCTGCCTGTGTGTTACTGGGCCAGGCACGCACCTGATACCCTGGAGCCACAGAAGATGGCACAGGACCCCCTGGAGCCACAGAAGATGGCACAGGAGCCCCTGGAGCCACAGAAGATGGCACAGCACCCCTTGGAGCCACAGAAGATGGCACAGGACCACCTGGAGCCACAGATGGTTATGAGCTGCCACATAGGTTCTGGGAATTAAACCTGACATCTCTTTAGCCCCAGGAAGAATTTTCTTTAAAAATTCTTACACGTATGCATTTGTGCCTATGGTAGGCCGTGGCTGCAGTGTGCAGGTGTCAGCCACAAGCTGTTTGGGCTTTGTGTCAATTTTCATTAGCTCCATTGTCACCCTGTGCCCATTTAGTCTTTAAAATAATGGGATCAAAAAACAAAACAAACAAACAAACAAACAAACAAAACACAAAAAACAAAAACAGGATCAGCCTATCATAGTTCTGAGTATTATGTAAAGAGCTAATACCCATGTTTACCACATTAGTAAATACTTAACGAATATGAGTTTTAATCAGGACCTATCACAGGGGTGGGGGGTGGGGGCTGGGGTTCCCACCCTCCACCCTCCACCAAGAGAATTTGATTGTCTCCACAGTGGCAACGGTGGAGGAAGGCCAGCGCTTGCAGCCTGGCACGAGCCCTTTCAGTGAGAAGTGTTACCCAAGTGGCATTCACGGAGCTTCAGGCCACAGAGACTTCTGTGCCCACTGTCACTAAGCCACCCCAATTTCCAGCCTCCGAGCTCACCCCAATTTCCAGCCTCTGAGCTCACTGGGTGCCTGTTTCAAAATCCCAGGCCTTAGTACCTAGAAGAGTCAGACTTTTACAGTGATTTCTCCCATCTGCTTCCACGTGGGGACGTCACACACAGAGTACTTCAGGCATCGTCAGTGTGTGTGTGTGTGTTACCCAGCAACCCTTTGACGGGACAGGGCCTTTTCTGTGGCAACGGTGCTATCTGCTCCCTCCGCCCCCCCCCCCCCCCGCCCCCGACTGCAGCTGTCTACTGAGAATGCTTTTCCTGGGGCCTTAGACACTGTGTTGTTTATGCTGTTGCTCTGGGCTGGGGCTAACAACCAGTTATATTCCAGATATAAAACGAAGCCGCCGTACAGGCAGAGGAAACGAGCCAGTGCAGCTGTAGTTTGTTTGGTGCTAACGGAGGCCCCCCAGTGGGTGGTGGGCCCTGAGACACAGTGGATAAGGTGTCAAGCGGGCAGAATAATGAGTAGGGACCAGGGAGATGGCTCAGCAGGTAAAGGTATGTCCCACCAAGCCTGGCGACCTGAGTTCGATCCCCAGGACGCACACGATGCTTGGATCTACTCTTTGTCACATATACACGTGCTAAACCACAGAATTCCATGCAAGGACCCATTGACCTTACGGAACCTCCCACTGTGTCTAGGCTGCTGGTTTAACACGTCCCAAGACTTGAACATCCTAATCCCCAGAATATGGGGACAGAGTACTTTATGTGGCAAAAGACATTGCTCATAGATTAAGTTAAGGGTACTGCAAACCCTGGGGAGGTTGCCCAGGATTATTTTGGATGTGTCCTAAACTAAAAAACCCCAAAGGTCCTGACCTTACAAAATGGAGTGGGAGTGTGTGTCAGAGTCATAGGGGGCGATGCAGCTATGCAAGCAGAGGCCAGGATTGGAAACCACCAGGGACCCCCCAGAAATGCAGGCGGCCACCTGGAGACACAAGAGTCCAGGGGGGGCTTTTGATTAGGATTTTCAGAGGGAACCAGATGAAGCAGATCCACTTTGACCTCCCAAACTTAAAAGGAATTTACACCGTTGTTTTACACTATTTGTCACAGTTGCCACAGTAAATCAACGCCCCCAGGGCAGGTAGTTATACAAGGGTCGAGTGCTCTCTGGACAAAGCCAAATGTAATTAGAGTGGATTTCAAAAATGCACCGAATATTTAGCAGTCCTTAGCCCTTGGGGCTTCACAAATTAAAGCATCGCCCAGTTTACCCAGCCTCTCCATCATCAGTTACCAAGGAATTTTAAACAGTCGGTTAGAGGACATGAGATTTAAATCCTGTCACTTCCCTTTGTTCTGTCAGTTCCTTCCTCCTTGTTTTGTTTTTTAATTTACATCATTCTCCCATTTACTCGGTCAAAGTTTGAGGTCTAAAATTATCTTTTCGCAGAACCATGCCAGGTCAGGAGAAAGTTCGCCTGTGGCATTCAGCTCCCAGAAGTCCCCAGGGACCAGTCACTTAAGAAGCTCTGAAGGCTGCAGGATTCCAGGGCGAAGTCTGAGTCTCCTGGTGAAAGAGAAACAGTCTTGCTCTCAAGGCTATGGTTCTGTGCTGTAGGACAGACGGACAGACGGCCTGGCTGCCTCCAGGGCTGGAGCGCTCTCTTCAGTGAAAACAGCCTCTAGGGCTGGAGCGCTCTCTTCAGTGAGAACTGTTAGTCACAGGCTAGAGCATTTACAACCTCTCCAGGGTCACGCACATGGACCAGGGTGCGGGCCTGCCTGGTTCGGTGGACAGTGATACTTTGCTCCTCTGAGGGAAGAGAGTTTCAGAATAAAGACCCACAACAGGCCAGCTGTTGCCATGACAAATGACTCACCTTACAACAGGCTTTACTCTCCTGTCTTTTTATTTTTTATTCCTAAACATTACATGTAGTGTTTACCTTGCACGTATGTATGTGTACTGTGTGCATGCCCTGGAACCAGGGTTACAGACAACTGTGAGCGGCCATATGGATGCTGGAACTGAGCCTGGGTCCTCTGCGAGAGCAGCCGGTGCTCTAACCACTGAGCAATCTGTCCAGCCCCCAGCAAGCATCTCTTTGTGATATTTTGGCAAATTTTAAAGATGTTACTTTGCTCATGAGAAATCATCTACTATTTAATTTTTGTGTAGCTCTTAATCCAGCAGTCAGAGGCCAAGGCAGAAGGACTACTGCTCAGTTTGAGTCAGGAAGAGCTACCCAGCAGGCCTTGTCTTTAAAAAAAAAAAAAAAAAAGGTGTAATCTCTCAACGTGAAGGCTCCTGTCTGTCTGTCTTAGTGTCTCAGCTCCTATCTGTCTGTCTTTGTGCCTTGTTCCTGTCTGTCTCTTTCAGCTCCTATCTGTCTGTCTTAGTGTCTCAGCTCCTGTCTGTCTGTCTTAGCACCTGTCTGTCTGTCTTAGTGTCTCAGCTCCTGTCTGTCTGTCTGTCTTAGCACCTGACTGTCTGTCTTAGTGTCTCAGCTCCTGTCTGTGTGTCTGTCTCAGCTCCTGTCTGTCTGTCCTAGTGTCTTAGCTCCTGTCTGTCTGTCTTAGTGTCTCAGCTCCTGTCTGTGTGGTTTGCATGACATTCACCTGGCCACTAAGAGAC
>OU015754.1:1393682-1408761 GCA_907169655.1 Acomys percivali
TGTGTGTGTGAGTGCATGTGTGTGTGTGTGAGCGCATGGGGGTATGTGTGTATGAGTGCATGAGTGGGTATGTATGTATGTGTGTGTGTGTGAGTGCATGTGTGGGCGTGTGTGTGTGTGTGAGCGCATGGGGGTATGTATGTGTGTGTGAGCACATAGGGGGCATGCACATATGACAGCTGGTGCCTGCTGAAACCACAGGAAGGCACTGGAGCCATGGAACTGGAGTTAAAGAGTCAGGCAGTTACCGGTTGTCCTTTGTTTGATTATATAAGCTTTAAAAAAATGTGTTCTCTCGGCCTGGAGTGGTGGCACACGCCTGTAATCCCAGCATCTCAGGAAGCAGAGGCAGGAGGGTTGATGTGAGTTCAAGGCCAGCCTGGTCTACAAGGCAAGTCCAGGACAGCCAGGGGAGACACAGAGAAACCCTGTCTTGGAAAAACCAAAAAGTGTGTTCTTTCACTTTTGTATTTTATGTAGATCAGGAGACTTAGCAAGAAATCCAGGTGAAGCAGGGTTGTCTCCATCTGCTGACATCTTTTGAGCCACACTGACCTGTCACTCTCTCATCTGGAGACTCGATGACCAGACAAATACAATCAAGTGGAGACTTAGCAGCACATGTCCGACCGGAAGCCTGTCCCTACCACAAAGGGTCAGGAAACGAAGTATGCCGCTTTATGCCAAGTACCTATTAATATTTAAGTATAAGGGCTGGAAAGCTGGCTCCGTTTCATTCCATTTCGTCTTACCTCCCTTCAACTCGGAGTTCTATCTTAAGGAAACGAGTTGCTATGTCTGATGGTAACTTAACAGCTAGGAACTAAAAAGAGGGTTGGCACCCGAGCCTTTCATCTGCGCACACCGCCGGCAGCTTGGTGGACACGGGCTTCAGCGCCTGGCACTTAGATGGCATTTAGCCGTCCGGCCAAGTTTACAAACATTCAGGCGTTTGTTCGCGGACACTACTGGGCCGCACATTGCCAACGGGCTCCTGTATCAGCTGCCCTTCTGTAGCGGGGATGAGACATCGTGACCCAAAGCAACTTACGGCAGAAAGGATGGGTGTTGGGAGAGAGGTGATAATGGTGTGACAGCAGGGCAAAGAAGCAGAACTAGGAAGCTGCCTGACTGCATCCTTTTCCACAGAGAGGCAACTGGAAGTGAGGTGGGGCTAAAAGCCCAGCCCCCCAGTGACGCACTTCCTCCAGAAAGGCTGCACCCCAACACCTCTACAAGCTCCCTAAATATAACCATCGCCTGTGGACCAAGTGTTTAAACCCAAGAACATGGGCGGTGTTTTTCATCCAACCAGCACCGCTCCTCAAGAGAAATGCAGCTGTGAGGCCGTTTATTCTGCAACATATCCCACAGCATTGCCGTGGCCTCGCCATATCGACCTCCCAGCTAGCTCAAAGGCAGACAGCTGTCTGCAAGTCGCCATCAGGGCTCCGTGCACAGCACCAGCCCGCCTCACCCGGGGTCACAGGCATGCAAACGGACAGCAGAGATACTACATTAAGTTGAGCAACATTTAAGACTAGTAGCAGGCATCATTTGTAACAGGAAATGCAAGCGGGAGCCACGCACTGCATGCCATTTATCCAGTGTTTGTCCATCGCTATCTCCGAAATTCCCTCGTCTCTCATCTTGTAAGAATGAAAAAAACAAGGGCCCAAAGATGGCACAACCAGTCAGGAATGCGTAACTTGGCTTCGAGGAAAGAAAAAAAAAATCTATTTAAAAGTTCAGTTGGGGAAAGAGGAGTGGCACGCAAAGTGCCTAGCAGAAGCAGGGACAGAGGGAGCCAGCTCCAGGGACAGTGCTCAGCCTTTGCTCCACCGAGGCCCATGAGCACGTGTGTGTGAGCACACACGTGTGCACACACAGAAAGACATGTGCAAATGCACAGCAGAGCTGAGAGCGTCACAAAGCTACATGTAGCCTTGGAGGCATAAAGCTCTCCTATTTTTTTCCCCTTCATTTCTGCTCTGTTTGACCCTCTCATTAAAGACAATGATTTGGCCCTAACTGTGGGTGGCCATACATGTGGATGACGCTGTGCTTGGAGACTTCCTGGTTTCTCTTTATGAGACTAACAGCACCAACCAAATTACAGATGATATCTCTGCACCCTTTTCTGGAAAAAAATATGATTTTATACTCTATAAGTTATGTCTGTGTGGAAAATTAGAAGACATTTTTCTTCAAATATTTACTCATGAACAGTTTATTATCAGTGACAAACGATTTACCAAATGAAACGAAATGAGGAGAAATGTAAAAAGTGACTTGGGAGAAACCTGGGGGACTTGAGGTGAGATCTGTCCCCTTACTTGCATGTTTATAAGTCTGCACAACTGGACTGACTGAACCTGGGCTTAGGCCTCACGGGGGAATGGACGCCGTCTCACATGCCTTGTGTGCTGACTTTGGAGCATAATGTCCCGGGCTGAGCGTGGTGGCCTCAGGTTGCACCTAGTAATTTATCTGAAAGCTGGAAGTTCTTTGGGGAGTCAACAAAAGTCAATCAGGCTCAGATGGAAGGCAGGGCAGAAGCGCCTGATGACTGGGCTGGGAGGAGACAGGACCAGAGGGGTCTTTTCTGTTCCCAGGGGCCGTGCACCTGGTATTTAAAATGGCTTCCAGCGGCCGGGCAATCGTGGCCCATGCCTTTAATCCCAGCACTAGGGAGGCAGAGGCAGGCAGATCACTGTGAGGCCAGCCTGGTCTACAAAGTGAGCCCAGGACAGCCAAGGCTACACAGAGAAACCCTGTCTCAAAAAAAAAAAAAAAAAAAAAAAAAATGGCGTCCAGCATCTCTTCCGCAGCAGGCGGTAGGAAAACACTCAGTCACCATGTGGGTGGCGTCAGATAGCCATACCACCAAAGCTGGTGTGGCAGAGTGTGAGGCAGAGGGTAGGGACAGCTCCGTGCCACCTCCTCTGATGCATTCTGGGAGAGCCAGCAAAGCTTTGACTGGGAGTGGGATGCACTGGGAAACACAGGGCCACTTCTATGTAGCCTTTCTATTTCCAGCGAGAGATGAGAGCTCTCCTGCCCTTGGCAGTGGCCATGGAGCACTAGGCCTGTCAAGATCCGCCAGGGACAGTACTGGAATCTTCTTCCCACAGCAGCCCAGGGGATTTCACCTCCTAGGGCAGCAGCAGCAGGCAATATGACGGTATTTTTTCTAGAAAACCTATGATTTTCTTTTTGGGGGGGTGGGCAAGAGTCTGTGGCTTCCTGAGGCAAGCCGCAAAGACAACTTCGCACATTCGCTAAGATCTTTGCTGTGAGGAGGGTGGGAGCAATGGCATCCGTGCCATTTGAGGGTCTCGCTTCTAGGCTGTGTGTACATCCAAGCTGACCTCAGGACAGGCTTACTCTGGGTCAGACATCCTGTGCAGGGCTGTTTGCTGGACATGGCTGAAAACTATACTCACAAATCGGGGGTCCAGCTTCTCTCCCTCAGCCCCCACCCATTACTAACTTATTGACAATTATTTTGGTAGAATTATGAACAAAACACTGTATCAATGTAGCTCAGACCAGGTGGTTAGGAGGTGGTTAAGGAGAAAAATATAAGAATCTTGAGCTAGCCAGGCTTGGTGGCGCATGCCTTTAATCCCAGCACTCAGGAGGCAGAGGCAGGTGGATTGCTGTGAGTTCGAGGCCAGCCTGGTCTACAAAGCAAGTCCAGGGTGGCCAACATAACATAGCGAAACCCTGTCTCAGAAAACAAAAACAAACAAACAAACAAAAGAATCTTGAGCAATTCACCCAGAAATGTGTTTTGTAAGGGCGGCAAACAGGAGGAGTTACAGGAATGGGTTTATTCTCAAGGTAGCTTGCTTGTCCAAACTGGATCCAAACTGGGTCAGGACGTGAACTGAAAGCTCTTGTCACTGGTCATGTCCTGAGAGGCCCTACTTGGGGGGAAGCAGCCTCTTAGAGGGAAGAGACAGACAGAGGGACAGGGACAGGGCATCCCTGACAGAACAGCTGTGGCGGGCATTTCGCACAGTGTTTGAAATCTGTGTGGCGTGTCAATCTGCACCATACAAGAACAGCCAACACCAATGAGATGTCTCAGTGTGACTATAAGAGGAGGTGGAGGTGGCCCTGATCCGGGGAAGCAGTGACATTGGCACAGGAAACAGTCTGGAGGAGGGAGCAGTAAGGCTACACTGTGAGCAAGAATGCTGAGGAAAGTGGGACATTCCTCACTACTTCAGAGCAGCAGGGGCTCTCGGGACGGAAAGATCCAGAGAGAGACTGCTGGGCCGTGTGACCACCTGATTCAAATGAACCCAAGATCCCACCTTTTCTCAGATCTGCCCTTTAGCACGTTTGTACCCCACCCCGAGAGCGTCCCCAGCTCTCATTAAAGGCACTCCCTGCTTCTTGTGTGCAGGTGGCATGCCTCACTAGCAGCACCGTGTGAGATACCCCAACGAGCAAAAAATGATCTCTGCTTGTGTTTTCCATGTTGTATAAATGACAATGAGAAGATGTTAAAGCCAGCAAGTCTCGTAAAAAATAATCAGATCAAACACTGGGGACCTGGGAGGACAAAGCAGGGAGACCCGTGCATGGAGTTCTGTGGCCAAGAGGGCGGAGTGCAGAGGCAAGACGCCAGGCTCCAGGGTAAGAGGTCTTGGACCTGTGAGCTCAGGCCAGGCCAGGCATGCTTCTCTGAGCCTTAACCTCAGCAAGTAGTGAAGGAGACGGGGTTGGGTGGGTGAAGGGGAGGGGAGGTGGGGAGGATAGGGGAGGGGATGGGGGGGGAGGAGAGGGCGAGCCAGCCCAAGGGTGGCACACGCTCACCTCCCAAGAATGCAGAGAACAAGAGAACAGCACCACCGGGGCAGCACAGTTACCCTTGCACCGTAATTAAAGAGTGTGTTTCTCTGAGTCTGGTCTCCAGAGCTGAGATTTACTCGGGAGGAGAGAGTGGGTTGTGTGTCTGTCCCCCTCCCTAACTCCCTTCTATGCTAATGCCCTGTTTAAACAAACCCCATGCTACATGCTACGGGAGGAATGAGAAGGGCCCCACCGTCCTCACAGGACCTCTCGGCACCGCCCCGCCCCAGTGTGAGTGAGGGTGTGAGGGTGTGTGATGGAGAGAGACGACTTACACTGTTACTCTGTGCAGACTCCAATTCCCATCAAAAACCATTTTGCACGCTCACCCCGCTCACCAGTCTATCTTTGGGCTCGTGCCAGAGCAAGTGTCTGTCCGTCTGGCACCCCTTCAAACACGCTCATCATGACGTCATTCTATCAGAATCCAACCATTCACACTCCCTCCTCCCGCAAAGGTTCAGGCTTAGAAAGAGTGATGTTTTTAAAAGGCTTCACCCTGACTCTTTAAAAAGACACCCCGACTCTGCAAAGTAGGAGACTAGCTGTGTGAATTCAGCTTGGAGACACATGAAGTCTACACGGCAGGGCCTAAGTGTGGGACTTCAGCCAACACAGGTCTGTTGTGTTTTGGAAGGGCTTGGGATAGTGTGACATGTGCCGCCTTTCTCCTTAGCATAGGTCTGGATGACTTCCTCAAGCCCTGGAAAGCTTCCTGTTCGCCCCATGGCATTCACTCCCTGAGTGTGTGCACCGTGCGCTCTTAGGTTAAGGGAGCCTAGGATGGTCTCTGATTCTTTACGCCTGACAATGTGTAGAACCAAGGCAGCCACGCGCATGAATTAATTAATAACTCACAGTGTGAAGGAGCTTAGACCGGAGGCTCATAACTGCTATGCGACTTGGGAAAAGTCACTTACCAATAGTTAATATTTCTGGGCCCCAGTTTCTTGCTCTATAAAAAGATCGAAGTGTTTTTCCCCAGGAGTCTGTGCCAGGATTAACTACGCTGGGTGTCTGGGGCACTTGGGCCAGTAGTTATTAGTTACTGTTTTTCTAGCTACAAGCGGATGCCCCGTTAGTGTGTCAGCAGGGCACACACACCGCAAGAGGATGCCACACTAGCATGTCAGTGGGGCACACACAATGGATGCCGCGTTAGTGTGTCAGTGGGGCACACACAGCGGTGGTGCTGGTCTCCTGCTCTCCCTCAGCTGTCAGCTGCGTTCCTGCCAAGTCAGATGACCACACAAGCTCTTCTGTCCTTGCCTCAAAGCAACATGGCTTGGTTGTGGAGACCAGCACAGCTGATGGATGTATTGCTTTGCCTCTTTTATATAATTTGGATTTGTTTAGTTTTTTGAGACAGGTGTCACTATGTAGCCCTGGCTGTCCTGGAACTATCTCTCTGCAGACCAGGCTGGCCTTGAACTCAGAGATCCGCCTG
Organism: Acomys percivali; assembly: GCA_907169655.1. Taxonomy (NCBI): domain Eukaryota; kingdom Metazoa; phylum Chordata; class Mammalia; order Rodentia; family Muridae; genus Acomys; species Acomys percivali. The sequence goes on from OU015754.1 coordinate 1,399,996, forward strand.
CCTCTGCCTCCCAAGTGCTGGGTGGGTAGGTGCACCATCACCACCAGGCTATAATTTAGATTTTAAATGTCGACAGAAAACCAAAGTATTGAACAGCTGATATCCAGGGAGGCAATATTTGGAAGTGGGGGCGCTTCTAAGAGGTGGGAACCAGCCATAGCTTTCGGTCATTGGGGAGCTTGGAAGCCTGCTTCCTACTTATTTAAATAAGTATTAAAACCTTCACTAAATGGTGAATACATTTAGATAAATGCTGATAATTATTTAAAACTATGTCTCTCTCTCTCTCTCTCTCTCTCTCTCTCTCTCTCTCTCTCTCTCTCTCTCTCTCTCTCTCTCTCTCTGTGTGTGTGTGTGTGTGTGTGTGTGTGTGTTTGCATATGGTTCACAGAGGCCAGAATAGATCATCGGATCCCCAAGAGCTGTGGGTGCTGGCAAGCCAACTTGAGTCTTTTGCCAGAGCCGTGTGTGCTCTTACCCCCAGAGCATCGAAACTGCTCATCTTGAGTAGCAGTGTGGTTTACATGGGCCGCTTTCTTTGGCCTTCAGCTTTCGCCCAGTGCGAATGCCTGCCATGAAAACCTTTACACACAAGGCCCACGGCTCTGCTAATTACCTCCGAGCTCAGAGGTCTGCAAGCCTCTCTCATGTACCGCTTTCCCTCACTTCCAGCTCTTTGAGCCTGTTCCTCAATAACCTAGGAAGGCTGCATCACCTCAAGCCACACACCCCTCCCCAGCAGTGCAGAAATTTGGCCCAGAATTGAAAACTGATCTAAAAAAAAAAAAAAAGACTCTGTCTTCATCTTATTTTAGTTTTTCAACTACTGAAAGGCATGAGGGTCCCTGCCCTCATACTAATTAGCCATTTATATTTCTTTTTTTCTGAAAAACATCTTGTCCGGCTGGGCAGTGGTGGCGCATGCTTTTAATCCCAGCACTTGGGAGGCAGAGGCAGGCAGATCGCTGTGAGTTTGAGGCCAGCCTGGTCTACAAAGTGAGTCCAGGACGGCCAAGGCTACACAGAGAAACCCTGTCTCAAAAACAAACAAACAAACAAACAACAACAACAAACCCAAAACCCAACCCAAACCAATCCCATCATGCCACTGATCTTCTCTCTCAGTGTCTTATTAGGGTGCTGTGGTGGTTTGGAGATGGCCCCATAGTCCCCCGGATTTGAGTACTTGGTCCCCAGTTGTTGGCAGCGTTTGAGGTAGTTCAGGAGGTGTGGCCTTCCTGGAGGAAGTGTGCCACTGGGCTGGGCTCTGAGAGCTAAAAGCGTCTCCCTATTCTTTGTGCTTGTGGTAAAGATATGAGCCCTTGGCTTCTTGCTCCTGCTGCCAGGCCTTCGGTCAGCCATCATGAACCCTAACCTCTGGAGCCATACACCCGAGCAAATTTTTTCTGTTATAAGTGATCTTGGTTATGGTGTTTTGTCACAGAAACAGAAAAGTAACTAATACAGAAGATAAGAGTTTTAAATCAATGTGAAATACGTAAATGCACCCAATATTAACTGTTTTTGCTGCAGGTATATATCATCATCATCACCACCACCATTACCATCATCATCATCATCATCTCTTATTGAATTGCTCATACTCAGGAATTATGTGCAGTTGCCTTTATCTTTGCTTTTGTATCTTTTTGTTGATTATGCCTTAGCATCCTTTCCACAAACTAAGCTTTGTTTTTCATATATATCATCTTGTTGATCATTATGGGTGTGTCTTCTACTTCAACACTAACAATCCATCTTGACTCACTCATGTGAATGATACAACAAAGCTAGCAGACAATGGAAGATGCTACCATTCTCCGGTGCTTGCAAACAGGCACTCTGTGCCCGTTTTTGGAAACTGGAGAGTGGATAAACTAGGCCATGTATGTATTTAGAGCTGGGAGGGAGCCTTGTTTGCATTCTCTTGTAGGATAATGCATTCCTGGACAGTTATAACTCATGACAGCATGTGAGAGAAACGGAGAGTTGTACTTTCCTACTAAGGCAGTTCTTTGAAGGTTAAAAAAAAAATAGTCATGCCTGTAGTCTGATTTCTTCTGTGTGCCTGGCCCTTCAAAGGACCCTATGCCCTTTAGTGCTGGTTGCCTCTTGGAATTCTGGGAACAGGAGAGGCTATAAAAAACCAGCAGAGGCTGAGGGAGATTGCGTGGGGTGGAGTAGGATGGGAGCAGGTTAGGAAAGACAGTTACCGACAGTGGAGCCGTAAGACGCTGAGCTGAGCCAGAGAGGACGTTGTTAGGAGACAGAAGAAGAAGCCACGAGGAACCCACAACACAGCAGAGAAAGACAAAAGACATAAACCACACACAACATTCTCTCTAATTATTGAAATCTGGGCACTTTGAATAACAGACATTGACAGAGCCAAGAGCCAGGAAAGGCCACTAGTGACTCTGGCTCAGAAGTGGGGGCGGTGCTGCTACGGCAATTATTTTGCAAAATGGATATAGTATCAAATTCCCTCTGAAGTCTTATCTCTATTCATAGATCGATGTAGAGATGTTTTTTATGCAGAAAAAGGCAGTACACAGACTCACAAATGAGCCAAGTGCAGAAGATAATTAACTACGCAATGGCCAATGATAATGTGACATCGGCACACAATGGGACCACTGCATTCAGACACGACGGGACCACTGCACTCATGAAATCACAGCAGCTATGACTGTCTGCATATGACCAGAAAACCAAGCCAGTCAGCATTTCAGGGCAGAGGGGCTCAGGAGCCTCCCAATCCCCAGTTGAGGAGCTACTGACAGCTAAGGCTTCTAGGAGAGAGTCAGATTGCTTTCAGGGTGCTGATCTTTGCATGGTCCCACCCAGCATGGGCAGCCACAAATTGGGCTTGCTAGGTTATAAAAGAAAGAAAGAAAGAAAGAAAGAAAGAAAGAAAGAAAGAAAGAAAGAAAGAAAGAAAGAAAAAAGATGGCATGACATAGGGAAGGCATGCTTGGAGGGATGTGTGACTATGATCACTATGTATTATATTTATGAAAATTTCGATTAGGGCTGGGGAATTGGCTCAATGGTTAAGAGCACTGTCTGCTCTTCCAAAGGACCCGGGTTCAATTCCCAGCACCCACATGGCAGCTCACAACTGTCTGTAACTCCAAGATCTGACACCCTCACACCAATGCACATAAATTAAAAGTGAATAAAAATATTTTTTAAAAAAGAAATTTTCGATTAATAAAAACATCATATATAAATTATATGCACAGAAAGATCATAAGAAACTGATGCTCTATGATTTTAACTGAACAAAGGCATCCTTTCAATCAAGTACGTTTGTATGTTTGCCTTCTTATCAGGGCATTCTAAAATCACAATTAACACATCATTATTTTTCCAGCGTGCGTGCAGTAAGTCCAGTCCAGGTGAATGCAGTACTTTTATCAAGCCCATTTCACCTCATCACCTTACTTAGCCTTATGGGTTGCTGAGTCGGTGCCCGTGAAACAACACAGGACGGACGTGGATCCGCAGTGAGAAAGTGGTCCATCCGGAATGGCATGGGCTTGTGCCTGTGTGGTATGAGTTCAAATAGTGCTATGGAGAGCCGAGACCTAGTTTTAAGAGCTATAGACCACAATACTGTAGCCTTAGGAAAGTTCACTCAGTCCTGTTAGCAGCCTCCATTGTTAAGTATCGGCTCAGTGAGATTGGTCGCAGTCACACTGTTCTACAACCCTCAGTGGCCACCCTATCCGCAAACCGGAAGCTCTGCGCCCATTAACTAAGTCCCTCCCCCCGCCCTCCTCCCCCCGCCGCCCCCCCTCCTCTCTGCCTTATCCCCATCCCTGGCAGCCGCCCACCCACGTGAATCCCACCGCCCTGGGCACCTCTTGTGAGCAGACTCGTGAATATTGGCTGCTGTCTGCAATGCTTATTTCAGTTACACAAAATAGAATGGAGAGACGGCTCGGCGGCTAAGAGCGCAACACTGCTCTTCCAGGGGACCTGGGTAGCTCCAGCCCCAGGCTATGCCATCTGGCCTCTGTGGGCGCATGCGCACACACCCACACGGAGACACAGATCTACATACACAATTTAAATAGGAATAGAATTGCTGGATCTCAGCCGGGCGTGGTGGCGCATGCCTGTAATCCAGGACTCGGGAGGCAGAAGCATGAGGATCGCTTGAGTTCGAGGCCAGCCTGGTCTACAAAGTGAGTCCAGGACAGCCAAGGCTAACACAGAGAGACCTTGTCTCGAAAAACCAAAAAAATAAAAATTAAAAAAAAAAAAAAATTGCTCGATCTTAAGGTAGTTCTATTTTTAATTTTTGAGGAACTGTCAGACAGGTTTCCGTAGCATTTAAAATTCCTAAGAGCAGTGCACAAGATTCTAAAATTTCCGCTTCCTCACCAAACGCATCCTTCTTGGATTTTTAAGTTATTTTGTGTGGTAGGTCTCTATTTGACTAGGACAGTACGTGCTGAGATACAACGGACAGCTAGACAGCAACACAGGTCCTGCCCTCGAGAAGCCTGCAGTCCTCTCAGAGCAGGGACAGAGAGCGACCGGTTACGGGGAGGAGGGCTGGTAAAAAAGAGTGGGAGCTGAAAGCCACAGTAGTAAAAGGCTGCACTGCAGAGCCTTCCCTAGGGTCTGTGTATTCTATGTCCACACAGAGGCACCAAGGGAAACCACGGGGTGGACTTTCATGTGTAACGTAGCTCATAAACTTAAAGACACATTTAGGGGCTGGAGAAATGACTCAGTGGTTAAAAGCACTTGCTGCTCTTGCAGAGGACCGGAGTTTGATTCCCAGCACCCATAGGATGACTTACAACCATCTGTAACTTGAGTTCCAGGGGAATCTGACGCCCTCTTCTGGCTGCTGCGGGGACTGCAAGTACATAGTGCCAGACATGAAGCTAAAACACTCATAAATATGTTCGTATTTATGAGAAATGGATTTTCTGCTACCCTTGGCCAAACCTAATGTAGCATGTTGGGTGGGTGAGAGGCCCTTACCTGGATTAATGTGAACGGCTGAGAACAGAGGACTAGCTGGCAGCCCGTGGGCCAACTCAGTGTGATGTTTTGAAAGTTTTAATTAGTGGAGCTGCGAGCGCTCCCCTCAGGGAGCTACACAGTCCAGTGCAATGTCCACCAGCCATGCATAACTAACATACGAGAAACCTGGCTGGTCTGAACTAAGATGCATTTTACATGCAGGATGTATCCAAAGCTTCAAAGATGCAGGAAAAGGAAAGAAGGTCTCACCTACATATTTTTATATTTACAGGTTGAAATTATATTTTAGATACACCTTTATTTTATTTGTTTTACTTTTTCTGAGACAGGTTCTCACTATGCAGCCCTGGCTGTCCTAGAACTTTCAATGTAGACCAGGCTGGCCTCAAACTAGGGATCACCTGCCTCTGCCTCCCCAGCGCTGGGATGAAGGTGTGTGGGTGCCACCGTGCTCAGCTTGGCTATGTTCTTACTGCCTGGCTTGTGGCCCAGACTGGCAATCCCAGCACTAGAGAGACTAACACAAGAGAGACAAGAGTTCCAGCTTGGCCTATACTATATAGCACAGCGAGATGTCAGAAATGAAAACAATTCAGTTGTTTTATTGCCCTTGTAATACATCCATAGGAGCATGCAAAACGATACAGGTGGCTGAGACTCTGATTCCACCTGGCAGTTCTCTGTAGCTCCCACCAGCATATCACATCTGCTGCTCTCTTCATAAGGAATTATCATTGGAATTATGTCCTAATTTTTTTTATAATGCACAACAAATATTCTACTAGTTAAGCAAGAAAACAGTTCCAAGACTAACACTGTCTATTTCTTTATATAAATTTCTGCTTACATAGAAAAATCTGACATCATCATCATCATCATTATTGTTGTTATTATTATTATTATTACTATTGAAACATGGTTTCTCTGTGTAGCCTTGGCTTTCCTGGACTCACTTTGTAGACCAGGCTGGCCTTGAACTCACAGAGAACTGCCGCCTCTGCCCCCCGAGTGCTGGGGTTAAGGGTGTGCGCCACAACCTCCTGGAGCCTTGTATTCTTTAATCACATTTTCTCCTCACTGGCTGATCTGTAACTGTCACTCCAATTTAAGTGACAGTTGAAGTTGTTCATGCTTACTTATGTCACTTAATGCATTTTAAAGTGAAATCTAATCTGCTCATGTGAGCCCTTCTCACTAGACACTAAAGCCTGCTACTATAACACCTCTATCACTTCAGAGAGGGGACTGAAAGTTAAGGCTAGTTTCCATCAGGAATCGGCTCCAAACCAAAAACAAAGGAACTGCTCTCACGCGCGCACACACACGTGTGTGTGTGTGTGTGTGTGTGTGTCTGTCTGTCTGTCTGTGCATGTGAATAATTTTGTCTTTAAATATTTATTTATTTTATGTATATAAGTGCTCTATCTGCATGTACACCTGCAGGCCAGAAGAGGGCATCAGATTTCACTATAGATGGTCATGAGCCACCATGTGGTTGCTGGGAATTGAACTCAGGACCTCTGGAAGAGCAGACAGTGCTCTTAACCTCTGAGCCGTCTCTCCATTCCCTCTAATTTTATCTTAAGAATTTATTTTTTTAATGTAATTTACATGTATACATATGATCATCTGCATGTAGGTATGTGCACACACATGTAGGTGCCTTCAGAGTCCAGAAGAGGGCGTCAGATCCCCGAGAGCTGAAGCTCCAGGTGGCGTGACCCACCTGATATGGGTGCTGGTCGTGAATTCAGGTCCTCTGCAAGATCAGTGCACACTGGTAGCTGCTAAGCCATCTCACCAGCACCTGTATTCTAATATTAGACAGTGGATTCTTTTATAGGTGAGATTAAGAACCTCAGGAGGGGATCCTAATCTCTCATGGCCAGGATGGGACTTTGCAACTTCCAATAGAAACAGAAATGAGGAACGTGATGGACCCAGAAACGTCAGAGGTGCTGCCAAGTTAGAAAAGCTAATCTTAGCACCGCAGCTCCGTCTTGGGTCTTGTGATGTCAACTCAGGATGGACCAGGAACAGCTTCACAGGCAAAAAACCAGAGTCACCTGAAATCCTGCTGTGTGGTGGATCAAACCAGTAATCCCAGCACTTGGAGGGTGGTGATAAAAGGTGTTCAAGGTCATCGCTGGCCACCTAGTGAGTCTGGGCCCAGCTGGGCTACATGAGACCTTGTCTCGGAAGCAAAACAAAAAAACGCCATACACAGAAATGTTGTAGTATTCCCTATTAGTTGGGTTCTTTTAGCCAGACATATTCCTGCCTAGACTGGCCTTTCTTCTGTATGCTGTGTGCCATTTATAAACACTTGCTTTTGTGTTGTGCAGGAATGCACTTGGGAAAAAAAAAAAGCAAGCAGGCTGGGTGTGGTAGCACATACCTATAATCTCAGCATTTGGGAGGTGGAGGCAGGGGGATTAGCAACTCTAGATCCTTCTCAGTTACACAGAAGTTTAAGGTCAGCCTCAGTGTCATAAGAGCATGCCTCAAAAACAAATCGATAGATAAATAAATAAAGACACAGATAAACAATTTGAGAATAATTTTCCACTAACTGAGACTTCCTTTCCTATGTTTTTCAAATCTAAATATGCACACATAATTCTGAATGTACACATTTATCCATACATTAAACTCACAGACAGGTACATACACTTTATGTAGACATTTGTGTCTGTGAGATGGTATTTAGCCCATAGGAATTCTATCAGCACAGAGCTACTTTAACACTAGACTCAACCATGGCAAGGACTCCTTACGGGGTGGGGTGGGGGATGGGGAGGTAGGAGGGGGGCTGGGGGTGGGGGTGGGGGGCATTAAGTTTCAGGGCTCGCTATCTCAGGGAGATCCCAGATTCCTCTCCCGCTCTGGCCGGAGCCGCAGGGTAAGTTCTCATTATCTAACTTAGCTTCAGGTTTCTACGGCATCTCAGTTCCCTTTGTTACTTACTCTGCAGTCAGTTAAAGCACACTTAAGCTGAAGACACGGCCATATTTGTAAATATGTGCAGCTGTCAGTTCTGTTTCCACACACGGTTCTCTGCAGGTGGGTCCTTCCCACACCTGCACTTTATTTAGCACCAATGAAGACTCAAACGAGTGTTAGCAGGGGCACTCGGGATGAAACACCAGAGAGAGAGAGAGAGAGCTTTCACCTCCACACTGAGACAAATGGCCAGTGTCATGCAAATGCATTTTAGGGGCCGGAAGGCACCACAGGATTTTAAGCCCTGGACCCGAGGCACTTCTGTTGACATTTCTCTTGATGCTCCCGGACTTTTGTTTACTCTCCCAAGCAGCAGACTGTCGAGATCCACGCCTCTGATTCAGAAATGACTGGAAATTATTTAAAAATAGTCAGCGCTGTTTCCCAAAATAGATGTTTCCATCTGACTGGCAGTGGAGGGTCCTGGTAGATTTGTCCGTATTAGCGAGGGAAAATAAAGGAGCCATCTCAGAGCTAAAAATTTCAAATGAGCCTTCATCTTGCCAGCCCACAGAATTTCCTAATATGCAATTAAAGGACAGAAACGCCAAACTCACTGTGCAGTGTATTTGTGGAGGGAGGGAACGGCTGTTGTGGCCTCATTCAAACCCCCAGATTAGGAAAGAGTCAGCCAACTGCCAATTTAGGGACTTAGTGCATGCACACTGAGCATACATTCTATCACTGAGCCACACACCAGGCCTTTTAATACGTGTGTGTGTGTGTGTGTGTGTGTGTGTGTGTGTGTGTGTGTGT
>OU015754.1:1408771-1426527 GCA_907169655.1 Acomys percivali
GTGTGTGTGTGTGTGTGTGTGTGTGTGTGTGTGTGTGTGTGTGTAATAGAGCCCTGGCTGTCCTGGAAGTCACTCTAGACCAGGCTGGTCTCAAACTCACAGAGGTCCACCTGCCTCTGCCTCCTGAGTGCTGGGATTAAAGGTCACCACACTCAGCCTCTTTTTAATACATCTCTAATCCTGTTGATGAGAGCAATTCAGGCTAAGAGCCTCACAGGTGATCTAGCAGTCTCACACTTGCCCTCTCTTAGGATGGGGAGAGGGGATGTTGCAAAATTGTTAATGCTACTGCCTTCACTCACAGGGCGGCTCATCGATGCATAAAAACGGGTGGAGGGCAGACAATATTGTATGACCTCCCGAAGCATCAATTAAGAACGCAGTGGCGCACGCCTTTAAATCCCAGCACTCGGGAGGCACAGGCAGGAGGATCTCTGTGAGTTCGAGGCCAGCCTGGTTTACAGAGTGAGTCTAGGACAGCCAAAGCTACACAGAGAAACCCTGTCTCAAACAAACAAACAAACAAACAAACAAACAAAACATCAGTTCCTCAAAGCAATTGTAAAACAAACAAAACAAAATCCTCTTTTGCTTTTGACTCTCAGACTCTACCTGCTAGTGCCCTTACCCCGCTCCCATAGCTGAGATCTGAGAATATTTTCTGTGCTAACTGCCATTTTCTTCCTCATATTTTACTGAATTTTTTAGTGAGATCCCGCCCCCCCCCCTCTATTTTGTTAGCATTTGGCTCCTGGCAAACAGTGCTAACTGACTCCATCCTTCTTTTATCCTCACTAAACAAGGCGGGTGGATTTGTAAAGATCTTCAAGCATCTGCCCTGGATCTGTTTTCCACGGTGCGGCCCACCCTGAGGGTTCCCACATCACCAGCTAGCTGGGCATTAAAGGCGGGCGAGCCACTTACACACCAATGCCATCAGAAGGTTCGGATTTCAGACCCCAAAGCAGCTCAACTGCCCTTTGGAGGGTTACCCCACAAAGCCCTGACAGGCTCCCCTACCTGGAGTGCAGGCGGAGCATGCGTTTCAGAAATTTCTTGGGTAACTCCAGGTTGCAGGATTGGTGTGAGCGCCAAAAGATATCCTGGACTCTCCGACTTCACTTGCGGCGAGTTTGATGTAGACATAGCCTTCAAGACTACGTTTCCTGCTGGTATTACTTTCTGGAAACTACTGGATTTCACTGTTGGTCTACAGTCAGCGCTACTTCCACCGTCTGCTCAATGTGCGCAGGTCCGCAAGCCTACTGTCCGCCCGGGTCTCGTCAACCGGAGGGATCGGTCTCTGCGACCTCCTAGTCCTCTGCTCAGAGCAGCTCATCAGCAATTCAAACGTAACCTGACCAAGATTGCTGTCTAAGACTCACCCTGACTTTCCTGTGAGGCTGCCGGGCGCTGTCACCTGACTCCTGCCGGCTTCTGGTCGCAGAGCCTCAAGCTCACTGAAGGAATCTTTATTGAAGGCTCAATAGTGCTCTTAAATAACTCACCATTCTTCTGGAAGCCAGAAAACAAGAGTGGTTCCAGTTTTCTGATTCCTTAGCTCTGCCCTAGCACCCTGGGGTCACAGAGTCAGCGCAGCACCACAGTTAAGAGGCTCCCCTCCCCCCTTTACTCTTTTCCTGTACCCAGGCTTTCTAATATTGAAAAGTTGTTGTATTCTGTAAACTTCGTCACATCAACAGGAATTTCCCCCTCTCTAATCTTAGTTCAAATTGGCAAAGCCCCTCTTCAACGATTAAGAAAAAAAATTCTTTCTTTTGTTTTTTTGTTTTTTCTGAGACAGGGTTTCTCTGTGGAGCCCTAGCTGTCTTGGACTCTTTTGCCCAGGCTGGTCTCGAACTCACAGAGATCCACCTGCCTCTGCCTCCCGAGTGCTGGGACTAAAGGCCTGCGCCACCACCCCTGGCTTTATTTTTATTTTGTATTTGAGCGTTTTGCCTGCATGTTTGTGTGTGTGCTGGTGTGCTATGTGTGTGCAGTGCCCCTGATGGCCAGGAGAGGGCGTCAGATTCCCCTGGAACTGGAGTAACAAACTGTTGTGAGAGCCGTGTGGGTGCTGGGAACTGAACCCGGGTCCTCTGCAAGAGCAGTAAGAAGTGTTCTTGACCTCCAAGCCGTCTCTCCAGCCCTATGGTGATTACTTGTTGTTTCACGTCACCTCCTTTTGAGCCATGTACACATTTTCTGTACTCTTTGCTTATCTACTACCCTCTGGAAGGGACTTGTAGCCAGAGTGGGAATTTGAGAAGGCAATTTGCCTATTTCTCCATCGTCTTTCACACACGATATTCTGTGCTGTCTCGGTTCAACCTGGAACTGCCCCTTCTGTGCATATTTAAATGGCTTGGTTTTCTCACTAAGGCTGGCTCTCTTTCCCCTCCAATAGGATCTTGCTGGCCGGGTTCCTGTGTTCCCAGAGGGTGCAACCCTGCTTCCTGCTGCATGGCCATCCTCTAATAAACCTGACTCTGCTTCCACCTGTTACTTTCATTATGTGTCATGACACAACGCTTTCCTGCTTGCATCATGCTGACCTCCTCCTTTCTACTTTCAAAACACTCTTACTCGCCCCCCCCATCTCCCCCCTCTCCCCAGTTCACTTCCCTTTTGACTCAAAGTCATTCCCACAGCCTCTCCCTCTAATCTCTCCACTGCTCCCATTCTGTGGCACACAGTTTTTGCTTTGCAGGGGTATATTGGCCGTTTGGATAATGGTCCACCCTGCACTTGCTTGCTTTGGCACATTTCATGGAAGAAAAACATAACATCAGCTAGACATGGTAGCACACACCTGGAATCCCAGCAGTAAGAACTCAGAAGAAGGGAAATCAGAGTCTAAGGCCAGCCTGGGCCATGTGGTGAAGCATCCGAAAATGCAAAAGGCTGACAGTGTAGGTCAAAGGTAGTTGTTTGCAAGGCACAGTGTGCTCAGGGCCCTCGCTTCAATCTCTAGGACCGGGGAGAGAGAGAGAGAGACAGACAGAGACAGAGAGAGAGAGAGAGACAGAGAGAGAGACAGAGAGAGAGAGAGAGAGAGAGAGAGAGAGAGAGAGAGAGAGAGAGATAAACTGGGCAATATTATCAAGGTCAGGACACATAATAGGAAATCTAAGATCTACATCTCCCCATAGGACAGAAATGACGTCACTGTTGGTACGCTGATGGCTGGGACATGACTCAGTTCAGGTGGGCTCTGAACAAGAAAGAGCCAGTTGCCAGCTTCCTGGTCTAGCCCTGGGACAATCTACCTCAGAGGGTAATGCAGCCTCAGAGGCCGCAGGCCACTTCTCAGCAGGACCTCCCCTCTAACAGGAAGTCTCTAACTTAACCCCCTCACCCCAAGCACAACTGACCATTTACTGGAGATGAGACTGTGCCTGACATTTGGAACAAAAGTATTTTCATAGCTTCTTGAGTGATTCATTCACACTCAGATTCCCATAGTAGTAGTAGTAGTAATAAAAGAGGCTTATACCACTGCCCTGAAAAGAAGGGCTCCTTAAGCCCCAGCCATTGGCCTCAATGAGCAGTCTTTATGTTTAAATACCACCTTTATTAGTAAAAACACATTGTGATAAATGGTTGGGAAATCAGAATGGCCCAGGACTTTCACATTCATGGGCAAGATGAATTTCGAGGATTTGTGCCGAGTATCCAATATGGCTAGAGACTGTCTGAAGCACTGCATAAGAAGAGGAGCAAAAAGGATGCTTGCAAACCAGACCAGGCATCCCCAGTTCTATTTCCAAGTGTCAGGCTCAGTCGCTGTGTAGGACCGACAGGCATGTAGTCTAGGTCAGCACTGAGAGTGACACCTGCCACCGGAATCTTGGATAATCAGCCACACAGATAACCAGTCTGTCATACTATCATGTTGGTGTCCCACACCATCATAAGGCTACCCTGTAAAACGTACGTCATCTGTTAGGGGCTGGGCTGGTGCGCTGTGTATTCAGATCCTGATTTCAGATGCTGAGATCTGGTTGAAGTCCGGACATGGGTAATGTCATGATTATTGAAGAATCTCCTGTATCAAGGTTGTGTGAAGAATACGCTGTAATTAGCTGGTCAGCCAATGACTGGGCAGAGGAGACGGGAAGCGGGGAGAGGAAGTTTCTGTGAGGACAAAGATGGAGCAGGAGCAAGCAGCCAGGGGGAGTAATGGAAGGTTTGGTTTCTTTGCAAGCTCAGCTATGTTATGTAAATATGGTTTTGTTCTGAATCCCAAGTGTGACATTTTAGTTTGGGCTTTAGTTTGTCCACAGCAGATAACCGTCTCATGCTGGGCGTGGTCTTTGCTAGCTGGTAATGGCCTGCACGGAGAGGTCATGGTCTAGGACTCTCAGAGAGATAAATATAAGAGCCCAGAGAGAGAGAAGGCGGCATGCGGTGGCGGCGTGTAGCACGTAGCAATTTGGAGAAACCAGAGACTGATGGTGTGGCGGCTTGGAGACAGGCAGAGAGACACATTTCAATGCAGCAGCTCAGAGGAGGCTCCTTGCTGTGTTTGCTGTTGACAGAGACTGGTATTGCCCCCCCACAAAAGAACCCACTGACGCTAAACAGCCAGGAGAAGTACGGGGGTCTGCACCCCCTTTCTCCCTAACCTACTTTCTCTCTTGCCCAGGGTACAAGTGGTGGAAGGGAGAGGGAGCCTTCAATGCCCCAAATAAAATAGGGTTTAAAAAACAAGTGTTGACAAGGGTTAGACTAGATGGCAAGCAACAGACACATGGCTGGGAAGTAGGCAGAGTAGCTTGAGATAGGATGGATGGCTATCTGCCCAGTTACTGAGCTTAAAGCTTGCTGAGTAAATCTAACAGGTCTCTGTGTCAAGTATTTGGGAGCTTGGGCAGGTATTAGAAAAGACCTCTGCTAATACCGTAACTCAGCAGCCGTCACGTGGACTGGACCTTACTTCAGCCATTTGACCCACACAGCCCAGCCCTCCCTCCCCCACCAAACCCCTGCTCCCTTCTCCCTCAACACTGTTTTCTAACTGTCTGTTCAGAAATTTAATATGCATGCCTGTGTGAGGTATGTTCACGGGAGTGCAGTTGCATGAGGAAGCCAGAAAAGGACATGGGTTCTCTGGAGCTGGAGTTACAGGGAGTGGTAAGGACCAGACATGGGTGCTTCTGTGAAAGCAGACAGTGCTCTTAGCCAATGAGCCATCTCCCTAGCTCCTCAGTATATTTATTTCTCTGTGTTATTAAGACTCTAAGCTTTGAAATACTGTTTTAAGTGCTTAAATCCTTAAAAATATTTTCACTGTCACGATAGACTTTTCATATACTTTAACAGTGCCAATGAAAATATAGTTATAGGCACAGTTTTAAAATATTTCAGGATACTTGTAATAGCATAAATATTTTCTTCTTGATGACATGTCTCTTTTAGGACAATGTGAGTGCAGTAACTAATTTTGTCTGAATATAAGAATCCTAAGTGAACCCATTATCCACTAGGAGAATTTCTTTTTTTTTTTTAATTTTATTTATTATGTATACAGTATGCATCCGATCACATTATGGATGGTTGTGAGCCACCATGTGGTGCTGGGAATTGAACTCAGGACCTCTGCAAGAGCAGTCAGTGCTCTTAACCACTGAGCCATCTCTCCGGCCCTAGGAGAATTTCTTTAGAAAGTATTTCCAATAAAGAAATAAGCCATCGCTTGTGTCTGAAATGTAGTTGGAGAAATACTATTAGTATCAGACTTAAAAAATAAATACCATAGTATCAGAGCCAAAAGTTCTATTTTGTGTATGTCTGTAGATGTGCTTGTGTACGTGTCAGAGAGAGTGCAAGTGAGCATGGGTGTGTGTGTATGTGTGAAAGCTAAAAGCTCACAGAGTAACTCAGGCTGACTGTGCACCAGGCTCCAGGACTATAGCACAAGCCCCCATGCACGCCTCGCTGTGCTGTGTGAGTTCTGAACCCATGACCTCATGCTTGTGGGGGTGAGAAGTTTACCTTCGCTCCCTCACAAGATCTACAGTAAACAGTAACCGCAACTATTAGGACCCTCACCCACACAGGCATTTTATGTGTGCATAAAAATATATTTTAGCACCGGGCGTGGTGGTGCACATCTTTAATCCCAGCACTCAGGAGGCAGAGGCAGGCAGATCGCTGTGAGTTTGAGGCCAGCCTGGTCTACAAAGTGAGTCTAGGATGACAGCCAAGGCTACACAGAGAAACCCTGTCTCGAAAAACCAAAAAAAAAAAATATATATTTTTTTTTCTTAAAAATCAAAATTTTGTGTTGGTATGCAAAGTAATGGGTTTCATTACGCCATTCTATGTATATGAACACTTCTTTTTGCAAACCATTTCACTGACACAGTGAACTCTTCATATTTCTAGTCTAGTCTAAATTGTCTTAGCTGTCCTTGACTTAGAATTTTCTGATCCATTGCTGAGTAAACTCTGTAGTTTCTTGAGAATGAAATTTGGGGCCGGAGAGATGGCTCAGTGGTTAAGAGCACCTGCTGCTTATCCAGGGGACTTGATTTCAAGGCTGCTCACAGCCATCTGAAAGTCCGGTTCCAGAGGTCTGATGCTGCCGTGTTCTGGCCTCTTTGGGCACTGTACACGTGGTGCATAGTGCACAGACATGCACACAGGCAAAAACACCTGCATACAATAAATGAATACAGCTTTTCTCTGATTCAGGAAGTGGTGGGTCGCGTGGAGACATTTACCGGGCTTGAAGACTATCAGCCCCTGAGAAGCTGGGGCCTCTGGTAGCCAAGAGAGGCACAACGCAGTGTGGGGTGCACAAGGGAACCCCTTTTTCTAGGAACAGTGGGTCATGATTAATGACTTTGCAAGTTACTCCCTGCAGCTCAGTTACTGCTGCCAGCTTTCCCGTTCACACTGGGCACAAGTGTGTTAGGTTACTGCCCCATCCCCACCCCACCGAAAGATGCTTTAGAAAAGAGAAATGGGTGAATTCAAGCAAAAGCCCAGACTCCCAGCACCGACTAAAGGTAGACTAAAGGTACACTGTGGGAAAAGACACGGAACACAAGGTGACAGCAGGGGAAGTGAGAGAGCCTCCTGCATTTTACAGCCGTTTCCTGTACTGCACAGAACTTTACCATTTTGTAAAAAGTGAAAGCAAATTTGTACACTAATGAGATGGGTCTGTTCA
Organism: Acomys percivali; assembly: GCA_907169655.1. Taxonomy (NCBI): domain Eukaryota; kingdom Metazoa; phylum Chordata; class Mammalia; order Rodentia; family Muridae; genus Acomys; species Acomys percivali. The sequence continues at coordinate 1,415,952 of OU015754.1, forward strand.
CACAGCTAACACATTATAATACAAAGTCACATTAATCCGATATTTACACGTTGATTGGCTGAAAGATTTAAAAGTCTTGAGTGATGAAACCACCATTTCTTTCTAAGGTTTCTCTGCGTAGACTTGGCTGTCCTAGAACTCACTTTGTAGACCAGGCTGACCATGAACTCACAGAGATCCCCTTGCCTACGTCTTAGTGAGTGCTGGGATTAAATTTGCAAAACCACTGGTCCTATAGAAGCAGACATCTTTGCACATACAGCGAGAGCAGAAGACACACAATAGCCTCCAATCCAAGCTGGGGTGTTTCAGGCCCTTTTTACTGGCACTGCGTGCCAGGGTGTCAAAACCAGCACAAAGTGCTCAGAGCCATGGCTGCAGTGAGGTCACCAGATGAGGGTGAGCCAGAACTGCCAGCACCTCAGACTCACTCTGCATTTGGTGTTGAATTCAGTTTTGGCCACTGTTTATTCAGAAACCTTTGCTGTTGGGAAATCTTTCGCAACCTGCACGTTCAGTTCTGCACCTCGCCCATCCCCATGGGGTTGTGACCCACAGTGGGAGAAGCTTTGTGTTCCTGGAAGAGTAAGTGGACCCTGCGACCAGAGCATAGCACGAGAGTGCAAGGCCTTGAGGTGCAAAGAAACACACGCTCTCTAGGTGACCAGTCCGCATGAAGGTTACCTTTGAGGACAGTTGCCCGAGATACTGAGAGATTAGGACATAGCTAACGTGGGGTTGGGGTGCTGTCAAAACAGCCCAGTGGCAAATAGCTAATAGGGGGTGCTGTCAAAATGGCCCGGTGGTGAGGAGCCTTTGCTCTTCCACAGAATCTGAGTTCGGTTCCCAGAACCCACATTGGGAGGCTTATGGTCTCCTGAACGTCTGTTTCTGAGGTGTCTGATGGCCTCCATATGCACTGTGCTCAAGTGTGCATACACGTTGCACTCCCTCCAAAGAGAAGAAAGAGAAACCTTAAAAACAAACAAACAACAACAAAACCAAACAGGCTATCTGGAAGCGAAGTTACCAGGCTGTAGGCTTTACATATTAGTGCTATTCAGTTTTTAAATCCCTTTGGATATGATGCTGGCCACACCAGGGCAACAGAACAGTACCACATAAGCCGTTTAAGCCTCAAGTTTGCGGTGCCCTGGGGCACATCCTCCATGCACAGGAAACCCCAGTGCCATCCTAACACTCACAAGACAAATGCTTAGTAGCCGACTAAGATGCCGTTATGGAAATTCCACGGGGAGATCTTTCCATGGGTAACTAGGGTAAAAGTCTAATATACCCTCAAATGGCAAACTGCACGAATCAGTCAATCTTCCTTTTCTAACACACATACTTAATGCATTTTCTTCACTGAGAGGATAACAAACCAAGTAAACATGGTGCATGCGGGGGAGTAGAGAGTGAGCCTGACGTTTTCCACAGCTTCTGGAGTCAAATGTTTAATTTCTAATTACAGAGCAGCAGCACGGCTGTTTAGAGGTTGAAACGTAAAATGGAGCAAGAAGAAATTGTTTCCTGTGTGAAGTGCTGCTGGGTCGTTTTCCCAGATTGGTTTTCCTCTCAGCCTATCAAGACACAAAACACAATGCCTTTACCGTTGACGCTTTGGGTTTCCAGGTAGTCACGTGAGAAATGCGGAAACGCCGTCTGAGGCTCAGCCCCGCTGATTAGAAAGTCTTCTTGGAGGTAATTGTCAGAGTCATCAAAATGCCACGCACACACACGAGCACCTGTAATTCCATTCTCTGAACCCGACTTGTCCCCCACAGGTCTCCATAAGATGTTATAGTTAGAACCCACATGGGATGGTACGGGATGAATGCAGCACACACACTTTCCCGGCTGTCAGGAATGGTGCCTGGACATGGCGCATCTCTCACGCTGACCTTGCCTTCCCACTGCTTCTAAACGGCTCACCAACCCAGGGCACGTCCATACTCTCTTGTTCACCTTTTACAACAAGCCTGTGGGGCAGACATAATTTTATTTATTTATTTATTTTCAGACAGGATATTTCTGTGTAGCCTGGGTTGTCCTGGACTCGCTTTGTAGACCAGGCTGGCCTTGAACTCACAGCGATCCTCCTGCCTCTGCCTCCCCGAATGCTGGAATTATAGGCACGTGCCACCATGCCTTACTGTAATCTGTACTTTTTTTTTAAAGATTTATTGATTTATTATTATGTATACAATGTTCTACCTGCATGTACAACTGTAGGCCTCCTCCTGCCTCTGCCTCCCCGAATGCTGGAATTATAGGCAAGTGCCACCATGCCTTACTATAATCTGTACTTTTTTAAAAAAAGATTTATTGATTTATTATTATGTATATAGTGTTCTACCTGCATGTACAACTGTAGGCTAGAAGAGAGCATCAGATCACATTACAGATGGTTGTGAGCCACCATGTGGTTACTGGGATCTGAACTCAGGACCTTTGGGAGAACAGGTGGAGCTCTTAACCATTGAGCCATCTCAACAGCCCAATCTGTACTTTTTAATAACCAAACAAAACCACCAACATGTGCCAGTGTGGGTCAAGGAGCTGGGGCACGATTGAGAATAGGGAGTGGGGGAGGGGGGTTTGAAGACCTGGAATTTTTTTTGGTCCAGGTTTTACTATTTGGCACTGCAATTCCTATGTCCCCACTGCTGGCGTCTCCACCCTACAGTCCGAGGGCCACACCTGTCCTGGCTAGGCTTTTTTGTTTTGTTTTGTCACTGTGACACAAGCTGGAGGCATCTGGGATAAGGCAACCTCAATTAAGGAAACATCTACGTCATAGTAGCAAGTGGGTAAGTCTGTAGGGGCATTGTCCTGATTAATGATTGACGTGGGAGGCCTAGTCCACTGTGAGCAGTGCCACCCACCCCAGCTAGGTGGGCCTGGGTTGTTTAAGAAAGTAAACTGAGCAAGCCAGTAGCCAGTACTCCTCCCTGGCCGCTGTCAGCTGCTGCCTCCATGGCCCTGCCCTGACCTCCCTCAATAGCAGACTGTTACCAGGACATGCAAACTGAGAGGAGTCCTTCCTGACCCACATTGATCTTGGCTGTGGTGTCTCCTCACAACAACAGGCATCAAACTGACACAGAACTCTGAAGAAGAGCGGGGTGGAGGGGTGTGGGTGAGAGGGTGGGAGGGGGGCGGGGGGGAGAGACCCGGAACAAATTCATCTGCAATGCCACCTGCTTTGAACTCTGCCTCATGGTGGCCATGATGCAAATGGACTGCCTCCCCTCACCACACTCAGAGCTGAGACCAAGTAGGCAGAGATTTTTACACCATAAATCCCGGGGCAGCTTCACTGAGCCTTGAGGAAGGCAGAATGACTTTTGGCAAGCCCCAGGAAAATCACCGGCCGTCACACATGCTCCTGATGGGACAAAACAGACCAAGCTTAACAAGAACGCAGAAGTTTGCACTGAAAACCAACCTATAAACAGAAAGAATGGCTTGTCATTAACCTGAATGCACCCATGAGTCATAACGAAAAGCATCCCACCTCCCCCATCTTCAGAACAGTTCAGGAGCCTGAATTACCTGGTTTGAAACTGCTAAGCAACCAGTTTTATCAAACAACTGTCCGGACTCCAGGTGACTGGCAGGGTGCAAGAAAGAAAAATAAAGACTGAGTATCTCTAGCTTAGAACTGAAATGTGTGTCACACACACACACACACACATACACATACACACACACCTCCTCACAACAGCGTTCCACTGTGCTCCCCAAACTACCGCTGCACAACCATGTTGAAATATTAGCCGAGCGAGCCACAGATGTTTAATTTCTTATGTGCTCAAATACGTCTACTCATAAACTGAGAAAACAAGAGAGAATAAATCCTTTAAGACGTGTGGCACAATGTGGACAGAGTGAGTGTTCCTGTTCCTTCAGAGAATTAGCCAATTGGGAAGGAAGAAAAACGGCTCCTTCCACAGTTGTGCATATCACAAAAGATGATGTCTTTGAGGGTTTATGCATACACTAAACCCCAAGTAGTTTAATTCATGGCCAGTGCCTTATATCTGAGAGATACTGCTCCACAGCCTCTGCTGAGAGACACACAACCGCCTGCCTGCTCCAAGGCCTCTGCTGAAGTTCCTGCCTTGAGTTCCCCAGATGATAGGCTACAATTGTAAGCTGAAATAAACCTTCTCTAGCCCCCAGCTTTTGGTTAGCGTCTTTTCCCAGGAACAGAATCAAACCAAGATGATGTGTGTCCCAGTAACACGGAGGCCCTTTTGCACAGAGCCTCACAAGCAGATGCATTTGCAAACTCCAGAATCTTCAGTCCAGTCCACAGATAAGACGCAGGAGCAGATCCAAGAATGCAAAAGCTCAGCAGAATTCAACTAATTAACTAACCAACCAACCAACACCAAAGGGAAGCTAGCTAGCTTGTTAACTAGCTAACTAGCTAGCTAACTGACTGACTAACACAGACCAAAAGGAAGCTAGCTTGCCAACTAACACCAAAGGGAAGCTAACTAACTAACTAACTAACACACACACATACCAAAGGGAAGCTAGCTAGCTAGCTAACTAACTAACTAACACCAAAGGTAAGCTAACTAACTAGCTAGCTAACTAAGCCCAAAGGGAAGCTAACTAACTAACTAACTAACTAACTAACTAACTAACTAACTCACACCAAAGAGAAGCTAGCTAGCTAACTAACACCAAAGATAAAGTAAGTCATGGAGGATCCCCTCTTATAGATAGATTCTTCTTTACAATAGTGACATTAGAAGAATAAAATTATCTCCAAATGGAACACTTGCTGTTACTTCCCTTTCCTGGAACACTAGGTAGGCTCACCTCTTCCCTGGTGAGTGTGTGGTGTGTGGTCCAATAAAGAACAACAGAAAAAAACAAAAAACAAAAAACTGGGCTGGAGAGATGGCTCAGAGGTTAAGAGCACTGACTGCTCTTCCAGAGGCTCTGAGTTCAATTCCCAGCAGCCACATGGTGGCTCACAACCATCTGTAACATGATCTGATGCCGTCTTCTGGTGTGCAGGTGTACATGTAGGCAGAACACTATATACAGGGGGAAAAAAATAAAAAAAAGAACAACAGTACTGGGTACTGGGCTGGGTAGTGGGCATGACTATGGCTCCACTTGATTGTGATATATACTATTTCAGACAAGTCAGGTTAAAAGATTCATTATTTTATTGGTATGTAGATGTGCGCATGTGTGTCTGTGTCACGTGTGTGTGTGTGCAGGTGGTTTTGGAGGTTAGAAGATGGCATCTACCCCTGGTGTGAGAGTTGTAGGCAGTTGTGAGCCACCTGACGTGGGTGCTGGGAACCCAAACCCTATAGAAGAACAGGAACTCTCCTGACCCCCGAGCCACCACTTCAGGCCTCATACTCACCATTTTTTTCACAGTCCACAGAGGCTTTTTATTTGTGTTTTACATCTCTAGAAAAAGAATCCCAGGATCTTCCCTCCTGTGTGTTTTCGTCTTGCTTCTTTATGGTCCATGATGCCGGCTGAGGTTGTCAGTACAATGAAGCCAAACTGACCGGACGGGAGCAGATTGTTCTGCCATTTTTCTAGGTCCTTGAGTTGCACACCAAATCTAGGGCTGATCACTCCACTCTTGTTCAGCCTGCCTGTGAGGTTCACAGGGATTTCCCCAGCTCTGTGGTCATCGATGCTCCCAGGCTTCATCCTCAGTTCCCCATTTGGAATATGTACTGGTACTGGGAGATAAAGTCCAGGATGCTGGTATTAGCAGTTCTTGGCCAAGGTAGAGTAGATGGTCCCTGTGGCCAAGGGGTACCATGGCAATGACTGTGGAGCATGGCCTGATGAGGACTTGGCGTTTGCCTCTCTTCTCAGCATTGTGGATGCTCTCTAGAGCATCTGCCAGGACATTCATGTCACCATGGTGACAGCGTGGAAAGATGGCGGAAGAGGCTCGTCATTTTTTTTAATGGAAGTTTTGTTGCATTCACGTGCAACACTCAACCACCCAAATCAATACTCACATGGAACTCACAGCCCGAAAAAAATAAAACAAACGTCATTAGTTCTCACCCAGGACCCAATAGAGCACGTGCAACCAGATCATTGCACCTGTAAGGTGGGCTTGAGAACTGTAGAACTCTGAGGTGTCTCTGGACCACCTGTCCAGCATTGGAGCCAATGCTGTAGGGGTGTGTGTCCTCGTGAGCTGCAGCAGTAAGGAGCTGTTCACAAAGGTGTGTGGCAGCCAGTCTGGCCATCCATAAACAACTCAGCATCTGCCCCAACCAGAAGCCTGGATCCGGAGAGGACAGCCCAGGTCTCCCACGAAGCCATGTTTTCTCGGATTCACTGTGTGCTAGGAAGTTGAAGGACTTGGCTTTACATGCCACCCTTCTGTCTCCTCCCTGCTGTAGAACATCAGGCCAGCTCTAGACCACTTGAAACCTCTTCTCTTTCAGAACCGAGTAAGATTTAATTGGAGTCAACAGAAGAGGCTGAAGAGGAGAAAGACCCAGGGTTGTGGTTCTTACATTTTGGAGTCCTTTGAGAACCTGGTCAGGATACTGGACAGGGAGGGTGTCCAGATGGTACTGGCCACCATTCTGAACTGTGGGCCTGAGGCACTGTGCTGGTGCGGGATGGGAGTGAGCTAGAATAGGGCTCCTGTTTGGCTCTCCTCCTGACCTTGCTCTTCACAGCTCCAGCCGGAAGCGCGAAGCCTGTGCCAGCCCCAACTGTCTTCTGCTCCCCGGGGACGAAACACACGTATAATTTTTCTTCAACACAGACTAGTACTGCTTTGCGGACTGAAGGACGCGGTACAACAAAGAGCAAACTTCTCCATTTGTGTTTATAAAAAAGCCCAAGGAAAGACACATAACACCACACGGCGGTGTGTCAATTAACAAACACTCAGGAGAAGGTTAAAACAGGAGGCAGGTACTCATCTTGTTCGCATTGGCCGGTAAGCAGGGGGGAGCATCAATGCTGGAAAGCTTTTAAAGTTATTGATAGCTTATTTAAGTAGGCTGCTGCAGTCTCTCGGGCCCATAACCACTTCTGCCAACGAGTCGGGCACTTCCAAAGGCCAAGATGGGGTAGCCATGTTAGGAGATAAGTGTTTCGTGGTCCCTAAGCCATAACAGCCTTGATCAGCATCCATGGCGTAAGAGGTCGGTGACCCTTCCTTATGGCTTCCATCCAATGAGTCGCAAATGACATCCTTTCAGGAGAAAGCTTTTCCATTAGTTATGACAGTCTCAGGGAGCCTTAACGGTTGTGATGGCCACAGGAAACACGGTGAGCTTTGTTCTTTCAGATGCATCCATGGCTGTGCTGAGAGGGGGTGGGGAAAGTCGCAAAGCAGGAAAAGGTTCAGGGACAAGAGGCTGTCAGAGAAGGGGACTAGGCTTCACTTTGGGGGAGGCTAGAGAGTTGACATGGCCTTCATGCTGGCCAGGAGAAAGGGGTACCTGACGGCAAATCAATTTGTGGCTAGTGAGCTCAAGGCGTTCAGTCATGGGACAACATGTGAGAATGTGTACTAGTGTGAGCTACGCTGATGATGTACACGTATACGCACAGTACAGTTATGCCTTCTGTCTTGATTTGTTTGTGGCTTTGACAGGAGTTTGGGGGCAAGGTGGAGACAGATGGGATAAAACAAAAAGTCCCAGCTGTCTAAAACCAAAAGAATGCCAATTAGTTAGAACATAAGTTTTGGGGCTAGAGTCTGCTTTTGCAGAAACTGGGCATCAAAAGCAACACACGTATTTGTTCACAGGCACAATGTGTAGTGAGGAGAACCAAGCTGGAGTGAGTCTCACACGTGACACGTGGAACTGGCTCCGAGGGGCAGCCGTGAGGACAGGCTGCTTCTGCACGTCTCTTCGGCAACCAAAGCTTGGCTGCCTGGTTGTTTATTAGACTCTGAACCCAGGGAAAGTCAATGGAAGAGAAGCTGGAGCCAACGCATTGGTGAGCAGCCCCCAAGGGAGATGGAGGGACCTAAATCACCATGCAGTTTGGGTAGCATGAGTGAGCTTCAATCACCTGTGGTAGCTCTGGTCCCAAGAGAAGCAATCCTTGAGAGCCAGTGGTAGAAATGTTAACTATAAGATGCGGGTGGAGGGGTGCTGGCTTTCTTAATGGCACAGTTTTTTTTGGCAGATGGATTTGGTTTAAAGAGGCAGTCTCCTGACACCCATCCATCGCAGGATGCTGGGCAAGAAAAGCCCAAGTGTACTTCCATGTCAGAGCCACCAGGAATGCTGGGACCTGGTGGGGTCCATCCAAACAGTGGGAGGCCGATGACCTGGGCAGAGAGGAGACCCCAATGCAGAGGTCATGCTTAGCAGAAGCCAAGACTGTGTTACTAGAAAACCCCACGAGGCACACAAAAAGTCCTGTGCTAAGGTGGATACAGGCCTAAGTCTTGTTACTAAGAAATAACTATATCTTTATACTTACATTTTAAAAATATGATTTTCCTTATTATTTTATTTTATGTATTTGTGTATACGTGAGGGTGTGCCACATACGTCTGTGTGCCACATATGCAGGAGCACGCACAGGTCAGAAGAGGTGACATCCCATGGAACTGGAGTTTCCCATGTGGGTGCTGGGAAATGTACCTAGGTCCTCTGGAAAAGCAGTAAGCATATTTAACCGCTCAGCCATCACGTCAGCCCCAACACGTGTCTTACACACAGGAATGATAACCGGATTATTACGGTCTACCTAAAATAATCTATCTAATTATTCGCTATCATGGAGTGATGTCTGGAATAAATGTTTTCTGGGGGAAAAAAGGCAACTTATAAAATAACATATTGACTTGGTCTATTTTTGTAAATACTACATCAAAATGTGGAGAACCAGCCTTAGGCTTACGGATGGCTTCTGCTTTCTCCTTTGTACTTACCTAAATCTTCAAATGTTCTTTAATTGAACATACATTCTTTACATAAAAGAATATTCTAGAAATGTTTTAGCACCAAGAGCTGGAGGGAGTGTTCTTTGGATAAAACACTTGGTATGCAAGAGCAAGGGCCAGAGTTAGGAGCCCCTGAACTCATGTTAAAACTGGGTAGGTGTGGTGGCTAGATGTTCTAGCCCTTAGAAGGCAGGGATGGGATCCTGGAGGGACCTAGATCAACCATATTAGCAGGCTCTGGGCTCACCCGAGAGACCCTGCCTCAGCGAATATATAAGGTAGCGAGGGACATGCACACGCACACATACGCACTCCCTACACACACATACACTCATATGGACATGGATACATAACCCCATATGCACACCACACACATACAAAAATGCATTACACTTCATTTTTTAAAAACAAATGTTTTCAAAACATTTAAAATGTGTTAATCATAAGTCTCTTACCAATTAGGGAGAGTTGTCTGAGAATTAAAGAGCAGTGTGAAAAATTGATTTCTCGAAATTCCCGAATGCCCCAAGATTTCCGGGGCAGGGCACAGCAAAGACTTCATTCTGTTTGTATGAATGTTTAGGATCTGCTAGCGGCTCAGAGCTGTGGACTCTGTCATTAAACACACTGTCCAGTCAGTGCTTCTGGAGATGCCGGAAGCCACATAGGCTCTTCTTGCCACCAAAGAAGAAAACAAATCTAGAATTCAAAGTCTGGCAAGTAAAGATGGCCGCTTCTGGTCTCAGTGCATGAGTCTTGAGTAGAGGCCTTCCGCTTGCTCTCCTTTCAGGGGGATTTAATTCTACTGCTGTGCAAGTGGACACAGCCTCTTGCGGGGGGGGGGGGATAGAGAGCACCCTGCTCCCCTTCATTTTAAAGTGCCTTGCTCGCCTTCTGCCTCCCACACTCACCCGATTGTTGGTGTGAGAAGAGATGGGTTTCTGGGGAAAAGAGTTCTCAGTCCGACTTGAGGGATTGGTGAAGGAGTTGTGCATGCGTGTGACGGTGAAGGGCTCGCTGGAGCCTGGCCCTGACCATGGACGAGGCTGGGCTGAGAGGGAGAGAGAAAACACCTCAATCTGAGGCAGGTGTCTGTAGAACCCACCAGCCAGGAAGAAACCAGTAACCCCACATACCAGACAAGGAAGGTGGTGTGCAGTACGCCTGGTGCTGAAGTGACAGTTCTTGGGGTGTGCTGGGCTCTTTCTCCCTCACTGGCTGTCAGGGTGATTTTGGGAAAAGACCCACCCTGTTTGCTCTTCAGTTCCCTCATCTGTAAAACAGCGGCAGTAACAGGCTGTGCCACACACGGGGATTAAGTGAACTAGACAGAAAATGTGGAGCCCTTAGGGCGACTGCCAACCACACAGCCATCAGCAGACATCAATTGTGTCTCATGCTGTGCACAAATGGACAACTAGTCCAGATGTGTTTGGGTCACAGACCTTCTTATACCCCCAAACACCCAATACCATCACTCTCCGTATCCATGGGGAGCTAGACCCCCAGGGATACAAAAATCGATGGATGCCTATGCCTCTTAAATAAAATAGTGCAGATCTGCATAGACTTACATATACTTTGCCATGTGTCTAGATCTGCAGTGCCCAATATGATGTAAACACTGATAAACACCAGTAG
>OU015754.1:1426927-1464427 GCA_907169655.1 Acomys percivali
GAGTAAATGTTTCTTGGCTGACAAGAGGTGGCAAGTGGGAAATGCTTAAGAAACCCATAGTAGGGCAGGGGCGAGCAAATCCACTGGAGCTCAGACAACCTACCAGGGGCTACAGCACCAAGGAAAAAGGACCCTCTGTCCTCAGCAACCAATCAGCCACCAACTCTCCAGGCTGGAGTTTTGAGTGTGCAGTCAACAGGCTGTGTCATGATCAGAGCGACGTCTCTTTCCCCCAGCTTGGCCACTGAAGCCAAGAGTAGAGTTCAAAGTCAGCAGTGAGTTTAGGTCATATAAAAGGGCCCAGATATAAAACATAGATTCCTTCCATGGAAAAAAACAAAAGTACTGAAATGTAATCTACCATGAACTAGTTTTGTAATACCATCAAGTATTTTGAAGAGGGACTCTGTAGGCCAGAGGCAGGACTCAGTGCTAGCGTGTTTGGCATTTCCACAGCCGTGAGGACTTGAAGGCAACTTGAGGTGTTTCCATGCCTTTCAAGGAGGGTGTTTAAGTTCAGTCATTCTATACATGATCACTGTGTGTCATTGTCCCAAGTGGTTGCCATCCTAGTACAGCACAGGACACAGGCGGTCTCTGAGACCCAGCGCCTGCAGTTCCACAAGCACACCAGCTAAGCCACTGATGTTTTATCCACGTTTCAACAGCTGTGAGGACACTGCATGTAATGGCGATGACAAATTGACAACAGCGGGGACCACACACACATATCCGTTAGCTAAGCCACAGCTGTCCTCTTCGTTTTTAGTTTTTCTGGGCTGCATGTCACAGAATGCTATCCTCTGGGCATCAATCACAGTGCTGTCATGAAATGAGAGCATCTGTGATCACTCACAGTAGACAGGCACAAGATTGAGCCCACTAGCATTGCCCTGGGGAGGATGGGGCTGAAACCAGGCAGCATGAGACCCACCCTCCCCAGGACTCATAAGCAAGTAGCTGCTGGGCTCGGAAGGTCTCCTTCAGTGACGTAGGCACCTGTAAGTTGTTATTCTCCTGTAAGTGACCCCATCGGGGAACTTGTTGGTTCACCCAAGCTAGACTTGGAAGGAATAATTTCTTTGGTTTGTCACTGGTCCCTCATCTGGGGTGGGCAACCACATGTTCACATCCCTAAGGAAAGTTAATGCAACAACGTATCACTTAAGTTGTTTTTAACAATCATCATGCATGGTTTGGCACGGCAAGATGTAACTATGTCTGCACCCCACCCAGGAATGAAAGAAAGCAGTGGCGCATAGACAGCAGATGAAAATGTTTCTCTTTGATTGGCATTTCCATTGTGTTTTGTAAAGCAAAATACACATGCTTCACTAGACTGAAGAAAGACATACACGGTTGAAGCCACCTTACTGTTTGTTACTGGGTTCGTGCATAAACATTGTCAGTTCATCACTGGCCAGGCAAAGCTGAGATGAGAGAACCCTCACCTCACTCCAGGAATAGCCTCGGTCAGACCGGACTGTGGGTATGTCTGCGGGGCATTTTCTTCATCCCTAATTGGTCCAGGAGGGCCCACCCACTGCGTGAAGTACCAATTCTGGGCTTGCGGTACTGGGTTTTGGAAGAAAGTTGGATGAGCAGGAGGCAGAGGCAGCAAGCTAGTAAGCAGTGTCCCTGGGCAGTTCCCACTTCAGTTCCTGCCTCCAGATTCACGGCTAGGCTTCCCTCAGTAGCCGACCATAACCTGTGTCCTAGTTTGGTTTCTGTTGCTGAGATAAACATCATGACCAAAAAACAACTTGGGGAAAATAGGGCTTGGTTACGGTCCATCGCCAAGGGAGATCAGGAGCTGAAGGCTGGAACCCGGAGGCAGGAACTAAAGTGGAGAGCCACAGGAGAACGCTGCTTACTGCCTTGCTCTCCGACAGTACCCAGTACCAGCCTGGGGGCAGCAGCACAGACAGTGAGCTGGGCCCTCTCGCATCAGTCAGCATCGATCTTTAGTGGACAAAACGTCCCACAGATGTGCCCATGGGCCAATCTGATGGAGGCAATTCCACAACTGACATTCCCTCTTTCCAGATGATTCTGGTGGACAAACAGTAAGCCACATAGCCTTGCAGGCAGATCAACCCTTTCCTCCCCAAGCGGCTATTGCCCAGAAGTTCCATCGCAGCACCAGGACAGCAAGCTAGGACATCACGCAAGGGCACCCCAAACCACAGGGAACAGCTGTGATCTAGACACCCAGTGTCACGAGTGGCAGGCTGTAAAATGGTCCAGATTTTCACTTTTTGTTTTTTAAAAAATATATTTATTTATTTATTTACTTTTATGTATATGAGTGCTCTCTCTGCATGTACACCTGCAGGCCAGAAGAGGGCATCAGATCCCAGTACAGATGGTTGTGAGCCACTATGTGGATGCTAGGAATTGAACTCAAGACCTCTGAAAGAACAGACAGTGATTTTAACTGCCACACCATCTCTCTAGCCCAGATTTTCACTTTTTCATACAGCATAAAATACCACCATATCTCCCAGCTGATGATATTTTAGAGTTGGTGAAACTGTAGGGATGGATTGTTTTAGGAATCCGTTTTAGGAACGGAGTGAAAGCCAGTTGGTTTTGGATGGTTGTAAAATCATGACATCTCTACACGTGACACTTGTAGGAAAGTGGAAAATGTCACTATTTCCACATAGTTTCACAGATCACTAGTCATTTAAAGAAGCTTAGGGACCGTTAGTCCAGACATGCTCTTGTCACATCTTCTGTTTGGCACAGAGGGCCACAGCAATCAAACGTCATGCTCTACTTCCCTGTTATTTTGGTACTGATGCTTAGAAACGAGAGGCGAGGGATATGGGGCTGTCTCAGATCCTCAAACCTCACTGCTGCTGGAGAGGATGGCGTGGCACTAGCACTCAGGAGGCTCTGTTTGAACCCCCAGAGTATACACACAGATGTTGAGACTCTAACCACTTAGGGCAATAGCAACCAAGTGACAAGAATTGGCCTGTGTCCCCAGGTAACACCGTCACAGCTCAAAAATGCATTTGTTTCCGTTTACTTAGTGCTGTGAAGTCATTCTGAACCAAAGGAGTTGAAGACCTTACCAAGCTCTTCTGGTCCCAGGCACTGCAGGACACGGTCAAGTCCAAGAACGTCCAAGAACCACACCACACACAACCAGTCCCGCAAATGTCACAGACGTGCCACCAAGAAACCCCAGTCGAAAAGATTTGAATCTCTTACGGGGGTTGACCCCAAATTCCTGAGGAACATGTGCTTTGCCAAGAAACACAACAAGAAAGGCCTGAAGAAGATGCAGGCAAACAACACACAGGCAATAAGTGCCCTGCAGAGGCCATTAAGGCCCTTGTGATGCCTAAGGCCGTTAAGCCCAAGATGCCAAAGGGACCCAGCCACAAACTCAGCCCTTGCTTTCATGGCTCATCCCTAGCTTGGGAAGAAGATTCGAAGCTGCATGGCCAAGGGTCGTAGGCTCTGCCAGCCAAAGGCCAAGGTTCAAACCAAGGCAGAGGCTGCAGCTCCAGCTAAGGCCCAGGCTTCGGCCCCAGATTAGGTTCCCAAAGGTGCCCAGGCCCCTGTGAAGGCTCCAAAGAAAAGGCTTCTGTCAATGTGAAGACAGACGGACTGGTGTAACACAGCTACCTACGCACTATTTACAGATGACCAGTGTCCTATGCTGTCCTGAGGAAAGATCTGTATAAAAAAAAAAAAAAAAGAAAGAAAGAAAGAAAGAAAAAAGGAAACCATTCCAAGAAAACACACACACACACACACACACACACACACACACACACACACACACACACTCAGGAAAAGAAAATTCCATAACAATGGCTGTAAATGATAACAGACTTCATTTTCTTAGGCACAGCTTCAAAACTTGCTGGGTCACAATTGTGACATCAGCTTTAATGCCGCTCAGCCAAATGGCAAGTTCCTCAGTGAGAATAAATATCAAAGTAGACATAGGTATGCTACCACATTTACCTCCAGGATAGCAGGCCACAGCAGAGATGAGGCCCTTCCCACACCAAACAAGGCTTGCCTCCCATCCCTAACGCATCCTAGCCATTCCTTTTTTTTGGGGGGGGGCAGTCTTTGAGAATTTAGAGATTCTCTGGATTAATATTTCTTTCCCCACCAAATTCATTTCATCCTTTCCTTTTAAGTAGGCCAGGCGACAGTTGGGACCGCAGGACACGTGAGTCACTGTGAACACTGCAGGGGATGTGTTGCTGCCAATCAGCAAGGTGTGCTTGTGTGCGCAGAACTAAAATAGCCTCAGACGACAGAGAGAGCAGAGATTGCTCCTTTAAGCACCAGGTAGAGGGTGGTGGAGGGGAGTTCTTGAAAAGGCATGGACTTTACATACCTACACACCCCAAATCAGACCTATGGGATGGAGCAGGGGGGAAACCTGGGGCTGCCTCTCCATACACAGGGCATACAGTGGTCCAGAGGGGGAAAATCTTCTATGAATAAGCTGGGTCAGGTGACACACATCTCAATTCTGTACTGAATGACAGCAAGGCGACTCACTCTCAGAAACTTGGAGACATCACAGAATGGTGGCAGGGAGTCAAGCAGACTCGGGTTCAAAGCCGACCTTGATCCTGCCATGCGGTTCTTAGAACTCATCTAAAATGAAGTCAGGCCAGCTGGGTATGGTGACACATGCCTGTAATCCCAACCCTTAGGAGGGAAAAGCGGGGAGGCCACAGAGAGTTCAAGGGTGGCCGGAGCTATGTAGGAAGACGGATAACTCAGGAAAGGTAATGGTGCTACATCAGAATGATAGTGAAAAAAAAAACTTGTGCAACACCTAGTGAGAGTGAGTGCCTGACACGGGGTCAGTGCTGTGTGTGTGTAAATTCTAAGGACCTGAGCAATGCGTCCCTGGCTAAGGAGATATCTTACAGCATAAAGCTGTCATGATGGGAAGATGTGGGATGTGAAAACCTGTGTGCGACCAGGAAAGTATTAGAATCAGGTAGAATTCAACATAGTTGTTAAGATTTGTTAACTGTGAGACTAAGCAGTAACCAAATGCTGTACCGCCACCAAGTCATCCTATCACGGCCTATTTCTACAGTAACCAAATGCTATACTGTCACCATGGCATCTTATCACAGCCTATTCCTACAGTAACTAAATGCTACACTGTCACCAAGTCATGCTATCACATCCAATTCCTACAGTAACTAAATGCTATACCACCACCATGGCATCTTATCACAGCCTCTTCCTACAGTCTTGGCTAAATCATTTTTTTTAATGCATTAAAAAAAAGTTCTATTTATTTTAATTTTGTGTGTGTGGATGTTTTGCCTACATATAGGCATGGAGGCCAGAAGGTGGCGTCTGATCCGCTGGAACTGGAGTTACAGATGGTTGTGAGCTGCCCCATGGGTGCTGGGAACCAAACCCAGGTCCTCTGCAAAAGCAGCCAGGGCTCTTAACCACCGAGCTATCTCTCCATCTCTCTTAACCAGCATAGGTTACGTTGAGTGTATTTGTATAATTCCTTTTTTTAAAATTTTTTTTTATTTTTCAATACAGGGTTTCTCTGTGTAACCTTGGCTGTCCTGGACTCCCTTTGTAGACCAGGCTGGCCTTGAACTCACAGCGATCCACCTGCCTCTGCCTCCCGAGTGCTGGGATTAAAGGTGTGTGCCACCACGCCCAGCTGTGTAGAATTCTTCTACATTACTGAAAGTCTTTTAAATAACACTCATATCCAATCCATCTTAACTTTAATAGTTGGAACTTTTGGCTATGATCAAATGGACACATACATTCTGTATTCTGTCTTCCTTTCTCACCCTGAGAAGTGGATCAAAACTTCATCACTTTTCCCCCTTGCTTCGCCTCACCTGTCCCAATATTAAAGGCAAGCCGATATGAACTAGAGAGCAATAAAATATTAAACTCAACATATGTAGCTGGCCTGTGTGTGCAACGGATCTGGGATCTTTAGTTAGAAAGTAAGATAGGTTTAAATTTTGAAGCCTTTAACGCATAGATATTCTACAGGTCACTGGCTAAACCCGGAGTTTCCTGGGGGCACTGTGGCCTCGCAAAGGGTACCAGGCTGAGCTGCAGTTACGACCGCAAAAAGCCTCCTTCCCCGGGGAGAGTCCCACAGAGCAATTTCCCCTTGCAACATTCCAAGTGAGCAGGGCTGCTCGTGTGGGAAAGCGCACGAGTCCGTGCGCTCCAGTTCAGCGCATGGTGTAGGTGTACAGGGCAGTGTGCTACGGGTCCCTCCAGGGTCTCGGGGACTAGGGATCCATCAAACTCTCCGCACCCAACTTTGTGCCGCAGCAAACCTTCCTTGAAAACACAGCGATGCGGAGGAGCACGCAGCGTGGGGATGCCGTCAGCTGCTGGAGAGATGGCCCTCCTCCCCCACCTCGTCGTCGGAGGGAAGTGGCCCGACGGCGCGGCCCCGCCCAGCCCCACCCACCGGCTCCACAAAGCCACTGCCCAGGCGCGCGGGTCTCCCGAGGCGAAGGGAGTGACGAGCGGAGCTGGTACCTTAGGAAGAGGCCGCGATGCCAGAGCCCGGGGACACCCGCAGCATCGCACCGCCGCCGCCTGCCGCTCCACCCAGGGCCGCCGAATTGCGCCCTCCCCGCTGCCCGCGCCGCGCTCAGCCGCTGCGCCCGCTCGGCTGCCGGGCGACCGCCACTGTCAAGTGCAGCCCCGCCCCCGGCGCCGGCCCAGCCGCCCGCCCATTGGCTGCGGGGAGTTGGCAGGCTCCGCCCCTCAGGGCAGGCCCTCTCCAGGGGCGCGCTGGAGGGTGGGGACCCAGGCTGGGCGAGGCTTCCTGCGGGCACTCGGAGCTTCTGCTTTGCCAACCCAGAAATAGACAGCTCCAAAGAAAGGCGAGAGAGGAAGCGCCTTCTCCAGGGCGAGGGCCGTGGCTCCGCGGGACCGGCTCCCTAGGGTGGAATATTGAAATCATAGCTAGAGGGCTGGGGGCTGGGTGGTTTTATTGGCTTGCTTTAAAACAACAACAACTTGAAATTGCTCTCATTCACCTCGATTTCTTCATCCTGTGGAGAAGCTAAACCAACTTAAACAAGCTGCCTGGCCGAGGTCATCGAGCTGGTAGTCCTGAACCGCAAACTCAAAGCTGCCTGGGTTTTAGTCTTAGGCACGTGGAGAGATTGTTCTAAGGTACGATGTACTGTCTAGCAAGCGCTTAACTGAAACTCTAGCGCGATCGATCGAGGTGAATCAGAGGTTGTCGGGGTGGGTGGAGGGGCAGGGACTGGAGAGTGCTAGCTAGTGAACAAGCTTCCTTTGAGGGAGGTGTGACCACACTACGATTTTCTAAGTGGCGCTGGATGCCTGACTCTTGACTATGTTATAAGCCCCTGGATTGAATAATTTAAGTAATGAACTTTACGATAGTCGAGTTATTTCTCAATAAAACGGTTATAAAATGCATTGAGTTGATAGCATTCAATAAAACCCACATGGATCCGTAGAGTGTTCAACAACGTTGTCCGCTGTGGGCAGAAAGTATGATTCGTAGGCTGGCATGCCCTCAAGTGTCAGTAACTCGCATCCATCTGCACCGACAGGGCCAAGTTTCAAATATGTCTCAGAATTCAGAGAGTGCCCAGCCAGGCGTGGGGGTGGGTTGGGGAGTGGGGGTCAGGTGTCCTCAATGAAAGGAGGACAGTTACTGTAAGCTAAGTGCTAGGCCCAAGAACCAAGGCCGAAGGAAGGCTTTGGCCTCTGTCATGGTGGGCCTGGAATATGAGCAATATTGAACAGTGGTAGTAGCCAAGAGTGAGGGGCGTGGTGGGGCCAAGGTGGGTAGCCCAGCTGGACAGCCCCAGGACAGAGCAGAGATGGCCTGCATGACAGGTATCTTACTAAGGAGTGAATTTGGGGTTCCTTCTGGGTTCCCCTAGCCCTGCGCTGCATGTGATGTTGGTAATAGGCCTGTTTTAAACCCTTTTTAAAATCACCTATATCAGATCGAGGGAAGAACCTAGGTTTCAAAACTTACAGAATACAAGCAGTTTTCTGAATTCTCTCCCTGGAACTATAGTGGTTGTGAGACCATCTCAAGGTCTTAACTTCTGAGGGGGGGGGGCGAGGGCGGCAGCTGGACCTTATGTCTCCTGACCATATGTTCCCTGTTTTCCGTCTTGTCAGCCTGTAGAGCTGTGAGGTTTCCTCAGATATGTAAAACACATGAGCTAAAGAAGCAGTCAAAGCAATGGCTGGTAGCTTGTTCACTTATTGTTTGGTTAGGAAGTAGAAATATGACTTAGGGGGAAAAACACTAGCTGCTCATGTAAAGCCCCAGCAAAACCCCGTGTCATGACTGGGTGGGAGAGATGGCTCAATGGTTAGAGTGCTGGCTGCTCTTGCAGAGGAGCTGGATTGGGTTCCCAGCACCCCACATCATGGATTACAACCACTAGTGACACCAGTTCCGGGGGGACCTGACACCCTCTTTGGCCTCTGCAGGCACTGCATGCTCGTGGTGCACGGATGTAATCAGGCAAACACTCATATACAGGAAATAAGATGTCTATTTCTCCTGCCGGCAGCGTGCCCACACTGACTCCTTCTGCTTCTGTGTTTCCTTCTGGGTCTCAGGAGATGCTAAGCCCTGCCCCCTGGCCCCGTCCCCCACAAGCGGGGCTTGTGCTGTGTTTTGATAACCTCGTTTTTTTCTCTCCCCACTTGTCACCCTGTCCTGTTTCCCATCCTCTTTGGGTTAGGGTGAATGTCCACTGTAGTTTTTACCCTAAGACAGGCCATTCATTTCTCCACATTAAGAGACTCCAGTGATGACAAGCATTAAGACACTTTGAAATTAATTGGCCCACATTGCATGCCTGCTGCTGAGCTTCGGGACAACTGCAAAACCCTGGGGAATTACATCAACACTTTCTGTGCTCTAACTAGCTGTGCGGACTGGGCGTGGAATCTAGCTAGTCTCGGGTCTGAGAAGCCACACTGTTAATGTGTTAGCAATAAAGACTCTAAATATTTGGGAGAGAAAAATTGCTTGACATTTAATGTGGGATCTTTAATCTCTGAAATTGAATTCCCACTAGATAATTTACTAGCTTTAAAAGTTTTGAAACGTCTTGGGATTTTTTTTCTTTTTCTTGTTCGCTTTCTTGTTTTTGGGGGATCATAGATATTAGGCAAGCAGTCAACAGGAAGCCAAACCCTAACCCTCTTCAATACCTCTTCTTAGGCCTCTCTCTCTCTCTCTCCCTCTCTCTCTCTCTCTCTCTCTCTCTCTCTCTGTGTGTGTGTGTGTGTGTGTGTGTGTATGTGTAAAGTTCTTTCACAAGAATCTTATATCTAACCAGCAGTTTTACAATTGTCTGTCTCTCAGTTTCTGTGCAGAAATCTGGGAACTCCAAAAGAGTGAAGGTGTATTAATCTCCCTGGAGTCAAAAGCCCAGGAGGGGTTGGGGGGGCGGGGAGAAAGAGAGAAAGCTGCAGCTATTTCTCCTTCAGGAACAGATGCTGTCTCCCCCCCCCCCAGGGAGTTATGGGTTGGAAGAAATGAGATAATAAAACTACCCAAGCTACTTTGTGAACGCTATCAAACAGGATTGGCGCTAGCGGTATATAGATCTGTAGCAGATTAGATGCATTTTGCTCCTAACCACAGTTTTCTCACTCTTTCCAGAGGGGACTAATGGGAGCAAAAAGACTGACCTAATTGAGCCCCACTCGGTGTGGCCTGTGGGAACCAAGGAGCCAGCTGCTGCAGGGCTGGCTCAGCTGGCTGTCAGCTGTCAGCTCTGCCCCGCAGCCATGGCTGTGCAGCCTTCTCCTGCAGGCTCCCCTCTTCAAGGTCACAGGCCAGAGCCACTGGGCACACGCACCTGTCGTCCCTGGCTCTGCTTACAGCGTTTGCGCCTGTAGGTGAAAAGCCGAGACCAAACTGCTTCCCTGATTAAGCTGCTCTGTCTCCTGGTCCCACTATAGCTGAGCTTCCTCGCTGTTCTAGAAAAGTCATTTCACCCCGTGGACAGGAATCGTACCAGCGCGCAGGGCTGACTTGATAAAAAAGAACGCACTTGGTTGCATAAATGTGAAACTGTGAAGTTTTAAAATTAAAAATAAGCAGCAGCACACACTCTCTTGGAAGAATTCGTGGTAGACAGCCCTTCCCTAGCAGAAATGAGAGACATGGATCTGGTTGGGATGACTTGGAGAGTGTGCCCTGCTGCAGAGGGACACGGAGCTGACGGGGAAACATGGACGGCACCAAAGGTCTGAAAAGCTGAGGAGAGAAGAACAGCCCTTTGCTGAATAAACAGCACCAGGAACGTCACAGTATGTAAAGATGTGCACTGGTGTCAGGGAAGAGACACGGCGGGACAACAGCTGAAATACGTACTCCTGTTAACCTGAACAGCTTATCTCTGCTTTCAGATGTTTCCAGATTCACTGCCCCCCCTCCCCCCCCCCGCCCCGGGAACTAGATGCAGACTTGAAAGAGAACAGACACAGGCTTGAAGTGTCCCAGCAGTTACCATAGAAAAAAAGGAAATTAACAATTTTTATATTACCTGAAGGGAAGGGAAGCAGAATATATAATTACTCAGAATGGCTGATAAAGAGGCTCTTCTCCAAGCGCAAAGACCAGATTACCCTCGAAGGCAGCTACTGTTGTGACATCTAACTGGAAACACTGCCAAAAAACTCAGACTGGGATTAGAGCCCCTGCCTTTCTTGTGGAAAGATTTGGAGCAATTAACTTGCCAAACCCAATGGCTGTAATCCTGGGGACCTCAGAGCAGCTTTCTCAACCTGTGGGTCGAGACCCCACAGGGGTTGCATGTCAAATGTTTATACTACAATTCACAGCAGCAGCAAAAACCACAATTATGAAGCAGCAATGAAATAATTTCATGGTTGGGGAGGTCACCACACACGAGACACTGTATTAAAGGGTCACAACAACATTGGGAAAGTTGGGAACCTCTAGCCTAGAAGACAAAGGAAGAAAGTGCACCCATAGCTGTGTGTTTATAGAGGCTAACATACCATCTTTCAGATGAATGATCTGAAGGTGTTTCTTGTTGTATGTAGATATCTCTCAAAACACTAAAAAAAAAAAAAAGACTTACTTACTACATATACAGTGTTTTCCCTATGTGTACACCTGCATGCCAGAAGAGGGCATCAGATCTCATTATAGATGGTTGTGAGCCATCACGTGGTTGCTGGGAATTGACTCAGGGCCCTGGAAAGAACAGCCAGCGCTCCTAAGCTCTGAGCCATCTCTCCAGCCCCTCCCTCAAAACTTTTAAAAGCTCTCTTTTCTATTTACTCCTTTTGCTCACTCACATGACTAGTGTCACAGTTCCTACCCAGACACGTATCTGGGGAGAAGGAATCATAACGAGGAGTCGCCTCCATTAGAGTGGCCTGTGGGTACCCATGTGGAGTTTTCTTTTTTATTTTCCTTTTTCGCTTTTTCAAGACAGGGTTTCTCTATGCAGCTTTGGCTGTCCTAGACTCGCTGTGTAGACCAGGCTGGCCTCGAACTCACAGTGATCCACCTGCCTCTGCCTCCTGAGCTCTGGGATTAAAGGCGTGCGCCACCACGCCCGGTCAATGTGCCGTTTTCTGGATTGTTGATCAGATATAGGAGGGCCCAGAGCCACTGTGCACCAGGGGACGACGGGCCTGGGCTGTATAAGAAAGGAAGCTGGGGAGTTGGAGAGATGGCTCAGCGGTTACGAGCACTGACTGAAATTCCAGAGAATCCAAATTTTATCTCCAGCATCTACGTGGGGCCTCACAATGTCTTCAACTCCAGTCTCAAGGGTCTGATGCCCTCTTCTGGCCTCCACGGGTACTGCACATACATGGTACACAGGCACACATTCAGACACAACCACCATACACCACCTAGAATAAATAAAAATCTCTAAATTTTTATTTGGATATAAAAATAGAATGCAAACCACTAAGAGACCTTCCTCTATGTCACCCGGTCCAACTTGCCCCAACTATGGACTGTAATTGGATCACGTGAGCCAAATAAGCCCTTTGTTTCCCAAGTTGCTTTTGATCATGGTCTTTATCACAGCAACAGAAAGCAAACTAGTACAACCAGCTTTACATGATTATTATTATTTTTTCTATCTCTGGGTCTGTAAGAATTGTATTTCATGGCACCAGAAGTGTCTAAAAGGAAACCGCCCACATGTCAATCTCTGAGAAATGAATGCTCTCAGGAGATGGCAAAAAGACAAAATTAAACTCCGTTTTTCTTAGCGATTGTTTGGGATGTAACTGTGTCCTTGACCTTAGTGATTGTCTAGGCCAGTTGCCCTGAGTCTCCACACAAGCTTTTACACACACCAGTACCTCCAGAATCAAACAGAGGTCACCAAAAAGCAAATGTCCTGCCATCCTTCTGGCTTTCCTCAAGTTGGACCACAGATCAAAAGTAAGCTTAATGTGGCCGTGGCAGAGACCGCTAATCAGTAATCCTAACAAATGTCCCCTCAGCGTCTATCCATTATAAGGTTTTAGCTGATTGTCAAGCAGTTGAAGTGAGACCCCACTTCCTAGACTCCACTGTGGCTAAGTGTGTGTGTTATGACCAGGC
This sequence comes from Acomys percivali, assembly GCA_907169655.1. Lineage (NCBI taxonomy): Eukaryota > Metazoa > Chordata > Mammalia > Rodentia > Muridae > Acomys > Acomys percivali. The sequence goes on from OU015754.1 coordinate 1,439,550, forward strand.
CCCAGACTCTGAATGCCGAGAAATCTCAGGGTACCACTATACCGCCTCCTGGCTTCTGGGAGGCCTTGTCACTTCTTAACTTAACTTAGTGGGAGAACAAAAAAGGCAAGAGAAAGAGAGAGAAAGAAAGAGAGAGGGAGGGAGGGGAAGAAAGAAAGGGAGGAAGGGAGGGGGAGACAGAGAGAGAGAGAGAGAGAGAGAGAGAGAGAGAGAGAGAGAGAGAGGAACCCCATGTGCTTTTGTGGAAGTCCATTCTGGTGAAAATGAACTCGCTTCTCTGAGGACGGAAGATTCTTACTGAGGAGGTTTTAGGCTTCACATCTCACTTCCGTGACACTAGGAATTGCCATTGTTTGAATATGTATGCTACCCCTCCCCCCCCCACTCCCACCCACCTCCATCCGCCCCCTATCCCTGTCTCCTGCCTGTCCCCTCACAGGAGATGAGATATTAAGCTTCCCCCCTTGGCCCTGGTCAAATATGGGGAACGGACAACCATGGACTGGGTCCTCTGAAATCAGGAGCCCCAATAAATCTGTCCTTCAGCCAGCTGTTTCTGCGCGGGGGGTGGGGGGGAGGTTCTGATCACCAAGATAGATGTAACTAATATGGAAACGGAGGTTCTGGCTTGAACATTGCGGGAGGGAGATGCAGGCAGGACGCCGCGCTGCCTTCCCAATTGGTGGGCCTCTCGGGCCAGCAGTCACACAGAGGCTTCCGTCCCTTCCAACAGGTTGTTCTGTCGTCTTCAGGGTTTTGTGTACATGAGTGAGAGTGAACCACACAGTGACTTTCATCCCTTCTCCTGGCAGGGAAGGAAAAACAAGAGAAGGAGCCAGCAGGACGTCACCGGTTCAGCGGGTGAGCAGTAAGTACTGTTATTGCCTGTGCTTTGCCAGCGGGATTCCCATATCTGCCCGGACTCGGTTTGGTTTCTAGGAAAAGCACTGGTAGCAGCCCCTCACTGGGAAGGACAACTTGCTAGCTGCATGCTCCTCTTTGTGTAGTCCAGGCACCGTAAATATATGGTGCGCATCTCTATCAATTCGCAAAGACTTGCAAAGTGGCAATGTTCTGTTTCTATGATTGGATCCTCACTTGTAAAATGGTTCACTTGCTCTAACCCACTATTTGATTTCCTGGTGATCTAGTTTATCCAATTAAGGCAAAATAAACACTTATATTTCCCTTTACTTCCCAGTTCCAGAGATAGTTATTGTACTAATTATCCCTGGAAGCCTACACATATTACCACATTCACTAACGGCATCATGTAGCCATGATGCTTAAAGCTGCTGAAGAGGGAGCTGGAGAGATGGCTCAGAGGTTAAGAGCACTGGCTGCTCTTCCAAAGGTCCTGAGTTCAATTCCCAGCAACCACATGGTGGCTCACAACCACCTGTAATGAGATCTGGTGCCTTCTTGTGGTGTGCAGGCACACGTGTGGGCAGAATATTGTATAAATAATAAGTAAATCTTTTTTTTTTTTTAAAAAAAAAAGCTGCTGAAGAGCTCAGGGCGAGGGAGGCTGCTTCACAGTTAGCATACAGTACAGAATGCTTCCGTGCCACCCTCGTTTCTGGCTCCAATTTCAAGTCTGAGAAACCCCACACAATCTTCAGTTTCCAGACAAGCCACTGGAAGGGTTCACACAACCGCACGAGCCCCGCTGTAGGCAGGGCTACAGTATGCACAGCACAACAAGGCTGGGGAGAGGCCGGGAGGAGCGGTGAGTCCCACTCCAGGTGGGCTCCTTGTGAAGGGAGTCCTGCCTGCTCTAGCTGCTCCTGAGGTCTCTCCCTTCCCTCCCTCCAGTCCTTTTCATAAGAGGCGAGAGGGCCCGCCTTCTCTTCATTACTTTCGAGGTGCCCCCTCCCCAGACACTGCCAGTTCTCTTTCTGTGTTAGAGTGCAAATGCCCGCAGAGCACAAACATTCCGTTTACTACACGGGCTTCAAAGACAAGAGGACATGATTATAAACCTCCCAAGAATTTAGATTAGAACATTCATACGTATGCATTCATTCTCCAAGCGTGCACTCTTACTCTCATTAAAATTCAAAAGAGAGCAGTGACCCAGTTTTTCAGCACCACTGTCACAAACTGAGGGTTCCCCCAGAAACAGGGCACGACTTGTTTCCCCCTTTGATATGTAAAAAGACATGGGTGCGGGTAGAGGAGCGAGGGTGGACCCAATGTTTTTATTTCTTGGGAAATATGAGACTAAGGATGATTTAAAAGGATGGAGGATTTCTTTCCTTTTTTCTCTTTTGGTTTGAATTTTATGGGAATTTGAGAAACAACTCTGAGTGTGTTTGCCGTGTGATTATTGGGCCAGCTATAGACACAGGAGTGAGTCTGACAGGAACAGAGTGTGACTATTAGACACAGCGTTTTGCCAAATGGAAAGCTTGCATCAAGATAGGACAAGAGTTTCAGCATTTTTCCACCTTTCAGGTCTCCAGCGTTTTCTGGAGAAAGGGCTCAGGGCTGACGGGCACTTGCTGCTGCTCGAGAGGCCCTGAATCAGGCTCCCAGCATCTGTAACAGGATGGCCACAACTTATAACTCCAGCTCTGGGGCATTTCATGCCCTCTTCTGGTCTCTGTGGGCACTTGCCTACATACACATACACACACACCATACCACACACACCACACTACACACACACACACACACCCCACACATGTACACCACAAACACACACATCACACCACACACACCACACTACACCCCCCCACACACACACCACACACATGTACACCACACACACACACACATACACCACACCACACACACACCACACCACATACACACCATACACACACCACACACACACACCACATACACACACACACCACACCACACCACACACACCACACACACACCACATACACAACACCACACAGGCACACACACCATACCACACACACACAACATACACGTACCACACCACACACACACACACACACCACACCACACACACACCACACCACACACACACCACACCACACACACACACCATTACATACACACTACACTACACCACACACACCACATACACACACACATACCACACCACACACACACATACACACACTACTATTTTGGCAGGTCTACACATATGCCACATTCTTAAGAGCAACCACAGCATTTTCTGGTTTAGGATGATCTTGAATTACCGTGCAATCACAACCCTCACCATGATGCAGAACTTGGTTTCACTGAGTGACAGGATCTGTGGGAAATTAATCCCCAGAAACATCAGAAACTGGCACACCAACCTCTGGAAGTCTGCTGATAATGGAAAACTACAGTCGTATTTATAGACTAGCATGTGTACTGACTAGGGGCCCATGTATAGACAACCCAGAGGCTACATCCTACAGGGACAAAAATGGAGGGGCGGGTGGGGGAGCAGGCAGCCCTTCCCACACACGCCTGCACAATGTGGGCAGCTCTAGTACCTTGGTTCTCCCTTTGTCAACATTCAGTCAGGCTAGGCTAAGTCCAGTCTCTTTGAAGACACACCCATGTTCACAGGGAGAATTCCCAGCCTGGTCAGGCTTTAGGAGCTGGAGATGTGCAGAGACCAGGTCTTCACAGGCACCACTGGGCAGAGTTGCCTCTGGCTTCCCTCTTGCACACAGCTCCCCATCGTCGCCTAGTGGTCCAGGAATGGCTTCAGTTGGCTTTAAGATGCCTCAAAAGTTACTCTAAGACAGTGGCCGCCTGTGACTGAGTTGGCCTTCATCTACAGGCTCTTACACATTCCTTCAGATATTTATTAATTTCCCTGTTTCGGACTATGTGGTTCTGTTTCTGTGGTTGTATTTTCGAAATGAACACCCTCCAAGTTCTGTAGCTGGAAGTGCTGAGTGTTTCACAGACACACTGCGGTGGTTTGATTGAGAATAACCCCCACAGGTGCATTTATTTCAGTGTTTGGTTCCCACTTGGTGAAACTGTTTGGGAAGGACTAGGAGCGTGGCCTTATTGGAGAAGGAGGTGTGTCACTGTGGGAGGGACTTAAGGTTTCCAAAGGCTCCCACTCTTCCCAGTGTCTCTTTCTCTCTGGCTTCTATTTGTAGATCAAGATGCGAGCGTGCAGTTATTGCTGAAGCACCATGCCTGCCTGCCTGCTGCCATGCACCCCATCATGATGGCCAGGGACTCTCAGCCCCCACTAAATGTTTTCTTTGATAAGTTCCCCTTGCTAAGTGTTGTATCATAGCAAAAGAAAACTAAGACATACCGTCTGGTCTGAGGTCATGGCTTAAAAGCTCTCTTAGCCCTACAGTAATTCTAAATGTAAAATTTATAGGAGCATGCTGAAAAATATACCCAAATTACAAGTTTCCAAATGTCACAGAATCAACTAATGAATTTTGATGGATTAGAAGATGTTGCTTAAGGGGTTGTTATAATAAATAATGGAATAAAGACCAGGGGTGTGGCTCCATGGTGGAACGCTTGCCCAGCCTGCATGAGGACAGAAGATCAATCCCAGCATGACCATAAAGAAAGAAAGGAACAATTCCCAGTGTCTCCTCTTGGGGGAAAAAGACAATTTCAGATTAGACCTCAGTTTAGAAAAAAGGCGATGGCATAGTAGAAGGCAAGGCAACGGCAGCCTGATTGTCATGAATCACATTAACATGTTAACAAGGTCAATTATAATCTATTTATACATCAAAGTATGAATTCAAAATCTCAATGCAACATTCGATCTTCAAAAAGGGGATTTTAGTTCCTCTAAAAATAAAGACAAAAATTGAAAAATTGTACACTTCATCTATAGCAATGGCCATCAGCCTATGGGTCTTGAGCCCTTTGTAAATCGAACCTTTTCACCAGGGTCACATGTGAGATAGCCTGCATATCAGATATTTATATTATGGTTCATAACAGTAGCAAAAGTACAGTTATGAAGTAGCAATGAAATAAGTTTATGGTTGGGGGGTCCCTACAATATGAAGAACTGTTTTAAAGGGTTGCAACATTAGGAAGGTTGAGAGCCACTGATCTAAAATTATTTCAAGGAAGATGTGGATGAGGTGGTGCATACTTTTAATCCTACTATTTAGGAGGCAGAATAATCAGGTATCTGTGAATTCAAGGCCAGCCTAGTCTATATAATGAGACCCTGTATCAAAAGATTTATTTTTCAACAGACTTTGAAACTATATATTCTTATTTATTATAATTTTCATTATTTACCATTTGTTCTTATGGACTTTTCTGCTTTTGCTTTTTAAACCATTACTGTATTTAATATTCATAGATGTATATAATGTGTTTGGGAGTAATCCGCCTCATATTCTTTCTTCTTCAATTCTTCCTCTGTTACTCCACCATTTTAACCTCCCAATTCCACGTGCTCTTATTTTAAATGCTCACCGAGTTCATTCAATGCTGCTTGCACGTGCACAAATGCAGAGCCCTCTACAGGACCATGGGCAGTCTCTCAGCCCGCATCCCTGACAGAACCTGAGAGAGCCGACTCTCCGTCCTCAGGCAGCATTGAGTTGCTAACAACTCCTCAGACTGGGACAGGTCTATCAGGAGCCCTCCCTGTCTGTGCTGGGATTCTGGCTGGCCTGCTCTTGTGCAGGTCTGGTGCATGTAGTCACAGTTGCTGTGTGCGACAGCACTGTCATACCTGGCAAGCACTGTTTCTCTATGGACAACTTCCTGTGGTTCTTCTAATCTCCCTTCCTCCCTCCGTCCGTCTGTCCGTTGTCCCTCCCTCCTTCCCTCCTTTCCTTTCTTATTTTGAGACAGGGTCTCTTTACATAGCCCTGGCTGTCCTGGAGCTCACTGTGTAGGCCAGGCTGCCCTCAAGAAGCACAGAGATCCACCTGCCTCTTTCTTCCGAGTGCTGAGCTTAATGGCGTGCACTACTATGCCTAGACACAATCTTTCAATGATTCCTGAGCCTTGTGTGGAGAAGGTAAGATACAGACGGCCCATTTGGGGCTAAGCACTCCATTGTCTCTCATTCTCTGTGCACCGACTGCTTTTGGGCCTCTGTGTTCATTGCCAACTGCTTAGAGAAGGAGCTTCTCTGATGAGAGTTGAGAGATGCACTAGTCTACAGGTATAAAAATAAGAACTCGTGGGGGTAGTTTATTACTATGCTCATCTAGCGAGAAAGCCATACCAGACTCTCCCCTAGAGCCTCTAACCTAGCCAGCTGTGGGACTTGTGAGCCAGCCAGCAGCACCAGGTAGAGCTTTCACAACGTGGAGCAGGCTTTAAATCTAGTCAGAGAGTGATTGGTTACGCCTATAACATGCACCACTCTTGCACCAATGAACACGTCTTGCCAGGCCTGTTGTTTTTATAAACCACAGGGGTCACATCTGGGTAATTTCACTGATTACTTTTTGCACCTGATAGTGTTGAGGCTAATCTATTGTTTCAGTCCGTATAGTATTTCTTTTCTGAAGTTGGATGAGCCTGTGTTTGGTGCATAAATGTTTAGAGCTGTAATATCCTCTTGGTGAAATGGGCCTTTAATGAGTATGAAGTGACACCCTTATCACTTCTGATTCCTTTTGTCTTGAAGTCTATTTGCCAGGTCTTTAGATAGTTCTGCCGACTTGTCTCTTGGTTCCAGTTGTTTGGTGTGCCTCTTTCCATCCTTTTACCTTTTACCTTTGATAGTAAAGTGTGTTTCCTGGAGGTAGCACAAATTTGCAAATCTGTGTATCTGTACTGGGGAATTGAGACTGTTATTAATAAGAGCTATTTGTAGAGATCAAAGCCTACAGCTATTAATGAATGATGTCCATTAACTCTTGTAATTTTGTTGTTCTGTGATATTTTCTTAGACCTATTTGGTTGACTGTTCCGGAATTATTTACTCCTTGTGACCCCTTGAGATGCTTATCATTGTTTTCAGACTGAAGCATTCATTACAATACCTTCTATAGAACTGGCTTAGTGGTCATAAATTCATTTGGTCTATTTTTATTATGGGATGTTTTTATTTCCCTTTCGATTTTAGTGGCTAGTTTCCCTGGGTATAATAGTCCAGGTTGACATTTGTGGTCATTTAGAACTTGTAACACATCTTTCCAGGTCATTCTAGCTTAAAAGTTTCTGTCAAATAATCAGGTGTTGTTATTCTAACGGACCTACCTTTGTAAGTGACTTGAGTTTTTAATACCCCTTCTTCATTCTTGCTTTTAGTGTATATCTATAATAACATGTCACAGGGAGCTTCTTTTTGGTTATATTTGGAGTTCTGTTACTACACTTGTGCCTAGATGAGCATCTCTTCCCCCAGGCTTGAGTGGCCTTATTGAAAACATTCTCTGTGCCTTCGCTATGACACTCTTCTTCTTCCACACTCATAACCTGAAAGCTTGGTCCTTTCTTAGAATCTGAGAATTCTCCCATTTTCTGCTCATGTATCTTTTAAAATCGATTGTTGACGTTTTACTAACTGATTCAATTTCCCTTCATTGTCTTCCATCCCTGATTATCCATTCTCCGTATGGCCCACTCTGTGAGAATTTCCACCGAAGTTTTCAGTTTGGCTTATCAAGTTTTACATTTCCAGCTAATTTCAGTTTGGGTTTTCTTTAGCAATTTCATCTTTAGTTTCATATCTTAGATTGACTTCTCTGTTTCCTTCACCTGTTTGTTTTTATGCTCTCAGAATATATTTGTGCCTGCTTTGAACATACTTATCCTAAATCTTTGTCTGGTAGTTCTTGCAAGTTGTTTCTAATAGGTGCGATTGTCATGGGATTTGTGGGAAAAGCACATTGTCTTGGTTCTAGTGTGGTTGAAGAGTCATTTATCTCTGCGGAGTTAGTACTTAGGGCCAGAGGCTCTATCTCAAGTCATTCTGAGAGTCAAGTGTTGCATTATGTGAACTGGACTTCTTGCCTGCTTTAACTATGAGTCAGGGCCTCTCCACAAGCCTGTGGGCTGTACCCTGGCTCAGAGCTGGTTCCCACCTTGGGTCTATAGAGTTTGCTGGAGCTCCAGAGAAATAGGGAGTTTCCAAAAGGCCTACAAGGGCAAACCAGTGCTAATGTGGTACCAATGCTCCTACGTTTATCCACACAATATTGTCATTGCTTTTAAAAAACATGTGAATGCAGTGAGTCCAGGAAAGCCCAGCTACACAGAGAAACCCTGTCTCAAAAACGTACAAACAGAATCATGTGAAAGTGTGTGTGGGAATTATGTGACAGTGAGTGCCGGTGCCTCCGAGGTGGAGCCACCAGTAGCACGTGTGCGTCCCCCAGTGTGGGAAGTGGGAGCAGAGCACAGATCTGCAGGTGTGGACACGATATTAACCATGGATCCACCTCTCCAAGCCCCATTATAATCTTTTAGTAATGAGACTTTTGTGGGGTGGGGAGAGGTGATTTGCCCAAAACTTTCTTAGAAGATTTAAATTTACATAATAAGGACGAACAAAAAAAAAAAAAAAGAAAGAAAAAAAGAAAGAAAGAAACAAGGATCAGAATGGAGGCAAAGCTCAGCGGGAATGGGCAAGCATGTAGAAACGTGCGGAGGCGGCACACCACACCACCATCGGTTGCGTGACCAGTGGGAAGAGGAGATCCCTCTGGGAGTAAATGTGAACTGAAGTCTTTACAAACTTAATCAGAAATTTAAAGTTTCTCATAAGAGGTCGGCCGCTAACCCAAACAGCCATGGCTTTTTAGGCTTTACACACAGCACAGACAGCACCAATAGGATCTAGTTATAAGGTTTCACCCTGAATGTAGTTTTTTCTCTCTCATGGGTCCTATTCTCTTCTCCCGGCATCTGCCCTCTCACAGTCTCACAGATGCACCTGCTAAAGAGTTAGAAGCGAAGAGATGTATGTGAGGGAGGATTTGTGCTGTTTGCTGTTTGTCTTCCTGCTTCTCCAGAAAAGCCTAGAAGATATATGTACCAAATAGGACTGTGATACTAAGCTCACGTCCAACATAAAAACTCCTCCTGTCCTCCCTCCCCACTCCCGCCCAGAATCCTTAAGTAAAGGAAATACTATTACCTTCTGTTTTATTTCCTTGGCAGCCAATCAATATTCCCATAGCCACCTATAAACACAGACTTGTCACTATGCAAACTCCACAGGTAGGCCACTCAAGTTTAATAGTCTTTTTTAAAAAGGATTTTTTTTTTATCTGTATGAGTATTTGTATGTATGTATGTATGTATGTATGTATGTATGTTCATGGAGAGGGGTGGCATACCTTGGCAGCCACTGAAAAGGATAAAGAGGAGTTTTAGGAGAGAGAGAGAAAGAGAGACACAGAGAGAGAGAGAGAGAGAGAGAGAGAGAGAGAGAGAGAGAGAGAAAGAGAGAGAGGGAGGGAGGAGGGAGGGACGGAGAGAGGGAAGAGAGCAGGTGTTTGTATTTGTAAAGCATCAGGAAAGATGCCTTTTCACCCAGCAAGAGTCCACCATCAGGACCATGTCCCAGGGCTTTGGGGTGGGGCCTGGGATCCTGGCTGTCACGGTGTTCTCAGTTAGTACTGATGCTGCTGACTCCTCTGACCAGCCTCTCAAGAGCAAGGCATCCCAGATTCTTCATCCCAACTTGGTCTTTTTTGCCTCAGTATCTTAATGGCGTCTCCCTTCTCCATCTCAGGGGTGAGAAATCTATTCTTCCAAAATGGTGGGGGCTACAAGCCTGAAATGTCAGTGTTGATGGGCTAAGCTGTTTCTCAATAGGTTGGAGAGAAGGTTTGTGGATTCTAGGAGCCGCGGGCATTCACTGGCTTGCCGTTGTGGTGGCAACATTCTAGTCCCGTCACCGTCTCCTCATGACCAAGTTTCCTGCACAGCCCTGTCTGTTCATGTTCCATCTCTTTGAGTCCTTGGCCATAGTAGTCAACCTTATGATTTTTGTTTGTTTATTTTTTGAGACAGGGTTTTTGTGTGTAGCCCTTGGCTGTCCTGGATTTGCTTTGTAGACCAGGCTGGCCTCGAACTCAAAGGGATCACTTGCTTCTGCCTTCCTGAGTGCTGGGATTACAGGCATGCTCCACTGAGCCCGCTCAACCTAATGACCTTACTTGACTTTGGTACTTTATTCCCTTTCTCTCTCTCTCTCTCTCTCTCTCTCTCTCTCTCTCTCTCCTTCCTTCCTTCATTCCTTCTTTCTTGATGTATACAGTGCTCTATCTGCATGTACACCTGCACGCCAGAACAGGGCATTAGATCACATTATAGATGGTTGTGAGCTGCTATGTGGTTGCTGGGAATTGAACTTAGGACTTCAGGAAGAGCAGCCAGTGCTCTAAACCACTGAGCCGTCTCTCCAGCCCCAACAGGTGCTCTCTTTTCAATACGGTTGCAGTTACAGGTGCCAAGCATTGAAGCTTAGACAGGACTCTTTTAGGGGAAACACCATCGAGGCACAACAGTTACGCTCATGGTTTGGAGAGATGAGACAGGAAGCTGGAGAGAAGGCTGAGTGGTGAAGAGCACTGGCTGCTTTTGCAGAGAACCAGAGTTTCACTACCAGAACCCACACGGCTGCTCCCAAACATATATAAGCCTAGCTGCAGGGATCCAGCAACCTGTGGTCTCCACAAAACCAGGCATGCATGTGGTGCACGTATAGGCAAGCCACTCACACACAGCAAGGTAAGGTTAAATTTAAGAATACTTACGGACGACTAACAGTAAGTCAAATCTACATTTTACTCCTCTACATGAGTCCTGTTTCCCCAGTACCATTTGTTGAAGAGGCGGTTTTTTAATTTTTCTCTGATGTATTTTCTTAAGGCATCTTTGTTTAAAAAAAAAAAAAGGAAACTGGCATGATGTCTATTTTAGCTAAGAACGCCTGTTGGCAATCCCTGGCTTGCAACAAGGACAGGTGTCACTACGTCACCCGGGGGCACCGGTCTGCCTTTCCCACAGGTTGCAGCGATCCCTCCTCGCACAAGAAACTTCTAAACTGATGTCAAGGGTGGACTGTTTACCAACTAAATGTTTAAAACGGTGTTCTTGGGCGCTCGCAGATGCAACGTGACAGTTACGCGTTGGTCAACAGAGCACAGCTTTCTGGGAACTCGTGGGTGCCTGGCCGGATGTGTTTCGCAGTTCTGTCCCGAACAGCCTTATCCTAGCTCACTGCAGGGCCTCTCAGGATCACTCTGGAGGCAACTGGGTGCTTGGACAGCTACAGGCTTGTGGCTTCCTTCTTTTTATGACATAATTATTATTGTATAAACTAACCTACAGCACTTTTGAAAGAAATTTAAACAAATGAAAACATCCATAAACAGTTTTAATAACTGTTTTCACTGATATAATATTTTTGCACCTTAGTATGTACAGACACACACGAACGCACGCACACACTTCATCATGATTTTATCATATGTGCAATTATACTGTGCTATGTCCTTTTTGCAAAAATGTCCATTTTTTTGTGTTACAGAATTTTCTCTGTTTTCTAGAGACAGAAGTATAAATTTCTCTTGGAATACTATTTTCTATTGACTTAGCCACCTCTGTGAGCCATTCTGCCCTCCCCTCATGGAGAGCATTGAATGAAGTGTTCATTCCTCGCTAACATGAGGGATCTAACGCGAGGAAAGGAGCCCGGCTCTCAGAAACTCTAGAGAACCAAAGCGCAGCTCCTGGAGTGCAGGGAGGGGGTCAGAGGTCAAACAGAGAGCTTAGCTTTCAGGGGTTCCTAATGAACGTATTGTAGCTAGGCTGACTTAAGGAGAAGTTAAACGCAAGAACGTTAAGCACACATGTCACACCTTTTGCGCTTGTGTCGAGTGAGGGGTGGCATGCTCCTGCTCTGGACTGCCCGGTATCCCAATGCCTGCTGGGAGCCCCCCTTTTGCCCCGCTCCCCCGTCTAATCACTGTCTTCCTTGTCAAGGATCTGATCCACTACATGTGAGCGGCCGAGATCACAGCGTGCTCTGCTCCGTATGTAAGCAGTTGTTTTTCGAGACAGGCTTTTGCCAGCAGCCCATGTTCGCTGTGAGCCTGTAATTAATTCTCCTGCCTCAGCTTCCTGAATTCCGGGATTTAGAGCTATGAGCCACCATACCCAGCTAGAAGAACAGAGTTTTAACATTCCGTTTCCCAAGCCCTTAGAACTATACAGTCAAATGTGGACCCTGGAGGTAGTAACTGCCACTTAGGGTCGGCCCTCTGTGAGTTCTGGGACCCAAACCCAGGGGCTTTGGCAGGCAGCCAAATCAAACCTTACGTCCAACTTTTTTCTTTTCTTTTCCTTTCTTTTCTTTTCTCTTTCTTTTTCTTTTTTTTGGCTTTTTGAGACATAGTTTCTCTGTGTAGCCTTGGTTGGCCTGGACTTGCTTTGTAGACCAGGCTGGCCTAGAACTCACAGAGATCTGCCTGTGCGCCACCTCGCCCTGCCCAGCTTTTTTCTTACTGGCTGAAAGAGCACACTTGTAGGCGGAGCTGTAGAAATGGCTCCTTGGTTAAGAACGGTTCCTGCTCTGCCTTCCTGTCGCCCACACCGGCCCAGGGGATCCAAGTCCCTCTTCTGGCCTCTACTCACATGGATGTTCATATGTAAGCACTTAAAAATCTTTTCAAAATTCCTGAGAAACGAAGAGCCACACACTTTAAGGAGGACTGTAAGCTGAGGAGGATGCGAGGCAGGTGGGAAGGACTCCCGCCTCAAACACAACAGCAGAACAGAACATTTGTCTCTGAGGCCTGCAACAAAACAAAACAAAACAAAACGAGTCAATCAGAACCTATGTTTGAGCATACAAACCCTCCTCCTACCTTTCGGTAGGACCTGCCAAAGTCCCGAAGATTCTCATGTTTTGTTTTGTTTTGTTTCTTTTTTTGTCATTGCTCCTGTTGATTGTTTTACTAGCACTGAGAGAGGCAGAGGCAGGTGGATCACTGTGAGTTCGAGGCCAGCCTAGTGTACAAAGTGAGTCCATGACAGCCAAGGCTACACAGAGAAACCCTGTCTCGGGGAAAAAAATTTTTTTTTTCTGACTGGACCTTGCTGTGTATGTAACACAGACTAGCCTTGCAGCCCTTAGCTAACCTTCACTGCGTAGTTCAGATGGTCCTGACGTCAAAGCGTAGTCCAGGCTCCTCCTGCTCCGTTCTCCCCACGCTGGAATGACATGAGCACCCCCCCTCCCCCAGCTAAAGGAAGGGCTGTGTGGCCCTGTTTGCTTGCTGAGGCTGGGGGCGGAACCCAGGGCTGCACAGGCCCTGGGCAGGCTCAGCCCCTAGAGCCACATATTCAGTGGGGATCTCACATCTTTATCATGTCTTGAGACAGGTTCTTACTCTACAGCCCAGCCTGGCGTGAAAAGTCTGTGTAGCCCATGTGGGTGTCAAACTACAGTGCCCCAAGACAAGGGCTACACGCATGAGCCACTATACTTGACAGGACTCATATTTTTAAAATGGTCATATTTAAGCGTAACCCTGTCTCAAAAAACAAAACAAAACAACAAAACCAAACCAAAACCAGCAGCAACAACAACAGACAGAGAGAGAGGGGGAGAGAGAGGGAGAGAGAGGGAGAGAGAGCAATAACTGTAATATGTTGTCTTGAGAGTGAAATAAGTGAGCTGAGAAGAAACTCTTTTTCTTTCTTTGAGTCACCATACAAAGGATTTGATCATGTTTTACACATGCCTTGACCTGCCCCTCTCCCCACTGCCTTTCCCAGACTCTCTTGCTGACTGCCCCTCCAACCTTCCCCATCTGCTATGATGTCATAAGTCCTCAGTTCTCTCATCTCCTTTAAGAGCTCTCTATTTTGTATGTGTGTGTGTGTCGATGTGTCTCTTGTGTAATTTTATATATATATATATATATCATAATTATATATAATAATACACATTTTCAATAATAATTTTTTTTTTTTAAAAAACCAGAAAAACATAAGAAGGGGAATTAAAAGTAATAACCTATAGTGCTAACATGCCAGGACAGGTAGAGAGGGAGGAAAAGGAGGAAGCTCATGGAGAACAGAATAAACAAGACAAAAAGAAGAAGTGTTAGCCAATTATGAATAAACGAGTAAATAGAATTAGAAGGACATATACAGGGGAATAAGAAAAACATTAAATATCTAAAGCACGATAAAGTATAAATATTGCTGAAATTGCAGTAGAAAAAGCAAAGCGGGGTCACAAAGAGTAGACTAGAGGAGCCTAGGACAGCTACATGCTGGGGTCTGGAGAGTCAGAGCCTACGCAGGGCGTGGGAGAGACTGGAGCCTGGTCTTCGCCTGGACCGCTCTTCTCCTCGGCTCACTAGAGGCCTCTGCTGGCCACACATAGCTTTGCAGTCTGTGTCAGGCTGGTTCGCCTCCTAGAGATGGGCTGCTCACCCCCCCCCCACTGTGCCCCTCCCCGCCCCGCTTCCCCTGCCCCCTCCTGCGCCCCCACGCCGTGTAAGTGTGGGAGGCACAGCAACACCAGGAGGTGGAGAGCTGCCTTTGTACTTTCAGGACCCTCACACCAACCGGTATTGATCGCCGCCGTGTCGGAGGGAAGCAAGGGCAGGCGTTACTGCACTGCTGGGGCCACAGAATTTCCATATCCATGGACCACTAATGGCTGCGGAGGCTCACCTATCCCATGGCCTCAGAGACAGCGAACTTCAGGGTTGTTCTCTGCTGAGTCCTGATCACTGCCATGAAGGGACAAGCGGCAGGGATGGGGTACCTTCTTTCCCTGTGTGCTTCCCTGTGGAGCCACCTCCTCCGCAGGCTCTGGTTCCGCAGCAGTCTGCTTCTCTATCCTCAGCCCACTCCTAGGGCGCCCCTCACTCTGGGCCTATGACAGGCCAGACTGAGCCTCGCTGACCTGGGGTTCTTTGAAAGGGAATTTATATTTAGTGCTATCTGCATCTTCATCACTGGTCTCCAGCCTGCGACTTCTATTTTAAAATTAAGAATGTTTGGGGCTAGAGAGATGGCTCAGAGGTTAAGAGCACTGCCTGCTCTTCCAGAGGTCCTGTGTTCAATTCCCAGCAACCACAGGGTGGCTCACAACCATCTATAATGTGATCTGACTCCCTCTTCTGGCCAGCAGGTGTACATGCAGGCAGAGCACTGTATACATAGTAATAAATCTTTTTTAAAAAAAGGTATTCTATCCTGTTAAAAAATAGTTATGTCAGTCGTAAACAAGTTTGTAAAATATGTAATGGTGTATTGCCATTATTGTTTTGAGACAGAGTTTTTCTATGTACCCCAGGCTGGACTCAAATCCATGGCAATGCCCCTGCCTCAGCTTCCCAAGCGCTGGGATTGTGCATGTAAGCCATCACACACATATAATGTAGCTGATTCTCGGGAGAGAGTGGATAGAAATGTGCACAGAACAGTGGTGTCATTTGTCAGTGAAACTCATAACGGCCCAGCAAGGTCTAAGAAACCTAGCATGTTCATGGCCTGGGTTTGATCCATACTCAGAAAACAAAATGATACACAGGAGCTTATCGATTGCCCAGGCTGCCTGGGGCTCATGAGCCAACTGCCTCTGCTTTGCATGTAGCTGTGATCACAGGGCCGAGCCACTTCGGGCTTTAGTTTTTCCTGAAGAGCGTGCGGTAGGTAGCTCAAGGAAGCTAATGACTGAATGATTCCCTAACCCAGAAGCTATCTTCTTTTTTTTTGTTTTTGTTTTTTTTTAATATTTTATTTTAAATTTTAAATTTATGTGCATTGGTGTAGGGGTGTCAGATCTTGGAGCTACAGACAGTTGTGAGCTGCCATGTGGGTGCTGGGAACTGAACCCAGGTCCTTTGGAAGAGCAGGCAGTGCTCTTAACCGCTGAGCCATCGCTGCAGCCCCAGAAGCTATCTTCAGTTGATAACTTGCAAAGGAAAAATTTGTTCTCTTCAGCATAGTCTTACTGGGCATACGAACCATCTTAAATCCAGGCCCTGTGCCGTGCAGCAGATGGACAACACGAAGCAAGCACAATAGCATTTGGAGGTGTTTTGTTTTGTTTTTTGTTTTTCTCATAATGCTTTGTCTGGGCCTTTTTTTCTCTCTTTCCCTACAGGTCTTTTGCTCATATGTTATGGTTCTATTTTTTTTATGGGATGTCTACGTCTACCAATGTGTGTGTGTCTCTGCATCTGTATGTGTCACTTGTGTTTTTTCTTTAGCTCTTTGTTTTGTTGTTTTTTGTTTGTTTTTATATTATTTTATTTGGCTTTTGTATTTCTTTTCTAGATGCACATTTGTTTTCTAATGAGAGAGAGAGAGAGAGAGAGAGAGAGAGAGAGAGAGAGAGAGAAAGCTGTGGATTTGTGTGGGTGGAGAGGAGGGAGGATCTGGGAGAAAGTGGGGCAGGGGAACCATAATCAGAATACAGTGTATGAAAAAAAAATCTATTTTCAGTAAAAAAAAAAAGTTAAAATAAATAAAAAAAAAGATAGCCTCATTTTGTGTCTTAGAAATAGACACCTTCTGCATTAAGTATGTATATTTTATCTTGCAGCAATAGGATGTCTGACAGCAGACCTATGTTTATTTCCTTTTACACTTGCATGTCACACTGTATCAAGGAAGGAAGCCAGGGCAGGGACTCAAGGCAGGAGCTGAGGCTGAGACCGTGGAGAAACACTGTTTACTGACGGCTCTCCGTGGCTTGCTCAACTGCTGTTCTAACTGCAGAGCAAGCCCACTTGCCTAGGTCGGCACTGTCCACAGTGCGTTCCCACGTCAATCATCAATCAGGAAAATCCTCCACCGACACGCCCAGGGGCCAATCTAAGGAAGGTACCTCCTTTCTCAGGCGTGTCTAGTATGTGTCAAGTTGACAAAAACCAACCACACTTGGTCATGGGCCGTGGACAAAGATATAGGGTCAAAAACGAGATATTCGAGACCCAGGGTGTGGTCTTTCTGTATTAAGTTCCTTGGTTTAGAACGTGGATTTGGAAGAAGCCATGCGGCGACTCTGTCTGTTGGGTTTCCATCGCCGACAAGGGTCTGTGATGGACATCCGAGGGAGGTGGCAGCGACTCCGTGCATGGTGTCAGAGGTGTCAGCCAGCGGAGCTCGGCCTGTGTGGGCCCAGTCCACAAAGGCAGGAGGACAGGAGGAGAAAATCCGTCTCCCTCACCGCAGCCCGGAAACAAAGTAAGGAAGGGCCAGGGTGCCAGATCCTCTCAAGGCCACACCCCGAACGTCTTAACTCTCATTACGTAGGTCCCACTTCCAGAAGTCGCTGTAAGCTCCCAACAGTGTCAGCATTTCGGAATGAAGCCCCCAGGAGCCGTTAGAAGATATTTAAGATCCAAACCACAAAGGCGATTAAGGATTTAACAAGATGCTCGTGCCTCTGGATAACCAGTGAGGAAACAGGCAGGGGAGAGAGGAAAAAAGCTGGAACCTCGAGAGAGGAAGACTGCCTAGCGATGGGTAGTGAGGGTTGTTCATAGAAGCCCAATGGAAAAAGCTCCCGGATACAACAAACAACTTCTTGGTTAAAGTGGAGGCACTTGTGTCTGATTTTAGTCAGTGCCGCTTATACATCGAAGTTTTGGGTTGTTTTCTGGGTGCTACCGGATAGAAGGATATTCCGTTTACTCTGTAGAAAAGGGGATGCGGTGTGCTCAGATAGTTGCTTGTGTTTTGTTTCTTCCAAAGAACTCAGAAAGAAGGAAGAGAGATGAGGAAATTCACTTCATCGTTTCCTGTTTTGGCATCAGGAGAACAGAAGTGTAAGATGTATCTGTGAGACGGCAATGCGTGTCCTAGCAATGCCGTGAGCCAGGCTCACCCATTGGCAGACCCACCCACGTTCTCTGTCGCGCTTAAAAGTAACACACAGACAAACGCAAAATATAAATTTATTCATAGTATTCTTTCCACCCATTTATAAACTTTCGGTATAAAAATGCCCAGGTCTTTCTTCATAAACATTTTTCACTTTCAAAACAAAAACAAAAACAAAAACAAAAAACGCAAAGTTTCTGGTATTTTTTGGGGGGCAGGGTAGCAATGGGTGATTTGTGCAACTTATTTGTGCAAATGGCTCCAGACCAGACCCGTCTCCTTGAGTCTCTTTTTAATTTTCCTTGTCTCTGCGTTAAATGAGAAGAGAACTTACCAGCAATGGAAATACCATTTTGAAGCACTTGAAAATTCTAACTGTTTGGGGAAGTGTGGGTGCCCCGTTTTCTTTTGCTCCCTGGGGAACCTGAGGAAAACCAGCTGCGATCTCAGCTGTTCCGGGCTCAAAAAGATGTCAAGATGTGGCTGGTTCTGGGACGCACAGCATGCCTCCTGGCTATCTGGTCACGC
Source organism: Acomys percivali (assembly GCA_907169655.1). Classification (NCBI taxonomy): domain Eukaryota; kingdom Metazoa; phylum Chordata; class Mammalia; order Rodentia; family Muridae; genus Acomys; species Acomys percivali. The sequence continues at coordinate 1,457,835 of OU015754.1, forward strand.
TAGGCACAATAAACTGGTGTGCAAAACTACGGTCAAAGCTGCTCTTCAGCAGTGTGCAGAACCACCAAAAACATAGGCGAGATGTTGATGGTTTCATCCGCTACTGAAAGAGCAACAAAAATGATGTTCAGTTTGTGTCGCGGTAGTCACACTGGAATAAGATGTCACGGGTGCCCACACTTACGGATGGTGGGACTCAATGTGAAAGAAGGCCGAGGCAGCGGCTGCACGTGGGCACCCGGGGGTAGGCAGGCAGTGCTGACTTCCCTTGTGTATGCCAGGCCTGAGTGGTCAAGGAGAGGCTATCGGTGCTGTTCTCAACGCGGTCAACAGGCCAGAGAGCCGTCACCGGAATGCAGGGCCAACAGCCATTCCACCGTGTCCTCGATGCTGAAAGGGTGGCTGCTGGCCAAGATGCCACCTTCCCCAAATTGAACCTCGTTTTGGGTAGTACCCTCAAAGTCCAGTGATCCAAAGCCACTAAGGGGAAGCTGGCTTCATTATACTGTCCCCGAGGGCTATTTTGTTCAAGGCTCCAAGTTTAAGCAAGGAGTCATCTGCCCACACAATGGAGGTAGATAAACTTTTCCTTTTAACTTTGAAAATCGATTTCCTCTGATGCTTGTGCAGCAACTGTTTCAACTTGTCCTTAAAAAAGGAGGTGGTGAGAGTATAGAGGATGGGGTTCAGGGCGCTGTTTACCGGAAGGAAGAAAACCACTATCCAGGAGGTGATCGTGCCTGGGTGGGGAAAAAATTAAGGTTTGAAAAAGAGTAGAAAGTGGCTCCTCTCTCTTTGTTCCCCAGACCCTATGCCCCAGTCTTGTCCCTACTGCCGCAACGGGACACTGGCTGCAGTCTTCCCATCCCACGCACCACATCCCCTGTGGATCCCACGGACCACCCCCACCTAACCTCCTACCCTGACTCATGTCCCAGCCCCCAACTCCAGTAGGCCAAGCATGCAAGAAAACCAGGAGGCTGCCCACAGACCCTCTCCTTTCTCCTTGTTCTCAGAGACCCAACCCCCAGTCTCCTCCACAGCTCTGCGGAAGAACACCTTATACCCCCTTCCCTGCCCCCCTGAGCCCATCTCCTGTGAATGCCCCAGGTTTCCCCCTTCTAATCTTCTTCCTCCATTTGCTGCTTTGTCTCAGACCCCAACCCCAGCATCTGCTAACCCTAGGGCCGCTCCTTCAAGGGTAACAAGCTCCAACCTTTCTTCTCCCAAATCATTCCAGTATTCCAGCCTTCAACACCAGCAGGCATTTCCCGTAAACACGACAGCTGAAAGGCCAGGAAAACAGGCAACACACACCCATCACACTCTCCAAAAATCCAGAGAGGAAACAGAAACAGAAACACCCACCCAACAAAGATTGTAGGCTCAATTTCTTAGCAACTATATTTCATTATGAACTTATTAACTGAGTGTACCTCACTTATAATCTGACTAACCTAAACAATAATAAAAGGAGATTAAAGAATACAATAATGAAGCTGTAAGGATATCAGTTCCGAGGAACGATTCTCCTGGCATAATCAGCAGGATTTCTTCTGCTGGAACCTGGAGCAACCAGAACCCCGAACCTCAGCCAGAGCCTGGAGCCCCAAAGCCTTCCCTCAAGCAGTTCTCTCTAGGAGTGATGAACAGCCAAAACTATCCCAAGTCTCCAAAGGCCCCGCCTCTTGTTTTTGGCTCATATTTATACCTCTTCTCAGAATTTGCTCAAGGATGTTTTTCAGCTGATTAACAACCAATCTCCCCCACACTTTGGTTTGACTTCTGCTCTCACAAGTCTTTTTCTCATCCCCCACTTGTGATCTAAATAAAAAACATGTTTATCTCTCCTTCAAATGACACATCCGGAAATCAGTGCCTAGACCTTTAATCGTCCCAAACCCAGATGCTGAAATGCTAGTGTAAAAACATAACAACAGCCAGGATAACATGTCTCCACTAGCGCCTAACTAGCCTACCGCAGAAGGCCCTGAATATTCCAGCATAGCAGAAGCACAAGAAAAATACCTAAAAACAGCCTCGATGAATATGATTGAATTTCCACAAAGAGGAAATGAATAAATCTCATAAAGAAATCCAGGGAAACATAACAGTGTAGGGAAATAAATTAAAATATTCGAGATCTGAAATTGGACATAGAATCAAGAAAGAAAACCCAAACTGATGGAATTCTGGAACTGAAAAAAAAGAATACAGAAATTCTAACAGGAAGCGCAGAGGCAGGCTTCACCAACAGAATACAAGAGATGGGAGAAAGAATCTCAGGCATTGAAGACACCGCCAAAGGGAGACTACAAAAAGACCAAACTCGAGAACAATAGGAATAGAGGAGGAAGAAGAAGAAATCCAGCTCAAAGTCCCAAAAAAGGTTTTGAACAAATCTATAGAAAAAAATTTCTTAAGCCAAAGAAGGAGATGCCTATATGGTGCAAGAAGCAGAAGACCAAATAGATTGGACCATGGAAGAAATTCCCCTTGGCACATAATAATCAAAACACTACACATAGAGAACAAAAAAGAATATTAAAAGCTGCAAGGGAAAAAGACCAAGTAACATATAAAGGCAGACCTACTAGAATTACATTCAGCCTTTCAATGGAGACTCTAAATGCCAGAAGGGCCTGGGCATATGTCCTGCAGACTCTAAGAGACCACGGATGCCAGGTCAGACTACTACACCCAGCAAAACTTTGCATCACATTACATGAAGAGAATAAGATATTCCATGATAAAGTCAAATTTAAACAACATCTATCTACAAATCCAGCTCTACAGAAAATGCTAGAAGGAAAATGCCAACCTAAGGAGACTAACTACACCCATGAAAATACAGGAAATAAATATTCTCACACCAGCAAAATCAAAAGAAGGGAAGTACGTGCGTGCACACACACACACACACCACCACCACCAACAACAACAACAGCAACAAAATACCAGGAATCAACAATCATTGTTCACTGATATCTCTCAGTATCAATTGTCTTAATTCCTCAAAAGGACAAGACCAGCAGACATTACCTCAGAGTAAAGGGTTAGAAAAAGATATTCCAAGTAAATTGACTTAAAAAGCAAGCTGGTTTAGCCATTTTAATAACTAACAAGATAGACTTCAAACCAAAGCTAATCAAAAGAGATGGGAAAGGATGCTTCACACTCATTAAAGGAAAAATCCACTAAGATGACACTTCATTTATTAACTTCTGCGCCCCAAATACAAGGGCACCCACTTAAAAAAAAAGAAACACCACTACAGCTTAAGTGACATACTGACTCTCACACACTGATAGTGGGAGACTTCAGTACCCCACTCTCACCAATGAACATCCAGACAGAAACTAAACTAATATTGGCGCTAACAAACATTATAAACCAAATGTACTTCAGATATGTACAGAATTTGTCACTGAAATACCTCCTTTTCAGCACCTCATGAAACTTTCTCTAAATTTGACTACATGTTTGCACACAAAACTAGTCTTAACAGATACAAGAAAGTTGAAATAACTCCCCACATACTATCAGACCTCTATGAATTAAAGCTGGACATCAGAAACAACAGAAACCCTCAATAAATTACTTGCAAACAGAATCCTAGAACACATAAAAGAGATCATCCATCATGATCAAGTAGGCTTTATTCCAGGGATGCAGGGATGGTTCAACATACAAAAATCAATAAATGTAACCCACCTTATAAAGAAACTGAAAGATAAGAACCACATGAGTATCTCATTAGATACAGTAGAAAGGGACTTTGAAAAAGAAGTCTAATATCCTTTTATGATAAAAATGCTGGGGATATTAGGGATCCAAGGTAATTAGGGATCCAATAAAGGTAATTTGCAGCAAGCCTATAGCCAACTCAAATTAAATAGGGAGAAACTCAAGGCAATGCCCCTAAAATCAGGGACAATACGAGATTGTCCACTCTTTCTATATCTCTTCAATTTAGTACTTGAAGTACTATAGAGCAAGAAATTGCTAAAGCAATAAGACAACTGAAGAAGATCAAGGAGATATAAATTGGAAAGGAAGAAATCAAAGTATCTTTAGTCGCAGATGATATGATAGTATACTTAAGTGACCTTAAAGATTCCACCAGGAAACTCCTACAGCTGATATACTTTTGGCAAAATGGCTGCATACAAGATTAACTAAAAAAAAAAAGTCACTAGCCCTTCTGTACACAAATGACAAATGGATTGAGAAAGGAATAAGGGGAAAACACCTTTCTCAATAGCCTCAAATAATGTCAAACAGATTGGACTAGTTCCAATGAAGCAAGTTGAAGACTTTTATGATAAAAAAGATATAGAAGAGGGATAGTCTCCCAAGCTCCTGGATCTGTAGGATTACCAGTAAAAATGGCCATCCTATCAAAAGAAACCTACAGGTTCAATGCAATCCCCATCAAAGTTTCAACCCAATTCTTTATAGATCTTGGAAAAGCAATTCTTAACTTCATATAGGAAAACAGAAAACCCAGGATAGCTAAAACAGTCCTGAACAATAAAAGGACGGCTGGAAGTCCCATCACTCCCAATTTCTACAGAGCTGTTATAATAAACCACATGATATCAGCACAAAAAAGACATGTTGATGAATGTAATTGAATTGAAGACCCAGATACAAATCCACACACCTATGGACATATGATTTTTTGATAAAGAAGCCAGAAATACACACTGGAAAAAAGACAGCATCTTAAACAAACGTTGCTGGTCAAAGTGGATGTCTGCGTGTAGAAGAATTCAAATAATTTACCACCTATAAAAGCTTCAAGTTCAAGTGAATCAAAAACCTGAACACAAAACCAGACACGCTGAACCTGATATAAGAGAAAACGGGCAATAGCCTTGAACGCACAGGCACAGAAGACAACTTCCTGAACAGAGCAGTGATAGTTCACTAAGGTGAACAATTATTACATGAGACCTCCTGAAACTGAAAAGCTTTTGGAATGCAAAGGACACTGTCAACAGAAAAAAAATGGCAGCCTACAAGATGGGAAAATGTTTTATCCAACAGAGGACTAATATCCAAAATATGGAAAGAACTCAAGAAACCAGATATAAAAACTCAAATAATCCATTTAAAAAGTGGGAACAGATCTAAGCAGAAAATTCGCAATAGAGAAATTTCAAATGGCTGAGAAAACTTAAATTTTAATATCCTTAACCATCATGGAAATACAAATAAAAACTACTTTGAGATTTCATCTTATAGCTGTCAGAATGGGTAAGATCAACAAAACAAGTGACATCTCATGCTGTTGAGGCTGTGGAGCAAGGGGAACACTCCTTTGTTGTTGATGGGAGCTCAAATTTGTATAGTCACTTTGGAAATCAATATGGCAGCTCCCTAGACAGCTGGGAATCAATCTTCCTCAAGACCCAGCTACACCACTCCTGGGCATATTCCCAAAAGACACTGCATCCCACCACTAGGAAACTTTACTCAAGCATACTCATTTTGCCTTTATTCACAATAGCCAGAAACTGAAAACAACCTAGAAGTCTCCCAAGAGAAGAATAAATAAAGAAAACATGGAATATTTACACAATGGAGTACCACTCAGCTGTTAAAAAGTGATATAATGAAAATTTCAGGCAAATGGATGGAACTAGAAATAAAATCATCCTGCGTGAGGTGACCCAGACCCAGAAAAGACAAATGTGGGTGGGGTCAGATGGGATGTAGAGAGAGAGTGCTGGGAGAGATGGCTGGAATTGGGAGGCATATGGAGGGTGGTGTGGAAACCTAGTGCAATGGAAACATTCCGGAATCTATGAAGATGATCCTAGTGAGGACTCTTAGTAATGATGGATACGCAGTCTTAACTGGCCAACTCTTGTAGCCAGGCAAGGCTTCCAGTGGCCAGATTGGATTGCATTCAATTGTGCTGTTGGTCAGTGGGGTCCTATGGTTCTCCCAACAGCCCAGGCTGTTGCTAAGACAATGGGTTGCTCTCCACAAACTGATAGTGGGGCTCCGTTGCCAAGGAAACACCCAGATAACCCATTGAAAGATGGATGGATAGATAGATAGACAGACAGACAGACAGATAGATAGATAGAGATAGATGATAGACAAATAATGGATGGATAGACAGATAGAACATACATACACACACATACACACATACATACATACACACATACATGCATACACACATACATACACATACACACACATACATACACACGTACGTACATACATATATACTTACACATGTACACACATACATACATACACACACATACATGCATACATACACACATACACACATACATGCATACACACATACACACACATACACACATACACACATACATACACACGTACGTACATACACATGTACACACACATACACGCATACATACACACATACATACATACATACATACTACATACTACATACACACATACCCACACACATACACACATACATATGCACATACATGCATTCTCTAGTTCCACCAGGACTTCTTGGCCAGCAGCCACCCTTTCATATTCTTGCCTAAGAACCACTAGCTAGCTCAGGTAGGAGCAAGATACTTAGGTTTATT
>OU015754.1:1476660-1516583 GCA_907169655.1 Acomys percivali
TGTGTAAACACCTGTTCACTCCACAGGTAGACTCCTGTGTAAACTCCTTGTTCATGTTCCATCTGTCCCACCCCCTCCTCTTCAGAAAGGGTCTCCATAGCTGCGGCTGGCCTTGGATCCCCAATTCTCTTGCTTCTGTCTTCTAAGTACTGAGATTACAGATGGGTGAAATGAGGCGCAGAGTTCCAATGATTCCTTACATAGCTACCACAACCCTTTGGAAATGGGGGTGGGGTTCTGTTGGGTAAGGCAATTCAGGAAGCGCACACGCGCGCGCGCGCGCACACACACACACACACACACACACACACGCACACACGCACACACGATAATAAGCCCCTCGCCATCCTGGGCACGCCTCCGGTTTCTCTAACCCATGTCCGCATTTCTTCCGCAGAGCCTGAAGGGGAGTGAGCCCCAGACAGGCACTGCCCACTGACCCATCTGCAGTAGTTTGAAACAGAACGATTTTTAGTTTAAGAATGGAACATTGTCTGGATTGTATTTATGATTCCCATTCATTTTATGGAATTATTATAATTATTTAAAAATATCTTTATTGAGCTATTAGCCCAGTCCTCCTCAGAGGCAGGAACAAAGAATGGACCAAAGGTTATTTAAGATATCAATGGCCCCCTTAAAGTCCCCATCAGCAGGACACTTGCATCATGTATCATACAACAGATTTAATGTTAACTGTCAATATTCGGCTATGTGGGCAGCAATGAATCCATGGCTAAACAGAGGTTTTCCAAAGTCTTAAAGCTATAAAGCATGTATGCAGACAGAGAGCATTGCGTGAACTGTCCGAAGCGTTTTGTTTTTGTTTTTTTTCCACGAGCCTGTCCACATTGCAGACATGTCCACTTGCCTCACCTGCTACAGAAGTGCTACCCTCTCAGGGGACAGTCCCTCTGGCCACATGGAATCGGCTAACAACGCATCAGTCACATCTCTCTCAGTCCCTCATCCATGAAGAGTTAGCCATAGCGCTGAGCCTTTTACAGAAATACCGTCTGCGTGTTTAAGAGGCCAGAGACTGCACATGAAATCGGCCCAAGGGAAATAGGTGGAGAAAGCAGGGGCAGGCTGCCACCCAGGGTGTCCCAGGGTGTCATTTCGATGTGCCCTTGACTTCAGGATGGTGTGGGTGGGTTTCCTTCATTGGTTTTTAAATATCATAATAATAGTCTACAGAAGTTAGATTGTTCCAAGTGGAAAGACAGCCTCACTCGTCACTTAGGTTAATAATCGTGGGGGAACGTCATCATATTCTTCCTAGTAGACCACGCTACTTACAGTTCCTGTAAATTTTTTAATGAAGAAAATGTCTTCTCTGGAGCAAACTCGATTTGATTTCTAGGCAGAAACCTGCAAAACATGTCGAGAGTCAACGCTGTTTTTGTTTGGCTGGTTGGGTTTTTTTTTGTTTTGTTTGTTTTTGTTTTTTTGTTTTCTTCTCTGCCTGCTGTCACAATCAGTTCCTGCTGGGAGATGCCACTGCTCCGGGTGCCATTTAATAAGGCTCCTTTGAGGGCACAAGAGCCAGGCAAGACTTCGGCCCTGCGGACGCACCCTCGCGCCCCAGGGAGCTACTCCGGGAGCCGGTTCAGGCACCGTGGGTGGTCTGCAAGGTTACATCTTGTTTGGTTTCTGACCATTTTTAAAAACTGTCTCTCTTCACATTTTCTGTCCCCCCCCCCCCCCCCCCCCTTTTTCCTCCCCTCTCTCCCCCCCCCCCCCCCCCCCCCCCCCCCCCCCCCCCCCGTTAATCAACAAACATTGCTGGGTGCGTGCCAGCTCCAGAACACTGCGGTGATCAGAAACACAAACTAGTTGTGGTCCTTAGTTCACCAATGCCAAGGTGCCGATTGGCCAAGTCGTCCGCGCTCCCCGCCCCCAGATCACGCACAGCCAATCGGAACGCTCTAGGTTGCTCCCACTTTCTTCTGGGAAAGAGACCCGAAGAACTTCCCCATCAGCGTTTCCCTCGACTTTCCCAATCCACAGGCCTCATGTACGGAAGTCCACGTGTACTTACAGAACCGTGAGTGAGTCGCAGGTTAGGAAGGTGGCGGTCCTTAAGTACTTTATCTCATTGTTTGCCAGATCCCTGAAAGCCATGGAGGGAAAACACTTCAAGCACCTATGTATAAATCATCTGTTAAAGATGTTTTTTATTTTTTTGTTGATAGAAATAGTTCTGAACTTTATCTTTCCTTTGTTCTATTTCTTTTTGCCATCTTTTTAAATTTTCTTGAGATTTCTATAATTTATGTTATGTTTCCTTTTTATTTCTAACTTATGCTAAATAATAATAATAATAATAGTAATAATAATAATAATAATAGTAATAATAATAATAATAATAATAATAATAATAATAATAATAATAATAATAATAATAATATCAAACCAAAGAGAAGGGTAGCTAAATGTTTGGGGTGGGCACCATGCTGTTAGCTATGTGTGCTGGTTTGAATACTTGGTACCATTTGGTGGCTCTTCGGGGAGGATTTAGAAGGCATGGTCTTGTTGGGGAAGTATGTCACTGAGGGTCGGACACAGGTTTCAAGAGACTATTGCCACTTAGAGTGTGTCCTCTGCTTCCTGTTTGGGGTTCCAGATGTGACCTCTCAGCCGCTGCTCTGGCCACCGACACGCTGGCATCTAACACTCTGGAAATATAAGCACGAAGTAAGTTCTTTCTTCTACAAGTAGCCTTGGTCACCGGGTTTTACCACAGTGGTGTAAAAGACCAACACTATATTATTGGCCAGATTTCATCGACTACGGTATGATTCCTTGGGCATTCCTAAAACAGCAACTGTGCAGGGTCAGCAGCCTCCTGTCCCATTCGACAGCTGAGTGAGGCACCCAAGAGGCTCGCCACACAGGTGGCAAGTGTCGGAAGTCTTTCCCAGCCAGATCTTTCTGGATCCAAAGCCCCCTGACTCCTAAGTGTCCTGTGGTGATCTGGACCACTGTCTCGATTTCTGCCCTGTGTCAGTCAGTGTCTTGGTGGAGGAGAAAGCTCTGCACAAAGTTGTCTTTCACAGGCTGTTGACCAGACTTAGGGCACAAACCCTGGTCTTGTGTGATAGCGAAGGGCAGGTCCTCTCTGCTCGGGGATGCTATTGCTTAGTTAAGCTGAAGCGCCGATGGAGAAGGGCTTCCCAGCGCCGAGAAGCACAGGTGTCTGGAGATGGCTTAGAACTGTGGCTCGCTGCGTCCAGACAGAAGGAACACACGGGGCACAGTGGGAAAAGAGATCAGCTAAGGCAAGGGGTGGACAATGCCGGGGGACACAGTTAGGGACGGTAAACAGAATTATTTGGTAAAGCAAGGCTTTTTGTGCCGTGCACTTAAAGGTGACTTTGAAATGCCCTTCTCACACAGTGTCACGTTGGCATTGATGTGTTGTTAGTCAGTTTGGTTAGACTGAGCAAAAGAAGAGAAGCCAAGTTAAAGCGGACTCATGGGCCTAGGCCAGGTGTTAAAAGCATGCTGCTGTCCCTGGCTGGATACGTGGTAAGTACAGTTTGGTGGGAGAAAGCTAGGCATGACCTTACACATCTGGGGATACTCCAATGACTTCCTTGTTTATTTTAGCTTTTTTTAAAAAGTTATTTGTCTTTATTTTATGTGCATTGGTGTTTTGCCTGCATGTATGTCTGTGTGAAGATGTCAGACTCTGGAATTACAGACAATTGTGAGCTGTCATGTGGGTGTTGGGATTTGAACACAAGTCCTCTGGGAGAAGAGTCAGTGCTCTTACCTGATGAATCCTCTCTCCAGCCCTTTATTTTAGTTCTGAAAGGTTTATTTATTTTTTAATGTAATGTGTACAAGTGTCTTGCTTGTATTCATGTCTGTGTAGTGGAAGTCCAGGGCCTGCAGAGGCCACAAGAGGGCATCAGATTCCTGTTGGGACTTGAACCCATGACCTCTGGAAAAGCATCCAGGGCTCCTAACCGCTAAGTTATCTATTCAGCGCCCCATTTTTTGTTTTCTTTTTGAGATATCACTATGTAGCTCAGGCTTGGTTTTAAGTTTCAATTCTTCTGCCTCAAGTTCCCAAGTGCCGTGTTGTGTTCCAGCTGTTCTCGAAAGATGTTTTATTATTTTATTTCATGAGGTTATGAGTGTATAATGTCCTGTGAGTCCACCCTGCCCAATCTCCTGCTAAGCTCTCCTCTCCTCCCAAGATCTTTAAAGAGAATAGGAGGTAATGTTTAGGTGTTAGTTTGAGGGGAGACATCCTGGATGGATTTTAAAGACGATTCTGCATTAAGTTCATGGCTAGCCGTCTTGAACCTAGCACATGACAAGTTCAGTCCCCAGTGAACACTCACATCCAGTTGAGCCGAGGCATCTGGGCGCATAGACGGTCCGGAAGGGTCTCCAGCTGGTTGCCCACCATGGACCTCCAAACAGAGAAAATGGTGATTAGATGCAAAATAATTAAGCCCCATTAGAGAGAGTAGTTCTGCTTTTCTACAACTTTGAAAATTGTTTGCCATAATTTATATTTCAGGGTGAAGTTTCTGTTCCATAAATAACCGTGTGTATGCTGAGAAGGAGGGGCCAGGCACTGCCAGCTTGTGCTGTGTGTGTACGGTGTACATTCTAAGACAAAGATTACTCAGTTTAATTTTATGAGGTAAACCTAAAGCAAGCACAAGGCAATAACTGTGAACTTCATGACCTTGTACACCCCAAGCTTGTAATACTATCCAGCACCACTAGTTCGCAAGCTCTTTCTCGGGGGTGCATTAATCACTTATAGCTTTAAAGAGCTACACTGGAAACCACATTGAACCTAAGATGCGGCAGTAAGGGGAATTATCGAAAGCAAACATGCGAGGAAATGTGCTTAATTTACGGTACTATAGTCCCTTTGGTAAATGGGCCCATTACCGTGCTGTACCCACTGTACAGGAATGTGGCGATCCCTTGGCCATCAGTCAAGCTAGGATATTAACAGTGGAAGCACAGTTATGAAAACAGCTCTGAGAGTAGGGCCAAGATTTGGAGTTTTCATGCGTTGTCAGTGGGCAAGAGTTCATTTTCCTCTAGGGAAATTGGAGCCAGAGGCTGGAGAGTGGTTCAGTGGTTAGAGCACTGGCTGCTTTTGCAGAGGACCCAGGTTCAGTTCCCGTCACCCACATGGCTGCTCACAACAGCCTGGACCTCCAGTTCCAAGGGATTTTCTTCCCTCTTCTGGCCTCTGTTGGAGCTATATGCATATGGCACACAGACAAACAGGCAGGTGCTTGCCCCTGTGTGCCTGTGCAAGCGTGCACATGCACACGCACACGCACACACACACACACACACACACACACACACACAACTCTTTTAAAAAATGGAGTTGCAACTGTGCTCCTATGGGACCCTATTATATGACATTCAGTTTAACTAGGATTTAAGGAAATAAAAGCAAACCTTTGTTCAACTACCTCAAATAAAACCACAAATTGGTACTTTAGGAAGTGGTAGGAGATGGAACGTCATCCACCAGGAAGCTTGAGATGCATGCAGTAACCAGCCCAGCTACTGCCTTTGACTTAGCAACAGTAGCTAGGGCCTGAAGCTCGGTGTGGACGTGTTTGCCTTAGAGCATTCCCTCAAGGGCCGCTGCGTCCCAGGCGCGCATTCTGAAAGAGGCGGTACTTACAGAAAAAACAACGAGCTCAATCCCGTAAAAGACCTCTGCGAAATTCTGGCGATTGGGTTGTCATCTAAAATTCTGACAAAACACACAGAGATGTTTCCAATGTTAGAGACGTTTGAGCAAAACCCAGGGGAAAAAAATCAAAGGTCCTGAGAAGTCGGACTCACAGCACCTGGCCCGTTCCTTCCCCCGTGGGACACAGGTGTCTTTTCCTTCACTCTAGGGTGAGGCAACTTTCTCCCAAATTCCTGCAGCCCTTCTGCCAGAACTTATGATGCTGGGCATGATTTCTCTCTCTGCATCTGCGCTGACAAGCATTTACTGGCTGGCATGGGCTTCATAGATAACCTGCGCTTCTGGGTGGCTAACTGCAGGACGGATGAGCACCCGCCCCCCAATAATATAACAGCTATGAGCCGTGCATCCCTAGAGGGAGCTGGACGTCTTCATTCCAGAGAAGACATAACATGTGGTCAGAGAAGACAGATGTGTGGAGCTAGATTTAACCGCTACCCGGTGTTTACATACGTTGCAACTCCACACTGCCTGTCATAATGAACAATTTTTATGCTTTCATATATCAATTAGAAAAATTTAAAAGTGTTGCTTCCTTAATGACTAGTTAGACAGGTCATCTTTTCACATGCTAATTTTGGTATTTCTAAAAAACAATGAACTTTTTAACTTGAAATTATTTGTATTAAATTTTTGTGAATTTCATGCGACGTGCTTTGATTCTGTTTATCACTCTCCTCCAGTTCCTCCAAGGTCCACCTCTCCTTTCCCTGACTACTCAAACTTTGTGTCCTTTTTTATTTTTATGTCCCTTGAGTCCAGGATGTGCTGTCCATATACTCTCTGGTGTGGGACCACCCAGTGGAGCATGGTGGGTCTCCCAATAGCCACACCCTTAGAGAAACCTGGTCCCCCCCAACAGCTATCAGGTGTCAATAGCCCCTCAGTCGGGGTACGACTTCATGCCCACCTCCCCCTCCATGCTGCCGCATCTGTCTGGCTAGAACTTGCCCACATTTTACCCCTCCCACTCCTCATGTGTTTTTCTCCTTCCTCCTCTCCTTCCAATGGGAATATGTATTTTGGGGAATACGTGTGACAAGAGGAAGAAAGCACCCACCGGCAGCTGCCATCCTTTAACAGATGCTATCCTGCACCCTTCAAAAACAGTGAAGGATGGTATAACCCTTAGAAAATCGGTTGTTGGGGCTGGAGAGATGGGCTCAGAGGTTAAGAGCACTGACTGTTCTTCCAGAGGTCCTGAGTTCAATTCCCAGCAACCACATGGTGGGTCACAACCATTTATTAAAAAAGAAAGAAAGAAAAGACAAGACAATTGATGGTTTTGTGTGTATGGGTGTTCTGCCTGGATGTATACTCTCTGCGTTATGTACATGTCTGCTTCCCACAGAGGCTGGAAGAGGGTGTCAAATCCTCCGGAACTGGAATTACAGACAGTTGTGAGCCTCCATGTGGGTGATGAAAACTGGATCCCAGGTCCTCTTCAGGATCAACCAGTGCTCTCACCCACGGAGCCTCTCCTCCTGAAATAACAATCCCTTAATCTCACAACTAAATGCTGCATTCGATAAGGTCTGTGCAAGTAAACAAATGGACGTGAACACACTCTAAGGAGCCTCTCGGGAGGAAAAGTAAACATCTTGTGCGGCCAAATCACCAGTCAAAACTAGACTTAAAAGGTAAAGGGAACTAGCAGCCTCTGAGGGCAGGTGCCATCTTGTGTTCTCAGAAGTCTGAGGTACGCAGGATGAGGTCAGAGAGTTACAAGAGCGTCTACTGTGTGACGGGAGCTCTGCCCTGGGCACTTTGTGTTTCTTATGTGACGATGCTCATAGCATTCCTGCTAAAGAAGGAGTTGTTACAACAAAGGCCTGGGATGATAAGGAAGTTGGCCGGAACATGAAGCGCTGGACCAGGCTCACACTAGGTCTAGATGGAAGCCCTGGACTTTGCACGAGCCAGGCCTAGCAGTGGACCATGAGCAAGACAACATAGCTCTCCACAGCCCTTCGCGTATTGTGCTAAGGAACGTACAAGAAGCCAATGAAGGAGATGGTTGGAGATGGAGTTGCTGACTCAGTGGGAAAGCAGGAAAATGCCACGTGGTATTAGATTCTCAAACTTTTCTCTGGCTGCCCTGGGGACTAAGCAAGCCCCAGACCTCTTGATTCTGAACTCAAAGGTTTCTAACTGAGGGCATTTGTCCCTTTCAGGGGCACCTGGCAACGTCTGGAAATTTTTTTTTCTGTTGTCACAACTCTTAGGGAAAAATTTGCACTGTTGGCATTGAATAAGGGGAGCAGAGACCTCCTGCAATGCTCAGGGCACATTGTCTTCTCTGGAGCAAAGAACTGCATAAGTCAAGATGTCAATGATGCTGGGGTCAAGGACTTTCTGTTCTTGGTGACATTGGATGGCTGCCTGGCTTGGCTAGGTTGCCATTGGGTGTTGAGGCTGTGTTGGCCAGATTTTCACACAACCGGTCCCCTGACCTACCCATGCCTGAATTGCTTGGACAAAATTCTCCAGGTGATGTGTGAGTCAGAAACTTAAGAAACCAGAGACATCCCAGCCAGGAAACTATCCAAGCCTTGTGGTAAATCATTAGCCCATGACCGTTTGAGGGAGAGAGAAAAGCCAAGACACTTACAGCCAAGTGAGCTGATGCAAGTCTTTGAATATTCCGGGCCTGAGATCCGTAATGCAATTGTGGCTGAGATACCTGCAGGCAATACGGGTGTGTTCATTAGGCAAGTTCCACACCCCGGCCAGCCACACACACAGTTAGACCGGTGGGTTTCTGTAGTTTGGATATCTGCTTCTCCAAGTGCGTTCTGAGTGAGTGGAAGCAGAGGCCAGGGCTGGGGGGAGGGGAACAGAAGATGGGGGAGACCGGTAGGTGCTCAGGAGCACAAGCCCAGGCTGGGTCATGTGACCTGGGCAAGCAATGTGGCCAAGAATAATGAGAGACGTCGAAGTACGTAGAGTAGTTCTAACATGTGTCCTTTTTCGGCCACAGTCTTGGCACACGACTATTTTAAGAAATATATACTCAGCAAGCAATGGTAGGGGAAAAGTCAAAGGTGGAAATGCTGTGGAAGTGGCCCAACAGCATGGGGACACTGTTAAAGAGTGAAACTTTGGATAATTGATTGTTCACTTAGGGGTCTTTTGGTTTTGTTTGTTTGCTTGTTTTTGGTGGTGGTACAGGAGATGGAGTGCAGGGCCTCTCATCTTACACGTTAGGCAAATGTTCCGAGCTACACCCCCAGCCCCGATGCAAACACCCTGTAGTCTTCCAAGATTCCTTCCGTTTCTCGGAGTCCCATCCTGGGCCCCGATTCCACCCTTGCAGTCTTTTCTCCAGACAATGTCCAAAATAAAGCTGTAAAGGAGTTACTCACAGTATTTGTAGACTGCGCAGTCCTAAGAATGCTTTCCTGGATATGTGTGTGATGCAATTGTGCTGAAGGTATCTGCGGGAACAGGGCAGCAAAGTCAGGAGACCACAGTGTACGGGCTTTAAGCTTACCTTGCTGGATAATGAGCAGAAGCTGGGTTATAAAACATGAAGTTTTATTTACATGTTGCTAGTGAGGTATGAAGCAAGCAAAACATACAATGAGGACTGTCATGTGTGATCTGTACCACTGAAGTCTGGTTTGTATGTGTGTGTATGTGTGTATGTGTGTGTATGTGTGTATGTGAGTATGTGTGTGTATGTATATGTGTGTGCATGTGTGTGTGTATGTGTCTGTGTGCATGTGTGTATGTGTGCATGTATGTGTGTATATGTGTATGTGTGTATGTGTGTTTGTGTGTATGTGTGTGTATATGTGTGTGTGACACTGAGAATTGAACCCAGGTCCTTGTATGCAGGTGAGGCAAGCACTTTACTACTGAGCTACACTGTCAAACCCCACATAACCTACAGCTTTGATGTCTCTCATTTCCATCTGTATCCATGTTTACATGCTTGCACAAGGCTGAGCTACTCCTTACGGTGGTCTATTGCAAAGCCACGGGCAGAACGTGTGTGTGCATTTGGTGTCTAACTAGGTTTTGAATCTCATTCTACTGTGATGGTTCCCTGTCAGAGCTTCCCAGACTATCCTTAGGGTCATGAGCCTGTTTCCAAAACAACAAGGTTTGAATTCCCTTACACCTCAAGGCAGCAGGGTAAGACGCCAAGACTGCCTTCCTCTGCACAAAAATAATCGTACTTCCTGTGCCCCCACCACCTGCATTGCACCTGCGCCTGTGCACAAAGCACCAGATCCAACCCTGCAAAGGGAACTTGAGCGGAAGCATGAACTCCTGTATCCTAGACCCTCCCTCTTCCTGGCACTATGTCTGCTGGAAGATACTTCCCAGGGCAGCAGAATTCCCTCTTTGGACAGACAGACACACATCGCTATCTGTCAGGACATCAGAGGAGTGTCTGGACGTAACAAAAGAGAATGTTATGTTGCAATACAGAGAGAAACAAAACCAACAACAAACCCCAAAGCAGATACTACGTTAGTAAGGCCACTGAAGTTTCTCTTAAGTATCAGACCCACCACCCGACGAGGCTGACCCCACTTCATTTGAGATTATTTTTAATCCAAGGCTACAATGCATGCTTCTCCTTGGCAAAGAGCTGGGTGCAATCGTACATGGTGAACTTGACCCTGCGTTTTCAGATTCAAAGTCAAAAGGAAGAGACGTTCAGCCCCAGGGCCTGTCTGACTGCTCAGCTGCCTATAGCTGGTCCCCTCTCACCAACATCACCTCCATAAATAACGGAACGCCTCTCGTCTTCTGAGATAGTGTCGGGTGTCTCTGAGGATAGACTGCGCCTCAGATCTCAAGTCTTGGGCGTAGACGGCTGAACTTACGCTCGCTCCTTGGTGTCTACTTTCTGTCTTTTTCCAGAAGAGCCATTTAAAGAATGTGAGAATGGAAACATGACAGTTTGGCAAGCAGCACCTTGTTCTATTTCAGACCGAGGTACGAGTCCATTAAATGTCTGTCGTGCTGGCTTGTCTACGCTTGCTGGCTCACAAACCCCAGCTCTTTCAGCTGTCTAAGACTTTTCAAGTGGGACACTGGGGACTTAGGTACCAAATAAATACCTTAATGACATGCACATTCATAAGCTATTTTTAAATGTGACACCATGGACTTTATGCCAGGCAGGTACCTTTAATTATGTTTTATTGCCAATGACTGATTGCACTTAATAAGAACTCAGGTTAAGAGGAAATACCTAACTTTTAGACAGTTCATGTTACAATAAGGAGGAGAATGGTCTTTGGTTTCCATGACAGCGACTACAAAGCATTAGAGTTGACCCCATAAATTGTATTTTATTTCTCTGAAAGGTCATCTCACACTACTTCTTCGACTCTAGAAAATCTTAGGGGCGTTAACAGATCATGAAGATAACAAAATTGACCCACAGTAAAAGAAAATTTACTTTCGTTGAGCACTGTTCCTTCATCTGGCAATTAAAATTAAATTTTGATGTGGGAAATTTTTCCTCTCTGTGTCAGAATGACCTCGGATGTACTGTGGGGCTTTAGAGGGGTCTAGACTGGACGCTTAGTGGACAGGAAGTTGGATGCTGTCTCAGAGTGATACACTGTCAGCAAGGAGGGCTAGTCTCTACCTTTGGGTACCAATTTTGTAACTGTTTCCACATACTTCCATCTGAATGATACCACCCACCTCAAGTAGGGATGTGGACAGGAGATGAGGGAGGATGTGGCTAAGGAAGCCCAGCATTAGAGCTTTTGTCCCAATGTGCTTATGACGTCCCTGCCTCCCCCAGTACTCATCTTTCTTCTCAAAGAGTGGACCAAAAGCACAGGATGGCTGTGAGTCTCAGCATCTATTTCAATCCACTGGTGGGTGGAGCCTCTCAGAGGACAACCGTGCTAGGCTCCTGCCTGGGAGCACGGCAGAATATCGTTAGTGGTGTCAGGGGTTGGCTCTCTCCCATGGGATGGGTCTCAGGTTAGGTTGGGCCAGGCATTGGTTGGTCATTCCCTTAATCTCTGCTCCAAACATCGGGCAAAGCCTAGGGAGTCTTGTGGAAAAGTAGGGGGCAGGAGGTTAGCAGGACCTGGAGGTGACAGACGCTCTACAAGAAGACCAACAGAGCCAAGTAACCAGGGCCCAAGAGGGGGTTGAAGCACCAAGCAAGGGCTGCCACACATGGACTGGACCTAGGCCCTCTACACAGGCTTCATATGGGTCCTCTAGTAAGGGGGTCGAAGGCTGTCCCTGACATGGACACTGTTGCCTGGCGGGGCTGCCTTGCTAGGCCACAGGGGAAAAGGATGCTCTCAGTCCTGATGTGATCTGATGAACTAGGGTGGGTTTGGAGAAGAGGAGAGAGGGTGCAACGGGGAGTCTAGGAGGGAGGAGAGCTGCGATCAGGATGTAAAGTTGGTTGGAATCATGCCGGGGCAGGACTGTACATCTGAGCAGGAACTCTGGGAGGTACCGACACATTTCTCTCCACCCCTGGACTTTCACGGGATGGATTACGTGCTACTGGGTTCACGAGAAGCCCTGGCCTCTAGCTGCGATTCTCTCACTAGCTAACTCTAGGTCTTAACTGAGTCCCTTAACTTGTGCACTCATTGACTGGTTCATGGTTAAGGGGGTCTTATCAGGAAGTCTTTAGGCTTCTGTGATACCCGATGATGTAATTTGTTAGAGTCGGATCCTTCATGTCCCCAAAGTCACATGTGTTAAAGGCTTGGATCCCATCTGGGTGCTGTTAGATGCTACAGATTTTAAGAGTTGGGGACCAGAGGGAGGTCTTCAGGTCACTAGGGGTACCCCTAGGTCACTAGGGCACCCCCTTGAAGAGAAGAGTGGTGGGCAAGCTTCTCACTCCTGTTTTTGGTTTTTGGTTTTTCGAGACAGTGTTTCTCTGTGTAGCCCTGGCTGTCCTGGACTTACTTTGTAGACCAGGGTGGCTTCGAACTCACAAAGACCTGCCTGTCTCTGCCTCCCTGAGAGCTGGGATTACAGGTGTGTGTCACTCTTGCTCCTTGGTAAGGACGGTTGGGCCTTTCGTCTCACCACATGATTCCAGGTCAGGACCCATCTATTCTGCACAGAAACCTCCAAAGCTGTGATCAAAGAAACCCTCCCTCATTATAAATCCATCACCTCATGCATTTTTGCACAGCCACACAAGGTTGACTCATTATTTAAACAGAGACTGTAAGTGAGAAGTCTTACCCCCCTTTCTGTGACCAGCCTTATGATTCTTTTCTGGTGCCTGCATGCCTTGCGAGAACAGTACGGCTGACAGAAGGAGCACGCGACTTTAAGAGTTACTGAGATTTGGAAGCAGCGTGGTTAGGCCTTTTTTCTCCAGAGGCCTCCTGAAGCCTAGGGCTAATGTGTAGCTACGGCGGTGTGATGATCACACACACAGTCTAGGATGAAGCAGAAAGCATCGACTGTGTCTGGTATTACATAGGTTGGAACCAAAGCAGATAAGATGATAATGTGTGTTCATACACAGCTCTTCCAGGTCGGCTTCCTCCAGGGACTTCTCTCCATGTTTGAGAGGACCTGTCTTTAGTCTATAAATATGGAGTTACTGACAGTGTTCACAAAGACTATTTTTTAAAAAATAAATGCTAGGTGTTGAAGGATAAGACAGAAAACATTTCTGCCAAGGATTTGGCATGCTCAGCATCCTCTGTTGGTGTTGTTACCTAGACTACTGGTCCTCTTGGCAGCATCTTCAGAGATCCAAAGGAATGACAATCACCCAAGGGTTTTCTACCCACAGTTATCAACAGGAACCATCGTGCTCACACCTAGGGTGTGCCCTATTATTATTCCCTGCTCAATGTGACGCGTTAAACAGGGCAGTGTGAAGATTATAAGTAGGTTAAAGAGGGGCTGGAGAGATGGCTCAGTGGTTAAGAGCATTGGCTGCTCTTTCAGAGGACTCCTGTTCAGTTCCCAGCACCCACATGGCAGCTCACAGCCATAGGTAACTCCAGCTCCAGGAGAATAGGACGCCCTCATCTGGCTTCCGTGAACACTGCATGTGTGTGGTGCACAATAGATACAGGCAGGCAAGACTCATATACACAAAGCAAAAAGCAAATGACATCTTTTTAAAAGGGAGAGTGATGGTTTGGGGATTGCATTGTGAGGAATGAAGAAGCAGAGGCAGTTGCGTCATACCGAGTGGTAGTGTGTGAAGCTTAGGGTAGAGATGAAGGGCTCATCACTGTGCTCCCACAGAGACCACCCAGTTCCAGGGCCCAGTTGCTGTTCCTCTTGGATGCTAAAAGCACATGGTCTCTTTCTTTCTCCTGAAATACTATTTATATTTTATTTACACACTAGTTACTGATGTATTCTCTCCTAAAATATCCTGATATTGTCATCATCACCACCACCACCATTGCCATCACTATCACCACCACCACCATCATCATCATCATCACCATCATAATCACCACCACCACATTCATCACCACCACCATCACCATCATCACCACTGCCACCACCACCATTGCCATCACTATCACCATCATCACCATCACCATAATCATCATAATCATCATTAGCAGCAGCATCATAGTCACCACCACCACCATCATCACCACCAGCATTTCCATCACCACCACCACCATCACCATCATCATCATCACCACCATCATCATCATCACCATCATCATCACCATTACCACCATCATCATCAGCAGCAGCAGCATGTCTTTGTTCCTATTATTCTGGGATTCAGGCTGTTATCCCATCATTACATGTTTTAAACGATTATTCTTGCCTGTGCTTTCACTCCTTTTCCTCTGATCCTGCAATGTCATCCTCAAATAACATTAAGGCATGAAGCTATGTATTGAGATAGCTTATCTCAAGCCCAGGTTAACCCTCTAAAAATGCTCGAGTGAAACCATGCTCTAAACCACGGTGTGAAAACAAAGCATCCCTTTCAGTGCCTCGCCATCTAACCATAAGTCTAGAACCAGATGTAAAGGCTACTCAGTTTTGTTCTCAGATAAAAAGCATCCTGGAACAGCTCCAGAGTGTCCCCACAGATCTACCGCTTATAGTTACTTACATCTTTTTGAGTTCTGTGTATCTGCTGAAAACTTTGGCTGGAAGGCTGTGGATTCTGTTTTTCTTAAGAGATCTGAAATAAAAATCAAAACTTTTTTTTTGTTGTTACTTTGAGACAAACTTTCATGTAACCCACCATGTAGCCCAGGCTAACCCAGGCTTATCTTCATCTCCATCCTCTCGCTTTAGCCAGTTAGTATAGAAGACCAGAAAAAGGGTGTTATTGATTGATTGATTCATTGATTCATTCATTCGTTCATATTCTCTCTCTCTCTGTCTCTCCCTGTCTCTCCCTGTCTCTGTCTCTGTCTCTCTGTCTCTCTCTGTCTCTCTGTCTCTCTCTGTCTCTCTCTCTCTCTCTCTCTCCCTCTCAAGCCAGGACAGCAGAAGATCCCAAGCATCTTGGCCATGCTGACAGGAGCCTGACTACAGATTCCTGAGAGCCTTAAATTTTTTTCAGTAAAGTTTGCATGGTCTAGAACAGCTAGTTTCGTTGGTCTATGCTAGCAATCTTAGACGGATTGTCAGCTTTACAAACAGGATGCCGTAAGCCTGCTCCCTTTCTCTGAAAGCAGAGCCACAGCGGTAACAGCATGGAAGTCAGAGCGAGTGCAGTGGGAAATACCACACAGGCATCATTAGGTGAGCAGTTACTGGCCTTATCTAGGAGGTCATATTTAGAATGTATTTTCCTCGGGCGGAAGCATGTCAACATCATTGGTGAATGGTGTAGAAACAGTCCCAGGGGATGGAGAGACAGCTCAGTGCTAAGGAACACTGGCTGCTCTTGCCGAGGATCCGGGTCAGATGCCCAACACCCACGTGGCAGCTCACAACCACCTGTAACTCCAGTTCCAGGGGATCTGACTCCCTCTGTGAGTACTGCACACACATGCTGCAATACATCCGTGCAGGCAATGCTCACACATGTAAAACACAAGCAGATAAATCTTTTAAAAGTGCTTTCATGAGCTTGCTTACTTTGTTATTTGTAATTTATCATTATAGCACTCTAGGGGGTCCCGTGGCTTTGCGATATGTACAGATGTGTTGTGTATACTCACAGTAAAGTCACATTGCTGGAAACCTTTGGCACGGCTTTTAAGTTGGCATTTACACATTCCAGTTCATTTTCCCTGCAGTAACAGCGCTGAGGATACTGGCTGAGAACTGGGCAGAAAAGACAAAAAAAAATTTTTTTTGTACCAGAAAAAATTACACTTACTTATGATAGCACCTGACACTTTTCTCTTTCCATGAACTACATAACAACTTATA
The DNA here is from genome assembly GCA_907169655.1 of Acomys percivali. NCBI lineage: Eukaryota > Metazoa > Chordata > Mammalia > Rodentia > Muridae > Acomys > Acomys percivali. Next base: position 1,492,760 of record OU015754.1, read on the forward strand.
TCTATTAATGGACTCACTGAGCGACTCATATAAAAGCAAATAATACTTCTTTGCAAGTGAAGTACAGACCAGTGAGGAGCTCTTCTTATCTCGTGAGCGAGAAGGAACCACGGGTCTGAGCAAATGGTACCAGACCATGTGCCGATAGAAGCTTAAGTTCTGTCCTATGAAAAGCATCAGACATTAGAGTAAATCTCCCTGGCGATGACCGCATTAACTCCATTCAATATCATGAAAAAGTTGCTAAGTAAATGCTCTAGCTCGTATGTCACATGTAACGCAGGAGAGAGGAGCAGGAAAAAAGACAGAGAGGATTTCTACCCTAATTTCTCCACTGACCCTGTAGATACCTGATTTGATGTAGTTAAGGAAGTAAAAGTTAATTTTATTTGTATTATTATTATTATTATATTTAATTAGTGAACTGTTTGGTACAGAGTCATGCTACGTTGTACATTACCCTCTGCCTTGACCTCCTGAGTAATAGTATTGAATGTGTGTGCCATGGTGGGACCCAGTCTGGTATTAGTCACTGAACTATGACTATACATTTTTCTAATTGCCCATTTTTTTGGTATCACATATAAAGTGAGTTTGGCTGGGTTTTGGCAGCAAATCCAGCACAGCCATTACCGAGCCCCACTTCCTGTGATAGATTCTTTCAGCATATAATGTTTTGGATGACATTGTGTGGGTTGCGTGATTACTGGCTCAGCCCTATAAAGATGACATCAATATGTTTTGTTTAATGTTTATTGACATCGGGGATGTTACGGGTGAATTATTGGATTGAAGACTGTGCAGTTGGCAATGAAATGATTTCATACGATCAAGCTGAGTGAGTGTGCTGCTTAAAGCAAAAACATGGCAGGGCTGAGGAGTCCAAGCAGCTGTGGCATCGGCTGCCTTCACAGAGGACTGGGTTAAGTTCCCAGCACCCTCCATTTCTAGGGGGATCTGATGCCTTCTTCTGGCCTCCCTGGGCCCCAAGCACCCATACCGTTGCATATACATTCATGTGGGCACAATGCACACATAAAAATAAAACTAAGCAAAATCTTTAAGAAGGCAGAGATGTGGGCATTCCTTCATCGCCCCTGTCCTGCAAGGCGGTCATGCCATCACCCTCTTCAGTGGTTGGTGCTGAAAGGCATCTCCTTCTTCCTTACTCATCGCAAGTCAGTGGGCTTAGGCTCGGAGCCTCTACCTATGCCTGATGCTCAGCGGGCTCAGGTGCGGAGTCTCTGCCTCTGCCTGATGCTCAGCAGGCTCAGGTGCGGAGCCTCTGCCTACGCTCGACACTGTTGACGTCATCTTTGTTCCTTCTGCTCATGAGGCACAGTGAGGTTTTCTGCCTGGGTCCCCGTTGGCTGTGGATCTGTCACCCTGTGGCGTCTCTGCCCTGCCTTGGCAACTGAGCTGCAGGCAGCTAGCTAGCCATTCCACCCAGGCATGAGGTTCTCTGCATCTGAAGGGGCCGTTTTGAGATATCTGGCCCCGATCCTGCACGCTCATTCTCTGCTATTAAAAACTAAGGAACAGGAACAAAGACTCAGCCCAATCCAACACACAGGAAAGCCGTAACTTGGGTGGTTTCCCATCCTGTGTGAAGTGAGGTCCTGAGCGAGATGTGTTATTAGGAAGGGCCTGTTAGAAGTTTCATTTATATTTCTTACTAATCTTGTCATTTATTAATTAGATTTTTCTTTTCTTTTTTTTCCACATAGCGAAAACTTAAAAAAAAAAACTTTCAACAAAGCAAAAAGCTTTACACGTTGTAAACGGGGGCATTTGTAGGAGGAGGCACACAGGGCAAGGAGAAGACCCAGCTTTTATTCTCACACAGGCGACTGTGTCTTTTCCCCACTGGCCGGGGTCCAACCTCATGGTCTTCATGACTGGCTAGTTTTCAAAGAATTGGCCCAAGAAAATGAAGAGGGGAGGGGTCAGCCACTTTAACTTAAGAATGTAACAGGGACTTTGTGTAACAAAAGTTTTCCAGGGTGTGTGTGTGTGTGTGTGTGTGTGTGTGTGTGTGTGTTCATACATTTGCATACAAGATGGGACAGATAAAAAGTTTTGAATTCCAGAGTTGGGGATTTAGCTCAATGGTAGAGTGTTTGCCTAGCAAGCGCAAGGCCCTGGGTTTGGTCCTCAGCGCTGGAGAAAAAAAAAATTGAATTCCTTGTCATAAACATAGTTTTTGTTTTTGTTTTTTAACAGTATCTGGTAGAAAAGACTCATTTACTCCTCCTTACAAATTTCTCCTAAGGACCCCAGCATAAGCTAGGAGTCAGGTCAGCGACCAGAGCTCCCCAACCACTTTTGGTATCTTTGGCTTCCGGCAAGGATGAAGTTGCCGTGAATCCTGATGAAGACATTTCTGGCTTTTAGCAAAGAAAGAAACTGGGGGCTTTTTGTTGGAATCTTTACTGTAAACTGCCTAGGCAACTTCTACCTCCAGCTTTAAAATAGTTATTGTATTTTATGTGTATGTGCATGTATGAGTTTATGTGCACCACATGCATGTAGCACTGTAGAGGCCAGAAGGGGGCGCCAGATCCCCTTAGTCATGGTTGTGAGACACCATGTGGGTGCTGGGAACCAAACCCAGGTCCTCTGCGAGAGCAGCCAGTGCTCTAACCACAGAGCCATGCCCCTGCCCACCCCTCAGCCTCAACTTTTCTTTCACGTTTTGATATGTGGACTCTCTACACAGCTCAGGCTGGCTTTGAGCTCAGGATCCTCCTGCCTCAGACTCCAGATTGCTGGAGTTAAAAGTTCATGCCACTGTATCTGGCTTGGTTTAATTTTTTTTTTACATTATGCATCCATGTATAAGCATATAAATGTGTTATGAGCTAGTATTATAAGGTGCATACTGCACTCTTCTGCAGGCACAGGATGGGGTTGTTTTCAGGGCCCTCGGAGATACCCAACTTTACAGATGCTCAATTCCCCTTTAAAAGTGATACAGTGTTTGCATAGACCTACATGCAGACCCCTGCATCCTTTAGTGTCCCTCTGGAGGCTTCCTGCCATGGGTTATAGCATAAACGCTGATCTATGTGTTTTATACGGTTTTGTGATTGTAACAGTATAGGATACAATATAAAATGGTATACATTGAGGGTTAGTGATTAGGACAGTTTCTGCACAAGTTCAGCATGGATGTGGTTTTTTGTCAGACTATCTCGGATTTGTAGGTGGTTGGATAAACAGCTGTGTAACAACCCCAGCTCACAGCACCAACTGTGCACTGTTAGTACAGGGTTTTGTTGTTGATGATGATTTGTTTGTTTGCCAGTGAAACCAGAGGTAACACAAACCCTACGTTAGCTGATTTCCCTGTGCCCTCACACCTATGTATCCATCTGTAAGACAGGCCAGTTATTAAGAGGAACTGATAACAGGAAAGTTACAGCAGTGCATCGGGAGACAGGCTGTGTGCATGTGGTCTGCCTGTCTCAAGGCACCATCAGCATCGTAAGCTCTTCCGCACGGTCCTTTATTGTTTGGGGACTGCAGTCGACTGCAGATCGTTGAAACTACTGAAGGCAAAACCTTAGGTAAGAGGGGGCTGCTGTTCCCAGAAAGGTCCATGCGCCACAATCACGTTTTCTGCAAAGCTGATATCGTCTTTGAACCAACACCACTTACAGCACTCCTGTGTTAATGTCACTTTACTGACATTTCCATGGACTGTGCCAAATATGGTCGCCCATCCACTAGTGTCACCTGTGGGATGGTGATTGATACGTATCAGTTAGTCTAGAAATCAGATATGACACCACAAAAAACAAAAGTATAAAAATTTCATGAAATCATACCACAAAAAAACCCCCACTCAAGCAATGGAATGATTGATTTTTTTAAATATGAAGCCTGCAAGAGAGAGATAAGCAAACACCTGTGGAGGCCTGCATATTATCTTATGCAATCGTACAGGTCCTGATCAATGGCATCTGTTGCTAGTCCTGACATTTTGAGTCTTTGACTAGAGTTTTGGGGATGTCACAAGACCACTGTGCTCTGCGTTTCCCGTGGGCTCCATTGCCACGTGAAGATGGAAGGAATTTGTATAAGTATATTGAGTTCTGAGGAGCCTGGACCTCCCTTCTTTTGTTTTGGTGCTGGGGATTGAACCCAGGGTCTCACATGCTGTCATCATGGGCTAGCCCACTCATTGCCAGAGTTTACTTTTAAATAAAGCAGAAGCCAAAATAACTTTTAATAAGAGTATGGAGCCCTATTGAGAGAAATAATAGTGTCTTGGTTTGTCATGCCTTAATTTGTCATTTGCTGCTGTGACATTTTTATTTGCTGCTTCCTTTACGTGATAAAAATCACATACGAATAATATGTATTTACAAAAATAGACCAGTTTTGAAGCATACGTATTTACAAAAATAGGCCAGTTTTGAAGCATCATTAATTGAGTGTTCTGTAAAAGTGGTAAGTGTTACATTGTAATAGATGGTATCGAAGCCGGCCCAAATCAAAAAGTAAATGTAGGCAGCTGCTCGCAGGCTCTTTTAATCCCCGATATCTATAATTTATCTTGATTTCTTTTTCATATCCTCAATGGCACTGCTGTGTTGTCATTAATTGTATTATAAGCTACTCCATGAGCATTGCTCAGTGTGGGCTCAGAACGTCCCGGTGACAGGTAGATAAGAGGGCTTGGCCCTTAATTCTCACATATCTCAGAAGAATTCTCTTTGAGCAGCTGCCTCTGAACAGAGCACAGACTGAGTGCCTGCTGTGTACCCCACTCCCCTACATTCTGGAGGCAAAGCAAAGGAGCTGCAGGTCTTTTCTTGGGGTGCCCGAGAATTGGAAGAGGTGGAAACGTAGCTCTACCTGGCTGGAAATTCAGCTGAGGGTACGGGGACGCCCCTCTCAGAAGAGAGGGACCCTTGCACTGAGTTTCGTCTTGTGTTAGGGATTGCACCTGCTGCCTCCTGCATGCTAGGCAAGTGTTTTCCTGCACCTCTGAAACTGAGTGCGTAGGAAGAGCCAGAGGAGAGATCCCTGGACGGGTGCCAGAGTCGGTTTCCATCTGAGGGTAGAGGGCACGGGCACCCAGGGGTGAGACTGCAAGGGCCAGACAGCTGCGTGGCAAGCCAGGATGTGGTTGCGCCGCTCAGATGCTAGTTGGCCAGTACAGATGACAGCTGGCCTTGGGCAGCAGGCTAGGAAGATCTGAGGCCCAGTGTGGACTATGACCAACTTCATGTGTCAACCTCTCTGTCATCAGTTTCTCCTCACAGGGAAATAGGCAGGTTAGATCAGCCAAGACGCACGGTCTTGACGCGTAGCCATCAATTTGGCCGAGTAACGAACCTTTGCACAATTCGTTTGCTGAGTCACTCAGCTCAAATCACATTGATTTTCCAAGGCTGACCTTATTTCACCTTACTCTTGTCAGTCTTGGGGCCTTTAATTTCCTATGCCTAGCATTCTATGTCTCCAGTATATCTCCCTCCCTCCCTCCCTCCTTCCCTCCTTCCCTCCTTCCCTTCCTTTCTACCTGCTTCCTTCCTTTTTCCACCCTCTTTCATTTTGTTCTCAATTCAAGTCAACTTAATTAAAGAAATGTTTTCCTTGATTCTGTCCTTCAGATGGTTTTCCAGGACACTTTTCATCTCTTTATTTACTTGAAATCTGTGGTCCTTTCCACTCTGGGTGTACTCGGTTTATCTACGTCCAGCATTAGTGTTTTCTTAGTTCACGCTGTCCCATGAGCTCCAAGGGCAAGGTCATTATTTCTTCCTTGTTTCTTTGAGCCCACTGTGTCCCAGGGGGATGGGGAAGCCCTGGCCCATGGCTGACACTCTGGGCTATCCTGCACAATCGATTGATTCTCCCAGTGAGCCCAGTGACAGCTCATGGATATTCTTCCGGCTGAACAAAGTTATTGGCCACCAGGAAGCCCCTTAAAATTGAATTATGAGAACCAAAGTAGAATTTAGAATGTCATTTCAGTTTTTATGGGCCCGGCCTTCTGATGCTCTAGGCATTAAAATTCAGGTCACTTAGCCTGAATGTCACGGACACTGGGTATCAGACCGCCCCTCCCGTTTCACTGTCCTTGCCGACCCACCGACTGGGGGGATCACAGGCGAGGTAGGTGTGTGGAGCAGAGGAAGGGGTGGGACTCACCACAACCATCCTCATCGGCACTGTTCCCACAGTCATCCACGCCATCGCAGTGAAAGGCTCGGGGCAAGCACTTGCTGAGATTCCCACAAGGGAAATACCCTTTTGGGCACAGAGGAGCCACCATATCGCCATCAGCCAGTACAGAGTCTGCATGAAAGATGAGGTAAAGGCAGACACGAAGTAAGTAGAAACAAATGCGAAGGCGCCTAGGCCTTGCTGGCATTGTCCCGCTTAACGTGGCAAAGAACTCCACCGTCTGGTGTCAAATATTCAGAAATGTTGTGAGTGACCACAGCCAGCGATGCTAACTGTACCACAGACTAGAGTTTTGGGGACGTCACAAGACCACTGTGCTCTGCGTTTCATGTGGGCTCTGTTGCCACGTAACGATGGAAGTTTCATTTATATTTCTTACTAATCTTGTCATTTCTTAATTAGATTTTTCTTTTTTGGTTTTTTAGTTTTTTCAAGTAGTGAAAACTTAAAAAAAAAAACTCTCAACAAAGCAAAAAGCTTTACACGTTGTAAACGGGGGGAGGGGGGGCACTTGTAGGTGGAGGCACACAGGGCAAGGAGAAGACCCAGTTTTTATTCTCACACAGGTGACTGTGTCTTTTCCCCACTGGCCGGGGTCCGACCTCATGGTCAACTGGTTTCCTAGCAAGGAATTATGGTGGTTTACTAAACATGCAAAAGTACCATTTAAGTGGGAGCTTGACAGGGTGCCTAACCCTCATTAAAATAGGGGTGACAAGCCTAGCAGTAGCCCTCAAATCAAGGAGGTACCGAGTACCAGCACTCTGCTGGGTGTATATCTTAGTTTCCCCTCCACTCCCCCTACAGTGTGGTCAGGATTATCTCTTTCTGCACCTTTTGGCAGACGGTAAGCTTAGCATCTTGCTTGGGGCTGCCACCGTGTGACTTGGGTGAAGTTCAATTGCACCTTCTGAGGCTGGAGGGCACTAGTAACCACTGTGCAGGGGCCAGGAGGGGGAGGGGCTCCATCCCTTCTGAAGAATGCCTTCCAGAGAGTAGAAGTCATTTATAAAGACAAGTGACGCATGAGCAAACGTAGAACCCAAGTCTGGTTAGACAGAGGGGAGCAGACAGGAAGTCACGTGGCCAATTACAAGGCACACACCAGGAAACGGGGCTTACAACGCAATCCCAGGCAATCTCAGCTCTACTAAACATGCATTCACATTTAAGAGCATAATTTCCATAATAATAATAATAATAATAATAATAATAATAATAATAATAATAATAATAATAATAATAATAATAATATAATAAAAAACATACTTTTTGTAAATTGACTAATAAAATCATGGAAGTCCTGATGTCAAGTTGAAACATCACAGATTTTTTTTTTTTAATACTAGTTCTTTGAGAATTTTGTACCAAGTGTTTCGATCACACTCCTCCTCCTCCTCCCCCATCTCCTCCCAGATCTCCAAGCCCCTTCTCGCTCAACTTTGTACCGTCTCTTTTGTTTAAAGTTATAGAGTCCAACTTGTGCTGCCTATAAATCCTAGGGAAATGTCTAGGGAGGACAGATAGAACGAAATGACATAAAGGGTGAAGCTGGGAGAATGGGGAGGGCTTAGGTGGAGTTGGGGTGTGGGTGGGAGGGCAAGGGAGGGCGGGAGTACAGGTAGGCATAACTAGATTTGAAAGCATTTCAATGAAGTCATATAGAAACCTACTTCCCAAACACACACACACACACACACACACACACACACACACACACACACACCACACAGAGTTTAAATGGTTCACCCTATAACAGAGCAACAGTGTCCCCCCTAGACACTCCAGGCCAACACATAAACACTCCAATGTTGGAAATGTCACAGACTTAAAGAGCAAGCTGACTCTGAAACTGCTATGGTTTATTACCACTGGATGGGGCGAGGTGTTGGCCCAGTGCTCCTGACGATGATGTCACCATCGTGACGTCATGACATCATAACATTGTGAAGCTGTTTGGGCGAACGATGAGAGCAATGGTTTTAGCAGGCTGTAGCTGGACTTGCCTTCATGGGTGTCAGATCTTTCCCAATGCTCCCATGGGATGCCAAAGGTGATGGCGCCTACTTTTATTGTAATCTTTGTGAAGATGCTTTCATCTGGGTCTGGGGAAGCAGAGAGATTGCATCGTACAGGAGTTTTGGGCGACTTCTCTCCCTGCTGGTCCTCCATGTTCACAAAGGATGCAGTTGTTAACAGGCAGGTGTTGGAGCGTGGGCACTCAGGCTGTCTGACTTACAAGAGCACACTGAGCAGCCAAGGGTGTCGTTGGAGAGGACAGTTGGACCGTGTGAGCATTAGCTTGTTAGTTGTGGTGACTCTGGAGATGGAGCAGGTGTTCAAAAGCAGGGCAGCTGGTCTTCCCCAGGGACAGTGATGTCATTGAGAACTCTTGGAGGCTCTTGCAGATGCATGTTCTGGAACTTCTCTGATGGAGAAGGCCAACCTAGAGTGTGACCCAAGAATGTCGGGTAGGGGTGGTGTGTGGTGTCGGAGGGAGGGAGGAGAGAGGCTGACCCCAAGTGACTCCAGCTGCCAATCATACTGTCAGGAGTCTCCATTTCCTGCTCCATGGCAGCATCTTCCTGGGACATTTCAAGCATAAACAGGATATGAAAAGAGAATAGCAACTGAACATTTTTCCTCTCTGTCCTCTGTCTCCTTTGTGTCTGCTACTACTTGGTGCTCAATTAACTTTCTAAAAAATAAATTCCCATTGGGGCTGAAAAAAGAAAGAGATCCTTTCAAAAATTAACCTTCCTAAAGTTGTGGGCTACCCTTTTAATGCTGATGAAATGAAATTCAGTGTTCTATGTATCCTATTTGTCATTCTGCCCCATAATGATGAAATTTAAATAATAATTAGGAGACTCTGCTGTGTTTGGTGAAGGAGACCCCCCTGGTCTTCCCCAGGGACAGTGATGTCATTGAGAACTCTTGGGAGGAGGAGGAGTGTTTGGTAGTCTGGGGCTATTCCTGTCTGTGGAAGTAGAGTAAGGCAGCTTTATTGAAACTCGGAGAGTATAAAAGTGGAGGCTGCCAGCATCCTGGTAGCTTCCAGAGGCTTCCATGGGGCCCCTTTGGCCAAACTCACAGCAGAGGGGAGATCTGGGCTCCTGAAAGGAAACCGCTGTCAAGGTCCCTCCTATCTTTAGTCAGCACTCCAGACGCAGCTATGCATGGACGTTACACAGTGGCTCTGCAGCTGCCTCTGGGAGCTAGCTGGAGTGGTGCCCATGGGTCCTTCAGTGGCCAGTCAATAGTTTTCAGGGCTACTGACAAGGGGTGTGTGAAAAGGACCTTTTAGGTTTGCCATATAAGAATCACTAACACTGGTCAGCTCTGTCACTCCTTTGTCTGACAACAGTAGTGCTATGTGGAGCGAAGGAAAACCTCGTGTTCTCATGAACCAGCTAACTTCCATCTTGGGCTTAAAAACCATCTTACAGAAAAGACAAACTAGGTTCATCCTGTTTATGATTAAACCTGTTTCTCAAGGATTGGGCCCTGCCCCATCTGTAACTTTAGCTACAAATGGCTCTGTACTGCCTGTTCCAGGAACGGCAATCATGCCTTTATTTCAAAAGGCTGTTATGACTGACTACCCTGTTATTGTAACTACCTTGTTATGACTATGACTATGTGGTTGCTATGACTACCTTGTTATGACTATGCCTACCCTGTTATTATGACTACCCTCCTATGACTGTGACTACCCTGTTGTTATGACTACCTTGCTATGACTGTGAATACTCTGTTGTTATGACTACCTTGCTATGACTGTGAATACTCTGTTGTTATGACTACCTTGCTGTGACTATGATTACCCTGTTGTGGACACCTTCATCCAGGTCTTTGTTTCAGGAAGGACTAACTTGTTATGCTCATATTCTGCTCCTGTAACCCCATGTTTTTGCCCCCCCAAATCCCCCATTTGGGAACCTCCTACCCCTGAACTATAAAACCGTGTCTTCCTCAGATCCAGTGCTGACCTCTAGAACCTTGCCTTAGGGGAAGGCAGCCTGTGTACATTGTTAAAAGAGCTTGCTCTAATTAATTGATTGCTTTAATTAATTTGGCCATGATGATTTGGGTCTTTCTTCTCCCATCTTTGGGATTGACACTCTCCCTCCACACTAGTGCCAGAGAGGACTCCTTCACAGAGATGACTGGCAGAGGAGGCCATTTTCTAGGTAGCTCATATAGTGCCGCTCACCTCTGTGGGGACGGCACTGTCACTGCAGGAGGCCACGGAGCTTTGGGATACAGCAGACACAGCTTCAGCCATGCATTTAGGGCCTAACTACTAGAACACCCAGGAGATGTTAACTGGGCCACAGGACAGGCACTGTCGTCCCCTCTGGGTGTTTCACCTGAGTGGGATCCAGCAGCACCCTGGGTAGTTTGCATGTGATCAGTACACTTCCTGGAAGGTGTCCTACTTCTGGAAAGAGGCAGAACATCTCTGAAAGTGTTATGCAGAAGCTAAGCTGACCACAGATACCCACGTCTCCTGCCGTAGCCTCGAAAGCTGAGGTCACAGGCCTCCATGTCTGGCTGGCTGTGTTCCAGTGCATCAAATCTCCATCTTGTTCCATGGTATCAATTTCTAAATCCATCCATACTCAGGGCTCCTTGTCAGGATGTAGCTTGCACAAAAATAGGGCACTCCTAGGAACCCCTCACATAGGCTGCCTGTGCTGAGCCATGTGAGGCCTCATGGTCATGGACCAGGGTGAAGATGATGCCTTGTGCTGCCTGAAGGCCGAGGGCCTCCCTGTCTGCTCACAGTAACATCTCCCAAGCCCAGCTCTGCCCCAGCATTTCAGACTACATTAATTATAGCCTTTCTTCCTGTATTGTCAATATCTTTCCCTTGTCATGACATCCTCTCCACACTCTGCCACATTAGCCTTATTCAGCCAGTTCTCACAGGCTGGACATCACTCAGTGATCCAGTCCTTGTCTACTGATGTTCAAACATCAGCATCATAACACACACACACACACACACACACACACAGAGGCACATACATAGTACACAGACACACATGCAAACACATGCAGGCACACACAGAAGCACACATATACACACACACAGGCACACATACACTCACAAACAGGTACACACACATACACATGCACACATATTTGCATGCACACACACATATACATGCACACATATTTGCATGCACACACACACACACATACACACAAATACACCAAAACAAACAAGAAAACAAATGAGTTCTCATCTTCAAAACATGTTAACAAACCAGTCCGACCGCTCTTCGGTGCCTGTGGGACCAACACATGGCCCCTCCCCTTCACAAGGCATTTCTCAGAGGAACCACAAGCCGCTGTCTGCCCTGCCTCCCCGCCCTTGTGTCCCCAACCCACAGCCTCTGCTGTTCTCTGCCCCAAAGCCCTTGCTCCTTCTTTCTCCTTTTAAAGACAGAGTCTCACTATGTAGCCCTGACTGTCCTGCAACTCACTGTTTAGACCAGGCTGACTCTGAACTCATGGATATCCTCCTGCCTCTGCCTCCCAAGTGCTGGGATTAAAGATGTGTTCCTAACACCTTCTGCTACTTTCCTGGTTCCTCTTCTGAGTTCTGTTCCAATCTCCTTAATTCATTTGGGCGCGCGCTCTCTATCTCTTAATTGAAAAAAATGTGTGTGGGGTGGGGCAGCGTCCTTCAGGCCACTGGTAGGTATGAGGTCAGGGCCTCCTAAGGCTCTCTGCCTTTCTTTGAACAACAAATGGAAGACTTTACAGGAACTTGCAGACATCTTTAATATTTTATCTTTGAAAGGGATGTTCCAAATTCCGTTACCTTACATTTCATGTAGATTTAGTAGAAGGACAGTGTTCCATCATCAAAATTTAGGAAGCCCCTCCCCAGAGAGGACAACTTAACCCTTCCACAGGAATGTGTCTGCTTCCGAGACTCTAACATCCTCTCTCGGGGCCTGTGGGAAGCTCCTCCCTGACCGCAGCACTTCGGAACACACTGTTTGGAATGCTGTGTGAGAAAACAAGAGTCTGGAAATGTGGCTGGAATTCTCGGGAGAGGTCAGGCCTCTCGCTGTAACTCAGGCATATTGTCTCCTCATTTGTCACTTGTCTGCGACTTCGCTCACAAGAGGAGCTCCAGGGGCCAAACTCCTGGACGCTGGCATTTGAATAGCTATAAACACTGAATAAAGGCTTGGACTTGCTTTACATCTGTAAAGGCATGGCTTGCTTCACAGTGGGTTTCTGGAGGCATCGATTCTCACTGCTACTGGCTCAATATGATCCTGGCTAGGCTGATGGAGCTAGCAAGAGAGTGAAACAGTGCCATGCATACCGGAAGAGGGGGTTACAACTGTTGCTCTCTATGGATGATGACTGTAAACCTGACCTGGATGTGGGGGAATACTAAGCTAATAATGAGAAAAGCCAGATTTTCCTGCACAGGCAGCTGTATGTAAACAGCAAACCATTAGAAAGCAAAATGAGCAAACCCGACCATATTTTACATCATCAACATCTATGAGGTGTTTATGTAATGTACGTGCTACCATTGAGAAAAATCAATGACGTAAACAAATAGCAGAACATGACAGAAGTGTGAGCGGACAGGGTGTAAGGGCTGGAGGGGGCAGGGGGTGGGAGCTGGGGGGAAGAAGGGCTTCAAACGCTGTTCAGAAGCTGTCTCCCGGACTTGACTCCGAGGATGCGAACAGGATCTCCCAGCCTGCACTCACAGTCTGGGGTGCTGCTTCCAGCTAAAATGTTGGCTATGCACAGATTCTGGGGCAGGGAAGGTCAATGTTTCCAACTGTGTGCCCAACGTGAACCCACCAGGCTCCAACAGATACTTTCAAACCAATGGCTACAGGGCTGACCTGTAAGTGTGTGTATATGTGTGTGTACTATGTATGTGCCTGTGTATGTGTATGAACGTATGCCTCTGTGTGTGTGTGCATGTGTGAATGTATGCCTGTGTGTGTGTGTGTGTGTGTATGTGGAATGTATGCCTGTGTGCGTATGCATGTGTATGTGTGTGTGTATGTATGCCTGTGTGCGTGTGAATGTATGCCTGTGCGTGTGTATGTGTGTGTGTGTGAATGTATGCCTGTGTGTGTGCATGTGTAAATGTATGCCTGTGTGTGTGTGTGAATGTATGCCTGTGTGTGTGTATATGTGTGTGTGAATGTATGCTTGTGTGTATATGTATGTGTGAATGTATGCCTGTGTGTGTGTGTATGTGTCTGTGTATGTATGCCTGTGTGTGTGTGCATGTGTGAATGTATGAGTGTGTATGTGTGTGTGAATGTATGCCTCTGTGTGTGTGTGCGTGTGTGAATGTATGCCTCTGTGTGTGTGGAATGTATGCCTGTGTGTGTCTGTGTGTGTGTGAATGTATGCCTGTGTGTGTGTGTGTAATGTATGCCTGTGTGTGTGTGAATATATGCCTGTGTGTGTGAATGTATGCTTGTGTGTGTGTGTGAATGTATGCCTGTGTGTATGTGAATGTATGCCTGTGTGTATGTGAATGTATACCTCTGTGTGTGTGTATGTGTGAATGTATGCCTGTGTGTGTAAATGCATGCGCGCGCGCGCGCGCGTGTGTGTGTGTGTGTGTGTGTATAATTGTGCTAACCCGTGAGACAAAAGGAAAAGGCGTGGGAAAGGACAACGGGCCACAGGTGCTTGTAAGCCACCATGTGGGTGCCAGGAACCAAACCCAGATCCTCTAGAGAAGTGGCAAGTGCCCTTAAGCCTTCTTTCCAGCCTTCTTTGGAATTTTAAAAATAGCGATACACAACTTGGGAGCTATGAAGTCATGCGAGCTCTAATGCACTCCTGGAAATGCCCATGAGAACACCCGCTTTGGACACCAGCGTCTCACCGTCTACTGCCGCTTGAAGCTTCGCTAACTCAATGAGTCATCAGGCTCTCTCTGAGTCTGCAGAGATGCAATGTGTTCCCGGAGGCACCCCCATCCCCCCCACGTACCGCCCAGAGGCACCGCCCCACCCACCCACTGGTCCCACGGCCAGGACATTCTCAGAAGCATCTCCTGCCCGCCCTATTCCCAAACTGGGGACAACCTAAAAGTCTTTGAAAGAGATGATGTGTAAAAGAAAGCAATAGGCTCCCTCAATGACATGCTATACCATCTGAAAAAGGAACCAGTGAAAGTTTCAAAGTGGTTTCTGGGCCAGCAGAAACACTGGCCTCCTGTGCTTTGTCTGGCTGCCTTGTCCCTAGTCAGGAAAACATTCCGGGCAGAAAGGCACTGAGCTTTTCCTGCACTGTTCTTTGCATTGGAAATACATTTTATTTTCCCTTTCTGCTTCTTCTTTATTTAACATTCGCTTCTGAAGTCATTTCTGGGAAAACCGTCTCCATCCTTTCGAGACCGTCAGTCCCGATTGTGAGCTTCTCTCACAAACTGCCCTGCACTTCCTTCTGTGTCAAGCCTTACAGCCTCAGAGCCTAGTTGATTTTGTTTCTTTTCACACAGCGTGCTATGCATTGTCTGACGGAAAGAAATTAATTATTCATCTCAACTGTTCCTGTGGCAAGGAAAATTCTCGCTTTCTAGCACGTGGTGCATGTCTCAGACGCTGTGGTCAACACATGAAATATTCAGGAATAGGTAGAGGTGTTGCAGTGAGCGAGCAACAAATACACACAGCTCACACGCACAAGGAGACCCACTCACCCCAGCGTAGTGAGGCCCTTTGATGTTGGGGGGGCAGCGCCCAATCCTTCCCAGGGGATGCTTTTAGCTTTTCTTACGGGAAAGAAGAAGCAGCCCTCAAGGAACCGGCTTCAAGAAGGAAGTCTAGCTTTCAGCAAACTCTCTGAGGAGACCCTGGTCTTCCCGCCTTCGCTCTCCCATCTCACCCTCTGCCGGAAGTCACTCCCATGTATCCCAGGGCTTCCATGTTTTAAAATATCTCACATACTTACGTAAAAGGGAGTTGGGCGTAGAAATATCTACAGGAAGAGACACTTGCTTTTAGTCTATGTGGTTGAGAAACTGTGGCTGGAAGGAACAGGTTGGAGATGTAGCTCAGTGGCAACACGTGGACTGAGCCTGGGTTCAAACACAGGCTCCCCTTAAATAGGTATCAGAGTTACAAGCAGTGACCAGCCAGATGCTCTCCATCAGAGCCACAGTCAAGCAAAATGTAAATATGGAATGTCGGGTGAATGACAAGGAGACTCAGGTACCAAATTCACCCACTGTTTTTTGCTTTGTTTTGTTCATCATTTGTTACGACACTATTAATTTCTTCTATAGGATGGATGATAATTAAGATTAAGACTGTTAGGTAGGTAAACTTGTATATTCAAAATTATGCTACCCATTAAGAGGCTGTACGTTGATTGTTAGTGTGAGGTTAGCCATTCCTATGCCAAATATTTAATTGGTTCTATCTCCTCCAAATTAAAACAATAAAAATAAAACATTTTACAAGTAGAACTAATGTGATAAATGATCCAGGTGGATTTAATTAATCACCCAGATACACACAGATTGTATAACAAAGATTATCATATTTTGCTCGTGGTGACGAGCGGGCTCAGGGGTTAAAGGTGTTGGCTGCTCTTCAGAGGACCTGGGGTTGGCTTCCAACACCCACATATTGCCTCGCAACAATCTGTTAACTCCAGGCACAAGAGACCTGGCGCCATCTTCTGGCTTCTGTGGGCACTGCATGCATGAGGTGCACATTCAGGCAAAACACCCACATAAAATGGACATTAATAAACTAAATAGATAAATTTAAAAATTGAAAGCAACATATTTTGATATGCACGTACACACCAGAAGGCTAATCTCTGGGACACATGCAACAGAACC
Source organism: Acomys percivali (assembly GCA_907169655.1). Lineage (NCBI taxonomy): Eukaryota > Metazoa > Chordata > Mammalia > Rodentia > Muridae > Acomys > Acomys percivali. The sequence goes on from OU015754.1 coordinate 1,508,829, forward strand.
ACCTACTGAGCTTCCTTGTGCAGCATCTGAGGATCTTCCCATACTTAGTGCATCTACTGGTCTGGCGCCCATGGGTCTATTCCCTTAATTTCATCACTGGTAGTTAGAACCTTAGTGATGACTCCAGTGCTGTGGATACCGAGCATTTGCCATCATTTGTTACACCAAGAGCCAAAGTAAGAGCCAGGACTATGGTTTCACACAGATCCACTGACCCTAAATCAGCTTCCTTGTCAGTACGCCACGTTGCCTCTCCAGCCTCTCGTCACCGTATAGCTCTTTACTCAGTGACTTTCCAGCTCTGCATCTTCTCATGTTGCCTTCTTGACACAGCACAAACTTACCAATCACAATTAAGAGCACTGGTTGCTAACGCCCACATGGTGGAGCGCAACCATCTCTAACTCCAGTTCTAGGGGATCTGGTGCCCTCTTCTGGCCACTGTGGGCACTGCATGAAAGTGGTGTTTTCTGAAAACCATCCGACCCAACTGTGGGTCAATCCCACTTAGGCTTCCATATCAAACCCTTTTCCAAACAAACAAAACCAAACCAGCACCCCCCCCCCCCAAGCCAGAAAGACCACTTCAGTATTTAAACTTTTAGATCAGAGTTGCATTCAATGATAGCTTGAGACTGCTGAGTGCAGCTGTGCTGTGGGCCAGGGGAGACTGGCTACTCAAAGCTGTGATCTCAACAAAACCCTTTCCTCATAGCCAGCAGGAAAGCAGTGGGGAGCCTCTGTAAGTAGGGCATGGGGTGTGCTGGATCACCCACAAGACAGTGTGCCTGCAGTGCTGCAGTGAGCTGGAGGCCAGGCTGCCTAGGCGGATACATACTATTTCCTGATGAATAAGGCAAAAATTTTCAGTCAAGAGAAATCATTTTCTTTCTTTCTTTCTTTCTTTCTTTCTTTCTTTCTTTCTTTCTTTCTTTCTTTCTTTCTTTTCTTTTCTTTTCTTTTTTCTTTTTTTGTTTTGTTTTGTTTGTTTGTTTGTTTTTTTGAGACAGGGTTTCTCTGTGTAGCCTTGGCTGTCCTAGATTCATTTTGTAGACCAGGCTGGCCTCGAACTCACAGCGATCCACCTGCCTCTGCCTCCCGAGTGCTGGGATTAAAGGCGTGCGCCACCATGCCCGGCACATGAATTCATTTTCCATAGCACAAATTAATGCATTTTCACAATACTGTATAAAGAAGGATTCTAAGTTATCCTTGGTTAATTTAGACTAAATTTGTAGGCAAGTCTTCAGAGTTTTCTATATTTCAGAGCTGGGACAAATCACTACGGGCCTTAAGAAGTGAAGAGTGCGTGGGGCAGCCCTGGGGGTGTGAACACCCTTTGCAGAGCAGCCCTGGGTGTTAGGAGGGGATGTGACAGGGTCAGCAGAGAGCTGAGGAAGAGGGGTTGATGGGACAGGAGGGCTGGAAAGCTCAGGCACGGGAAACCAGGAAGATTTTAGAAGGAGGAGAGCAAGAAAACAGCAGAGAGCTCGGCTGGAATTTAGACATGGCAGGGCAAGGAGTACACCGGGGAGCAGGGGGGGGTCCACAGGAAGTGAGCCTATGAGACGGAGACTTCCTCGAGTGCCAAACAGGCCATGGTGACCTGTGGTCATGTCACTGTACTGTAGGCAGCAGATGGCACTCCTTGTGCTTGGGTGATTTCTATCACCTCCCTGTCCTGCCCCCCCATCCTCCCCCCCCAACCCCTGCATGCTTCTCCTCAATCTCTCACAATCATTCCGTATTCAAGAAGATTCTCTTAACTTCTGCATTGGAATATATGTATTATTTTTCTTTGCGTGTGGAAGATAGACACTCACACACTCTAAGCATGAGGAGAAGTTCAAATTATCCTGCTTTGATTGGTGCACCCTGGACTCACCACACCAAGTCCTACTGATGTGCACAGCCAACCCAGGCTAGTACACGGTGATGTGCACAGCCAGTGCAGGCCGGTACACGGTGATGTGCACAGCCAGTGCAGGCCGGTACACGGTGATGTGCACAGCCAATGCAGGCCAGTACACGGTGATGTGCACAGCCAGTGCAGGCCAGTACACGGTGATGTGCACAGCCAGTGCAGGCCGGTACACGGTGATGTGCACAGCCAGTGCAGGCCGGTACACGGTGGAGCTGAGGTGGACAAGAAGCCTTTGGAAGGACTTGACTGTGAAGAAATGAAAAGTATATGCAAAGCACTTGTTTATTCTGAGTTGGGCATCCTATTATGGGCCCATGCGGACATATCACATGGTCTCCCTTCAGGGGGTACCATTTTTACAAGTCGATTAAAAAGGCGGAAGCAAAAAGAAAAACGTATCAGAACCAGATTAGATTCCTACTTAGGGGCAGTAGGAAAAGGAGCAGGACCAGAGGCGAGAAGCCAAGCCAAAGCCTGGTGGGCGGGAGGCGAGGGGGAAGAGAGGAGGGCGGGAAGAAAGGAGGGCTGGAATTCTGTCAGTTATCAGCGAATACATTTTAACGACCCTTCACTTCCCAACGTGGCTATCTCTCAACTGCAATTTCTTTCCTGTGTTAACCTTTCAAAGCCTCTGTATCACGGGCATGCTAAATCAACTGTTTTTGGAGGATAGTTTATACATTCAAAATCCTCTGAGGCCTCCTTTCCTGCAAGGCAAGAAATTAATGCACTGTAAATTAAACACAGAGGAATTTTTTTTTGTTTCCACATAATTATCCCTGTACCTCCACGTGTAAAACAAACACATAGGTTCTGGGTAATTAGGGTGTTATTCATTTACTGTAGAAGAAAACATGAAGTTTGGGGATGCTGGGTTCTTCTAAACGCTCCACGGCTTTAAGTCTGCATAACTACTTTGCCCCCAAATAATTGGTTACTAGTTGAATTTTATTTGAAACAGCATTTTTCGAGCATTAGAACGAACGCCGGTTTTCATTACTAGCTTGCTTGCAGCGTCCCCGGTTTGAGTCGTGGGTTCGAGCGGAGGGTGTTTTGAAAGCCCTCGCTACAGCTGGGGGACACTTGCTGCAGGGTGTGCAGGGCTCCCACCTCTGGAGGCTGCACCCCTGAGAATGCTTGGGCTTTGAGGTCCCAGCTTACCCACCCCAAGTGGGCTGTTTGCCTCAAGCAGGCAGACATATTTTTCCATTACTGGCTAGAAAGAATTCCAAGAGCGCTGGCTCGAAGTACAATCGATTCTCACAGCTCGGCACAGCGTGGATGCAATTGTGTGAAATTAAGATGCAGTTGGAGATGCTTTTCTGTAGCCTTAGTGATGGAGTCAAAGCACCCCACGGTTTGGAAGGCACCCCTCAAGGCCTAGCTGCAACTTGGCCACTAGGGGGCACTCTAACACAGCTCACTGCAGACCGCCGCCAGGGCTCTGGTTTGAACGATGCTAACATTAATTGAAGAGGAGCAAATGATCCGAGGAGGACACAGCCATTGGAAGTTACCAAGCAGGATTCTCTGTACTTGGTACTTTAATTTTCTACATAAGCGTGATGTTTGGATTTAACTGTTTAACTACCCCCATCCATTCATTAACATCCTTTTAAAGGAGGTTTAGGGCGGTTAGCAATGATGTAGCGTGAATTAATTAATGATAAAGTGCATATCATGATAGGTCCTAGGAGGTGTTGGCTGCAGTTGCTGGCTGGTGTCACAAGGCAGTAAATGTCATTACTTCTTAAGCACGCAAGTGATGGTGGCCCAAAGACAGAACAAGCAATCGGGAGCCTTAAACTGCCCTGAAAGGTGACCACAAATTTAACTCCAGAAAGCAATTTTTGTCCTGAGAAAAAAATGATCTTTGTTTGGTTATGACAAAGCTGTTCTATTTTAACTGTTAAGAGTTGTATGAGAAAACACAAAAGCTTTAGCAATTATAAAAAGAAACTATTGTAATTTCATAAGATGTCAGTATTGACTAGCACTTCACACTTCTGAAGTAAGTCCTTGTAAATATAAAGGTTTAAAATGAAAAGTAATGGAAACTTAGAAAATAAAATTTAGTAGAGAATTGTAATTTATCAATAAGCATTTATTAGGTTTGAGGTATAAGTCTGAAATTAGGCACTAAGGAAAAAAATTATAAAATGATCTTGTTTTTAATTTTCTCTCCCTCCTCCCCACTTAGGCTTTTCAGAACCAATTGTACTCTAGTGAGCCATACATTGTAACTTTAGAGCAGGGGTCAGAAAGGTAAGTGTACCCACTTACCCACGTGCACTGAAATGAGTAATTAATGGGCTATGACTACAGCTCTGTTCATCTTTTAAAGATTCCAAGGACCTTCTTTTTAATTATCCATTCTCAACTATCCTCCAAAACGGAATATTATGAATAAAGACGGAATGCAGGCTTCTGACTTACAATCATAAATCAAGCCAGACCCCTCTGTCTGGAGTTGTGGTTTCCTGATAGATGAATTTATTGTTTCTCTTTAGAGGTCAACACACAAAGTCAAAGCTGTGCAGGGTCCACTGGGCCAGGGCCTTCTACATATAATTCAGAGCAAAGCTTTAGTGTTATTACACATTCAAAATAAAATTTAAATATTTAAAAATCATTTGGTAGTTGTTTTTAAATACTGCAGCGTATGCTCAGAGACCACATTTGTTTGTGCTCCTAAGCGGTGCATTCCACTTAAACATAAAAACTATTCTTTCGGAACTCATTAAATTAATTGAGTAGTTAAAAAAAAAAAAGTAATCTAAAAAGAGTCTTTTTAGGGGCTAATGATAACTTCAAATTCTGAAATGTATTCTCAAAAGTTTTAAAGAAAAGCTGTGAATTAACTGAATACATTTTGAGGCAGGGTAGTAACGAGATCACGTACCCTGGGAAGAGACATCAGGGCGCAGACTCTGGCAAAATTAGGCTTTTGCTTTGACTTGAAACAGTTTTGTTGTTCATAGCTCTAAAAACCTGAAATCGCTGAGTGGGAGGTAAGCAGTTGACATGGACTTTGCCAGGCTTAGAGCACGTAAGAAAGTTATACAAAAATATACACTTTTATTTTTCAATAACTCAGTTTACACTGGCAACCTCTTAGAGAGACTTCCTTTTCTTGTTGTTCTGCATTTGTTTGTGGTTTTGAAGTCCCCAGTTTAAATGAACAAAAATAATCAAATATACAACAACATCAGCAAAAATCCAGCCACCAACAATTAATTACATGCATTCTATGGGCATATTTCAACAGGTTGGATTTATATTTTTTTAAAAAAAAATCTTTCAGTTTTTGAATATACCTCCACTCGGAAACACTAAAACCCATTTTTCTCTGCTGTAATTGATACATCAATATTGATTTTTAAAATACGACTCCTCTTTAGTTATAACGACATGAAAAGTCACTTTTCTGGGAGAGAGATAACGCTGCGTTTGAAAACTGCTGGGCTCTCTGGTGCTTCAAGCAATTAGCCATCACTTCAGTGGGATGCTCACGGGACGTCTAAGCTTTCAAACCCTGCACCGAGTCTATGTCAAACATCACAGAACGACGGACGATTTTCTAATCTCTGGGAATCCTAGTCATTTACGGTGAGAAAGCGGCAGCCTTACCTTTGACCTCTGTCAGAAAGAAGGCATGAAGTAGGAGCCACATGGCCGTGGGGCTGAGCTAGAGAGGCGTCCGGAATCGAGGAGAGGGCGGAAGATTTGCAGCAGAGGTTGAGTCCTTAGATGTGTCTTCCTGGCTCCTGGGAAGGAGTTTTGAGAGTGAGCCTGGTGCCTCCCATGACTCTGAGCATGCTCAGCTAGACCCTCCCTGGCACGAGGGGACACCGACGCTTGTCACTGGTGGCTTGTCGCTGGGGAGCCTGCTTTTCCCCGTCCTTTCCTTTTGCTTGCTTCACTCTATTTTAAATGTAGAGCCGTGTCCCTGGCCACTACACTCACACTCGTGTAAGAAGGGTCGTGTGTGTAAACAGCTCTTTAGCATTACTAGATAGATGGGCGATATTTTTTAATAGCTTCGTGTTTTTCTTCCAAACACCTGGATCAGCTTGCCCCATTCTCCATCTAGACATATGCACAAATGTCAGAGCAGGAAGGGGCATAGGGCCACCATGAGACACCTGGGAACTCTTCAGAAGCAGTTTTCCTGCAAGAAAAAAGCCTCTTGACTGAGACACAAACACACACACACACACACACACACACACACACACACACACCCCACACACACGTGAAGGACAGGATGACAGGCCATACTGAGACGTTCTCAAGTGACATTCAGAAAGAGTTCCAAGGGTGGCCTTGTGTCTAACAGGTGAAACAGTCACCTAATACTTTGACTTTTACTTACTTCCCCCAACCGTACTCACAGGCTGGTTTTAAAGCCCAGGGCGACCCTCCTTGCATTCTGTCCTGGGTCGCACACCTACCCACAGCCACTGTGAATTCTTCCTCCACCCCACAGGCAGCTTTTTAAACAGCCAGCTTCCTGTAAGCCACGCTAGGGACTTCAGTTGATCCTCGTGTAATCCTAAAGAATGTTTCCCTGTCAGAGCATAGGCTTTTATTTTTTCACCAAGTGGGGACTGTCTGTGGAGAAAGGCTCCTAGTGCGTGCTGGCAGAGCTTGGGAGCCGAAGGAAACCCCGTGCCTGGGAGCTCCCCACTTGCAGTAACTGGCTGTTGGCTGGCAGGCGGCCTCACTCTTTCCAGCCTTTGACAGAATGAGAATTCAAACAGAACTAGAGATACAAAATATTTTGTTTATCACATAATGAAGTTCATTCCTCTGCCTTCTAAGAAGTGAGGAAATTTCCTTTTAATGTTCTCTCCATCCGGACGTGTTTTTCAAACCAAAGGAAAAAGCAACAGAGAGAAACAAACAAACAAATAAACAGACACAAGGTGTGAAGGTCTCTTATGTTTAAAGACACTTTTTTATTGTTCTTCTGTGAACTGGGGGGGGGAGGAGGATGGCGGGGAGGGGGATTTTTAAGATAAAACAAACAAACACCAACCCCCAGCCCCTCCCAAACTAAACAAACAACAAAAAACCCAAAACCAAACCAAATCAAGAAAAATCCCCTCGCTTAAAAAAGCAAAAGCCCCTGTCTGCTGGCTAGACAGGGTTGGTTTGTGCTCTGCCGCGGTGATGGGTGCTGAGAGCTGGTGCTAAAATTTAAAGCACAGTTTTTAAAATACAATTAAGTACCATCAATTGCCATCACAAGGCTGTTTGAAGCTTAACTATATTTTCCACAAGAATATATCTTCAGAGAAAGAAAGAAGTTCCTGGATGTCAAGGACTTCAGCTCAGAATTCTGCATTAATGTCAAGCCTAAGCTTAACGTTTTCTGACAGTGCAAAAAGCCTTTTTCCATCTTTTTCCATCAGGCTGCTCAAAGTTAATCTTTGAAATGCTAGCCCAGAAAGATTCAGAATCCAATAGCTATAAATAATCATTAAGAATTAATGATTCTTAATAAGCTCATTAAATTATCAAGCCCCTTACTGACATCTGAAGGCAGAAAGCCCAAGCATTCGGGTATCTTTGCTCTGTCTTCCCTGCATCCTGGGTGCGTGGCCAGCCTTTGACCTGCGGCTGGAGAGGTTGACGCGCACACCGGATGTGACATACACGGTTAATCAGAGGCAGATGAGTTTAGGCTCTCCTGGGAGGCCTACTTTGCAGGGAGGATCCAGCGGTGCGGTATGCACAGCCAGAATGGAAGACTTGGCAAATTAGCTCCAAGAAGTATACGGGTACTTTATTGAGGTTTTCTTCAATCGACTCTTTTTTTTTTTTTT
>OU015754.1:1521916-1538781 GCA_907169655.1 Acomys percivali
GGTAGAATGTGCTTTTTAAAATTCATTTACTTTATGTGTATGAGTGTTTGCTCACATGTATGCATCACATATGTGCAGTACCCACAGAGGCCAAAGGGGGGCGTTAGAGCCCTTGGAATTGGAGTTATAGATGGCTGTGTGTCATGTGGGTGCTGGGAACTGAACCCAGGTTCTCTGCAAGAGCAGCCAGTGCTCTTAACCACTGAGCCACTTCTACAGGCTTATAATATGGGCTTTGATTCCCTTAATTCTCTTTAAAGATTTCCTTTGCCATTGTTTTTAAGCAATTTGATTATAATGTGCTTTGGAATAGTTTTCTCTATCTGCAGTCTGATGACCTTCTTGGATTTATTTATTACATTCATAAAAATTAGAAACTATTTTTTAAACATACTGATTTTTAATGACTAAACTTACACAGGTCAGAAAAAAAATTAGTGGCAATATGAAAATCTCAGAGTGGCACTAGAGAAATGGTTCAGGGGTCCGTTCTCAGAGACCTACTGATGTCTCTTTCAATGGGTTGTCTACACCAAACCAGCAAGGAAACTTCTAGAACACAGTTGCCAAATTTTCCGGGGTGTAAGAGGACCTCAACTTTTCCAGTTAAAATATAGAGTTTGGAATATACTTTCTGTATAAGACTACCCCTCTTCCAATGCACACCCTGTGCAGCAGGCTTTGGTATGTATCTATTTGCAGGCAGGGCACAGCCAGCCAGTTGCTTTATTAAATGCAGGCAGACAGCCAGTGCCAGTCTACGCTGCCCCTTTAAGGCGCGCTCCACACTCAACCCTCCATACTCAGCCTTCCATGTCAAATGGGCAGGTTCTGGTGGAAAGCCAATCCACGCTCATGTTTTCCTCCTTGAGGTACAGGAAGATGTGTGCAGCTTGCTCCTCCCTGCACAGACCGGGTAATCAGCCGGGGCAGCCCCCCCTGCCACTATATATGCCAGACATATGAAGCAAGGGGAAACAAGCTGCAGGTAAGTAGCTGTCAGATAAGATGACCTCTGGCTTTGGCATGGATCTTTTGTGGGGGAGGAGTTAAAAAGTCATCTTCTATGCTGGAAAACAGGCTACCCAAGACTGAGCTGTATAATCACATGATACAATTAAGTTGGGCCGCCGGGCGTGGTGGCGCACGCCTTTAATCCCAGCACTCGGGAGGCAGAGGCAGGCGGATCGCTGTGAGTTCGAGGCCAGCCTGGTCTACAAAGCGAGTCCAGGACAGCCAAGGCTACACAGAGAAACCCTGTCTCAAAAAAAAGACCAAAAAAAAAAAAAAAAAAAAACAATTAAGTTGGGCCTATGGGCCCATGATAAGCAGAACACACTGTCACCAACCTACACAAACTTTAGGAGGAATGATTATTCAGGAAAATGGGTGACACCTTTTCTCTTCATTGGAACATCTGAGCACTAATGTGCATCTTCTGTACATCAGTCCTTCACATTGTGCGTTTCCTTGGGAACACTCGCTCGCTCTTAGGGCATTCTTCATGGGAACCCTGAGCATCTGATAAGGGTCCCAGCTGCATTTATCTGTTGTGATTCTGCCTGGCTGAGAAGCCTGGCCTGCAGCTCCGAAGCCCGCCTTCTCCACGTGCTATAAAGTGTTACAGCGTTGGCACGCCTTCTTCCTGACGCCACACTCTGCTTTCATCTCCTTCCCCCCATTTATCTAATTAGCCCCCAGGGTCAGTTTGATTTCACCTCACTGGATGAGTGCCCAATAATGCTGTAAAAGAAAAATATGTTCTTTTCTCACACAAAATTATTCAAAGAGATGATTGGGTAGGGTAGGACTGGTAGCTGCACCTCTCACCCAGGACTCACTCCTCAAGAGGGCAAAGGAGGCAGAGCCTTCCATTCTGGTTGTAGGTCTGCAACAGGAGCCAGTTACTAGGAGGGAGGGAGGGAGGAGGGGGTTGCAGGGCCCACCTGCAGTAGCTGCACCTCTCACCCAGGACTCCTCAAAAGAATGAGTGAGGCAGAGCCTTCCATTCTGGTTGTAGGTCTGCAACAGGAGCCAGTTACTAGGAGAAAGGGAGGGAGAGAGGGAGGGAGAGAGGGAAGGAGGGAAGGAGGGAAGGAGGGAGGGGGTTGCAGGGCCCACCTGCAGTAGCTGCACCTCTCACCCAGGACTCACTCCTGAAGAGAATGAGTGAGGCAGAGCCTTCCATTCTGGTTGTAGGTCTTCAACAGGAGCCAGTTACTAGGAGAAAGGGAGAGAGGGAGGGAGGAAGGGAAGGAGGGAGGGAGGGAGGGAGGGAGGGAAGGAGGGAGGTGGTTGCAGGGCCCACCTACAGTAGATGAACCTCCCTTCAGCACCACTCATCCCCATGCAAAGTCTTCCTGGGACCCATTATATTGTGCACTGCTTTCTGTGTTTAGCTCCCTGTATTCTGACCACACACAGACATACAAACACCAAATTACATCAATTGGACTTCTTCCACTATTTTGGCCTGTGCTGCATTGTATTTTTGGAAATCACAGTTCCTAAAGTTAAACTGCGTTCCTGAGTGAGGGGAGGTTTGCTATATTTGGGTAGACTCCCTATGTCTCTCAGGCTGGCCTCGAACTCAAGATGTTGCTTCAGACTCCCATACGCTGGAATCACCAAGTGTGTTATCAGATGTGGTACTGGGTTTCTATCTCATTACAGAGATCCCACCGTGGCAGAATTTCAGTCTTAGTTGCCTTGTCTAAAACTGTTGCCTAAAGCCCACATTTGCAACACGTAACAGAATATTGCAATAGTTACCAGCACAGAGTCTGTAAAGTACTCCTCCTCCCAAGTCAACTGATTTGCATTATGAACCAAGACTGCCTTTCTCTAGAATCCATTTGGCCCCAAGGTACCATGAAAACCACATTTTAGGACACAGGGAAAACTTTAACTATTTTTACATACACAGATTTTTGCATTTGCAGTAAAATAATTTCATAAACTGCAAATAGGGTTTGAAGAAACATGAAAAATTGTGTGTGTGTGTGTGTGTGTGTGTGTGTGTGTGTGTGTGTGTGTGTATCCTCCTTTTAGCTTAAAGATCTGAACCCTGAGTAAGTTTGCTGGGCACAGCCAAGAGGACAAGCCCAGGCTCCTAAGCGCTCCAGTGCTCTGAGCAAAAGACACTGCACACTTCCTTTTGTTCTCGCCTGTGTTTTCTGGCCCTTCCTGGGGGCTATAATTCATTTCTTTCAGTACATCAAACTGTGAAGCCAGGCCGTGACCACACATTTCACAATATTGGTTGGGAAACGGCATTGGAGCACTTTGGACTTTGGCAGACCTCCAGCCCATAGGCAAAACTTGACCCTGCTGGTCCTGGGTCCTCTGGTTCTTGGCAAGCATCCTCTAGATGAGTGCAGGTTTGGCAAAAGCTTCCACGGCCTCCATTGGGGTTTTATTTCTAGCATTTGAAGAAGCATTGTGGGCATGGGGCGGAAACTCAGGCATGGAGTTAACAAGGCGTTGACGGCTGGTTACAAACCACCTGAGGTTCCACAGCTACAGCATAGGCGTAAGAGCCCCTGGCCTCATATGGGTCAAAACCAGGGGTTTTTGTTCCTTCTGACTGTTTGTTTCTCAGCTTGCTTCCTCCCTGTGGGGAGGACAGGGAACATTCTCAGTAAATATTTGCTGGCCTAGTGCATGTGTGATGCTTTCCCTCTAATTCTTTATTATTTCCTGTCCCTCTTTTATCATTTTCTTTATATTTTGCTTTTCCCATATTGACACAAATAAGCATATAGCACAATTGGATTCTGCTGAAAAGGGCATAATTAATAAAAGTGTTCATGTCTTTGCTAGTCCAGGAGTAAATAGGTAAATCTAATGTCTTAAAGTTCTCAGTACATAGTCTACCTATCTCTAATCCTTTAATTCTTCACTTTGCTATTTCAGGTCCTTGATAGAAAAATATTTCTTTTGTTCCCTATAATCAATTAATTGATGAGAAACATGGCTGCTCACAACTGTCTGTAACTCCAGTTCCAGGGGATCTGACGCCCTCTTCTGGTCTCCAAAGGCACTGCACAGATGATGTAATGCACATGCCTACATGCAGGCAAACACTTAAGACACATAAATTAAGCATTATTTTAAGCACTGAGAGAAGGCAGTTGGGGAGCAAGGAGGGACTTTCAGCTCCTAACAGAACACTAATGAATCACTGACTGGCCAGCACCGTCTTATCAGGCAGAATTTGTTATCAGAAAGGGTGTGGTGCCTTTGCGTTCAGCGTGATCGAAGATGACACTCCGTGAAGACTATCTATCTGTTCCTGCAGGTACCTTCGGGTCTATGCAGGATCCTTGTCAATTTGAATCCAAATTTCAGGAAAATCAAAGTTCACATAGTTGCCTTTTATCTATTGAGCCGTTGTGATCAGCAAGTTTGGCAAAGAAAAAGGAGAGAGAGAGAGAGACAGACAGACAGACAGACAGACAGACAGGGAGGGAGGGAGGGAGGGAGATCAAAGAATCATCAAGATTGCAGAGAATCCGGCAAGGTGGTGGCTCACACCTTTAATCCCAGCACTCAGCGAGGCAGAGGCAGGCAGATCTCTGTGAGTTCAAGGTCAGCCTGATCTAAAGTGAGTCCAGAACAGCCAAGGCCACACAGGGAAACCCTGTCTTGAAAACAACAACAACAACACACAACAACAACAAAAACGATCACAGAGTATAGGAGGCAAATCCTTTTGGAGGTTTGGGGAAAGGGAGCAGAGAAGGTCCTGAAACCGAAGAGCAAGACAGCAACCACCGAGGCGAGGACTCTGTTGCTGCCAAGTATGGGGGTGGCTTTTGTTGAAAATCTCATCAAGTGGCCAAATCCAGCACCTGGAACGGGTGATATCAAGGAATCCCGTGGTTAAGAAGGCGCTCCCATGCCAGGTGGAGAATTCAGTGTGCTAGGATGCACTTTGTTATGGATTATTCAGGAATAACCGCACACTGACCACTCGAAGGCAAGACTCAGGCTGATGGAAGTTTATTGAATGCTGAGCCAAGACTGACCAGTCGGTCAGTGATGCAATCTGGGCTCAGAAGCTAGACTATGATGCTGGTTTGTTTCTAGGGCAGGATTTTTTTTAAAAAAATAAGAAAAACCATAACCAGATTACAACCAGGTAACCAGGTGGGACCCAAGGGGAAATCGGCATCACAACAATGTGACCAGCTAAACATCTTCGACTTTGTTTCAAGTACACTGTATCCAGGTAGCAAGAGAAAGCATTTTAAGCTGCTTCGCTAGGATATAGGCTTGGGGAATTTCCAATCTCCCACCATTCTGGGAGAAAGGAACATAGCAGGGTATTGTGGTTTTCTTTAAGTAGAACATACCCCATTAATTCAAGCAGAAAATCCAACAAGTATTGCCTTGTAAGTAAAAGGCTATTTAAGTTCCCAGGCAGGCGGAGCTGTTATGCTATGGAGGCCCTGCTGAGTTTACAGGTTACAACAACCTAATGCATGTGAGCCGATGGCCCCCAGCGAGGTGGATCTGTTGTTGGAGCTTTGCTTACACCTTAACAATTTGTAGCTCCTCTCAGCAAAGGTGGACAGGCCAGCACGTTCTCAACATCCACTGCCACTGAAGATTCACACTGACCAGCTGGCTTCACTTCCCTGAGAGCCAAAAAACCCCATAATTCTTGATTTACAACATAATAAGCTGAGGAGAACCCCTTCTACTGGCCACACTGTCACCCTGTCCTTTGACTTTAATTGTATTCCTACTGTGGAAACAAACAAATGGAGCTTGTCAAGCTCAGTACACTCAGCATCCCAGGGGAAAAAAACCAGAGAGCTGCATGCTGAAATTGGGGAGCTGTGTCGCCCCGTTATGCTGGAGGAAGCTCATATCCTACTAGAATCCCTTCCGAGGAGACTGGAGACTGCATAGGGGAGCAGCTGTGACTCCAGCACTGGGAACCCTCACCCCCTCAGACAGCAGGAGAACCCTGTCCCGTCGCTGTGGCTTGTGCTGACATACACCCAGAGCACAGTAGCATGCAGAGCACCTCAGAGTTAGAGAGTAACAGCATTTCCCCCTTTATCTAGTCTTTCAAACTAAACAACTTGACCTTTAGCTAGAAGTCGCTGGCAGTCAGGCCCAGCCAGCGACCTGTTCTAGTTTTCACTTTCTATTCCCTCCCCTGCCCCCCCAACCACCGATTCCACCCCCCCATAACCCCCTCCCCCCGACCATGGAGCACAATTGAATCAGCAGGATAGAAGACAAGTATGAAAAACAGTTGCTTAACACTGCTGCTTTGGAGTCTGGAACTCAGACCACTGCAGTAGAATTGGATCTGGCCACTAATCAGTTGACAGAGACCCCAGAGGCTGTGCCAGATGTGGTTTCTTGGGAGGACCTACGATGATAAAAAGTACATACCCCAAACAAGTTTCCCTGGGGTCTTGGACTTCTTGGAAAGATAAGAGGGATGGATGGAGGAGAGGACATACTGGAATCCGCGCCAGAGGCAATTGCTCCTCTTCAGTAGTTTCAGGCAGGCCGACCACCAGTGGCTCTGTATCTCCAGGCGTTGGTCACGATACCAAGGGCACACGCCTTGGCTTTGCAGAGAGAACACTTAATTGTTCAGCTTACATAGGTCATAAGACAACTGTGTTGCCCAGTCTTGCCCTTTGAGATGACTCCAGGCGCCTCAAGCATGAGTATTGAGAAATTGGCTGTTCAGTTATTTTCTACTTCAAACTGTTACAGAGGACGTGTCAAGTTTGTGTTTCTGTTGCTCCTATAAAATGCTAAAGGAAGGCATCTGGGGGAGGGGTGGCTTCATTTTGCTTACTTGTTACAAGTCATCCCAAGGTAAGGCAAGGCACCAAAGCAGAGGCCGTGCAGGCGGCTGCCGACCAGCTTGCTCTCCGCACCGTGTGCAGCCTCTTTTCTTTCTTTTTTTGGGGTGGGAAGGGGGGGGTTCAAGACAGGATTTCTCTGTTTAGCCCTGGTTGTCCTGGACTCGCTGTGTAGACCAGGCTGGATTTGAACTCACAGCCATCGCCTGCCTCTGCCTCCCGAGTGTTGGGATTAAAGGCGTGCGCCACCACCCCCTGCCTGCAGTCTCTTTTCTTATACAGCCCAAGACCTCCGGCCCAGAGGTGGAACCACTCAGTCATCTGTTAACAAAAACGCTTTCTCTCTAAAGTTAATAAACTATAAACAATAAGAATAATTATGAGAGTTATCAGGTAAGAATTACATTAACACGGTTCAGTCCGTTTGTATTTGTCGCCCTTGGAAAAAGTATTTCACTATCGATTCTATCCCGGTGAGTCCAAAGTTCTGCACCTAAGTCACTTTCCTTTAACTTGCATTTATCATCTGAGAAACATTTTTTTAAAACCTACAACATTGTCTTAGTTCCTAAACAACTAAACTTAATTGTAGTAAGACTATGAATGTCTAGTCTTCAACCCCACCAGAGACTTGAGAAGGAAATAACATTGCCTCAGGATGTAGGAAGTGTAAAGCAAACAGCTTCTAGAACTATAGAAATGACGGAGACAGCCGACTGCCTGGACCGTCACCAGAGGTTTCTCCGTGCCATTGGGACATCCGGTCTTCAGCCTACCATCCCAGAACAGCTGCCAGTCTTTTCTGTGAAGCAGGCATTTTGAAGGCCTGGCTTACCTAGTCTCTGTCGAGTTGGACAGTCAATTTCCCAGTGTCCTTCCTATCAACAGTTTGGACACTCTGCAGCAAGCAACTGAAGTAAGGACAGTTTTCCCCCAGTGGCTTTCTTGCCACATTTGTTTCTTTAATGCTCATCATCTTCTTTGAAGTAGAAAGGGAGTGTTGCCAGAAGCATATGTTTCTCTCTCTCAGAGAAACCTCTTACTATTAAAACATTTTAAATGCCATGTTCTGTAAATCTCTGAAGTGTTTGAGGACCACCTATTTATCTACCATTATATAGTGCACAACTGCATCTCTCTCTCTTTCTCTCTCTCTTTCATCTATCTGTCTTTCTATCTTTCTACTATCTATCTGTCTATCTATCTATCTATCTATCTATCTATCTATCCATCCATCCATCCATCCATCTACAGAGCAGAATTGCTTGTTTCTAGCTATGTACTACCTGCTTAACCTTGAAAACATATACAGAAAACATTATTTCTGTAATTAACTAAAACGTATCAAACAAGACTGCAAGTAAGATTTATAGGTGACTAACTACTAACTTGCATTTCTTAACTATCCTAAACAGTTAGCAATAGTTAGTTTTCTTAAGATGAGAACTTCACCTTGCCTTTTCAAATGAGTTGCATATGTACAATACATTAAGCGAAAGCTGAACAAAATAATCTTAAATTTATATCAACATACAATACTCCATACCAATGTTAATATTTGGGACTAGTAGATTCAATAATCTACATTTTGTGCGATCATCCTATACAGTTGAGGTCCCTTTCCCGTCCATCTCTTGAGGTGATTCGAGTTTGTGCAAAGTCAACAATAACCATCATTTCACTGTTCATGTTTCACACCTATATCTTGACTATTTATGTAGACTTTGATGTATTATGGACTTACAAAGGCTGCACTGTGTATTTCTGCCAACAGAGGACTCGTTTAGATTTTTTAAAACTATTTAAGCCATGCATTCATTTTATTTCCTAAATTTGATAGATGCTCTTTTGTTATATAATCTTATAAGCTAATTTCCTTAAAAAATTTGCCAACAAAAAGCAAACATTTTTTTAATTGAATGGACCGTCAGATACACATTTCTTTTAGGAAAAAAAAGTACAAGTCAGAAATTTTGTTACATGTTTTCATATGCACCCTTTCAGCATTAGCCGGCTCTTACAGAGTCACAGACCCTGGAGGTAGGATTATCTTTCAACTTATTTTGAAATGTGAAATTCAAATGTTACATGTTATCACAGTTAGACTAGTCCACTGGATTTGTTTGTTTGGTTTTGGTTCCGTGTCAGTCAGTCACATCGGGAGCTTATACCCCTTGTTAAAAGGTTGCACCTGTTAGTATAAACTGTGAAGTACAATTTTTTTTTTGAAACAGTAGACAAAGTGACATTATACAGTCTCAAGCTAGACTCCATTAACTATGTTTTTCTGATCCCTTGAGGGAGAATACCAGAGTGCAATCTTTGAGGGGTGATGGGGATACTGAGGTCTTTCCTAGAACAAATGTGCTTTCTTAACTTTAAGCCATATAGAACCTTGTAGACAAAGGTATTTTTTGCTCCTTTCCCACAACTTGCACACCAGAAAAGCAGAAAACCTAGCTGATGAACTTGTCAAGTAAATCAATTACACAGAAACATGTTTATATATGTACATAAAATGCTACATTGATATGGATTTATTATGTCATAAATTATAAGTAACATTCAACATTTCTTCTTGCCTTGCTCAATAAGCCAATGTTTTCTTTGAAAACTGCAATATATAATATGTACCTTTCAAGATTTTAATGACATACTGTAGCTTTATACTTTAAAAAAGATATTTATTGTATTTTATGTGTATGGGTGTCTTGCTTCCATATATGTTTGTGCACTGCATGCACGCAGTGCCCACGGAGGCCAGATAAGGGTATCAGAGTCCCTGGAATTGAAGTTACACATGGTTGTGAGCAGGGAAGTTGGGGTTTGTAAGAGCAGCCGGTGCTCTTAACTGCTGATCCACCCTGTGGCCTTATAATCTGACTTTCCTTGTACAGCCTTCTGTTCTGGTGTATTTGTGTCTAGGCACGATTTCTTAGTGCTGTTGAACTAAACACACTTTCCCTCACACACACTGGATCCGGGCACCTCGGTGCAGGACCACTGCGTTTAAGGCTGTCTTGCCTTTGTCAGTAGCTGGTGGTGAAGTTATAGGAGCAAGGCGCTTGGCACTGGCAGCTCGATGGAAGTGATGTGCATGCCTCATTTGGTGATGTGTAGTTGACATGATCACCTTGAACATCAGCAGAATTTAAGCGTGTGCATCCCATCTCTTGTTCTTTGGGTAGTGTTGGTCTAAGAAAGCTTGAGCAATGGAGGAAGTCATAGAATAAACACGTTCTACACTTCACCCTGAGATTCACTGTTTACTGTTGTTGTTGTTGTTTTGTTTTTTGCTTTCTTAGGTTTTTTTTTCATTTTGTTCCAAGCAAGTATATTTAAATAAAAATATATTATTAAGATAGAATTTGAACCCTCGTTCTTCCTGCCATATGAGTTCAAATTCATGACTTTGTTTAAGGTCAAGTCATAACTGGCAATTGTATTAAGAGGAGCTAAGGAATGGAAGGCAGGCATAGCTATAAAACTCTAGAATGCTTAACTGTGCTATAAAACCACTGCGGAAGCCACTGGAGTTTACCAAGAGATAGCATTTCCCCCTTTTCTGTCCATGGTGGCTTTTCAATTATAATTTTTTTAATGAAAAGAATGTATTATAACTCTACTTAAAAAAATCAATAGTCATTTAAAATTAACTTTCAAAGAGAGAGAAATAGCTTAAGACATGGCACAAATCAAAACCAGTTGTGTCCTAATTAAATAAAGCTGAATTATGATGCGAAAGCGTTCTCTCCTTGTTAAGGTAGAATGGCCTTTCCTTGAGCTGTCTTCACTGGAGTCACAGCCTACTCTGTGGTGGGCAAACGTACTGAAGTGTGACAGGATGTGTCGCAGTCTTAATTGTACAGCTGAGGTCATTTCCATAAAGCAAATAAGGTCATTTGCTTTATGTGTGGAAAGGTCATTTCCACAAAAATAACTGTCTGTATGACCTGTGCACACATGATGAAACAGGGTCACTCGGCAAAGTAATGCGTTCATCCCAGCTCTGGGCCTCTGTCTGGGCCTCTGGGTTGGCATCAAGAATTCTGTTTCAGTGTTTTGTCTATAAGCTTGAGTCTTCTGGGAGAGGGAATCTCAGCTGAGAACATGCCTCCATCAGGTTCATTTGTAAGGAAACTGTGGTGGCATTTTCTTGATTAAATATTAACCAGGGATGGGGTGGGGTAACGTACTGTGGGCTGCGCCACCCCTGGATAGGTGGGTGGTCCCGGGTTGAATGAGAAAGCAGGCTGAGCGAGACCTAGAGTAATCTGGCAAGTACCATTCCTTCATGACCCCTGCTTGAGTTCCCTCAACGATGGGCTGTAGGCTTTGAACCCTTTCAAACTTAATTTATTTGGGGTTCTGTAATGCTCACACCTCCCTTCCATCCCACCTACCCTAGATAGGAGAGAAAAGAGATTAATGGG
The DNA here is from genome assembly GCA_907169655.1 of Acomys percivali. NCBI lineage: Eukaryota > Metazoa > Chordata > Mammalia > Rodentia > Muridae > Acomys > Acomys percivali. Next base: position 1,533,189 of record OU015754.1, read on the forward strand.
AACAGGAGAAATGGACCTTTTAGACTCAGTTCCTTGAGGGTGATTCCACTGGTGCAGTCTGCAGGATTCCAATAGACCAGTTAAACAGCAAAACAGGAATTCAGCGAAGATGAATGCAACCACAGCCGCTGGAACCTGGAGAGCAGCTGGAAGCCAGGACCTTGAAGCATTCACTGCAGTGGTTCTCTCTAGGAGCATCTTGAAGTGGAGTGATGAACAGCCAAGACCAAAAAGCCCCACCTCTTGTTTTGGGCACACACACACACACACACACACACACACACACACACACACACACATTCTCATAGTCCATACTAAGATGTTTATCAGTTGGCAAAGACCATGCCCCGCCCCTAGCAAGAGGTAATTCCTCTTCCAATGGACAAACATCACATGTTCTCTCACAAGTCACCACACACCCTTACACAAGTCTGTTTCACATCCCATATTTGGGATCAAAACAAAAAATGTGTTTGCATCCACTACAATGGACTGTGACCCAACAGACAAATGAACCCTTTCCTCCCTGAGTGGCTTTTGGTCACAGGGTTCATCACAGCAACCAAAAAAAAAAAAAAAACCAGGATAGTTTGCAAATGCACATCAGCTTTCGTTCGTCCTGTGTTCTGCATAAATGGAATCATGCAGTCCTCTGTGGACAGCCTTTTGAGTCAACATCATCGTCGTCATCACTGGTTTTGACCCAAGACAGCATCGAGAGCTATCCATCCCTCAGCACGAAGACCACATGGTCTGGTCAGCCCGCAGCAGCCAAGTGTACTGACCTGAGATGCCTATGGATATGCCTCTTACGGCTAGTTCATCTGTGGCCTTCGGCCAGGAGTGCTACTGGGAGTGTAGTCACCAGAAGGCAAGCTCCTGCGTACCCAGCTCCAGACACTGAGGAACCTCACCTAAGACTGCCCTCTTTTTCACCAGGGCATTGTCCAGGGCTTGTTTGCCAGACTCCTTGGGTGTCCTGTCTGAAAAAATTATTGAGATTTTTTTCTTGTTTATAGTAATTTTTTTCAGGCTTGATACAAGTTGCTCTTGTTAAATGACTGGAAACTGCTGAGGGCTTTGGGGAGACAAGGAGGATAGATGAGAGGCATCCGGCAGGTGTCTCTGAGTGTGTCACTCCCAGTCCGTCTTAGCTTGTACACATGCTGCCGCAGCTCTCCCACTTGGCTTGTTTCCCTAGGATCCAGTTCCTCAGTGACATTGCAGCCTTACGGGAGACTGATGTGTTAACAGGGCTCTAGGTCTTATGCAAAATTGCAACTTCTTTTTCTTTTTCTTTTCTTTTTTTCAGACAGGGTTTCTCTGTGTAGCCTTGGCTGTCCTGGATTCACTCTGTAGACCAGGCTGGCCTCGAACTCACAGTGACCAGCCTGCCCCTGCCTCCCGAGTGCTGGGATTAAAGACATGTGCCACTATGCCTGGCTACTTGTTTTTCTAAAGGTTGAAGTGCATTTGCATTCTTTAAAAAAAAAGCTGTCTCCTTCTCCTCCTCCTCCTCCTCTTCCTCCTCCTCCTCCTCTTCCTCCTCCTCCTCCTCCTCCTCCTCCTTCTTCTTCTCTTTTTGAGAAAGGGTTTCTCTGTGTAACAGTTCTGACTGTCCTGGAACTTGCTTTGTAGACCAGGCTGATCCAGAACTCAGAGATCCACCTGCCTCTGCCTCCCAATTACTAGGTTTAAAGGCATATGCCACCATTCCCTACTAAATTATTTTTCTTAAAAATAAAACAAAAGACAAACAAGAACCCTGTTATTTTATGCATATGGTTCTTTCATCTGTAGGTATATACACATATCATGTGTGTGCAGTACCCACAAAGGCCAGGAGATGGCACTGGATCCCCCAGATCTGGAATTACAGATGGTTGTGAGCTTCTGGGTATCAGGAACTGAACTCGGATCCCTGGCCACCACATCTAGAGCTCTGAACCACTGAGCTATCTCCCCAGTCCCAAATCTATACACTTTAATGATGTATGAATGTTACAAAGGGCGGCATCCATTGTGGACATTTTCTCTCTCTGACTTGGGGAATGCTGGAGCACCTGATATTTGTTTTACTTTGAATGGCTTTTGTTCTTTTTCTTCTTGCAAGCTGCAGGGTGTTGGGATTTCTCCAGTGCCCCATGAACTGAACTTACCTGGATCCACTGTATTTAAATCACGATTGCTTCAGTGCCTTTGGGTAGTGGCGACACACTCTCTGCTGAGCCCGCATGTGGATACCCCAAGGCTCATTTGCTGTAGGTGGTGTTTTATACCATTGCTGTGGAACTTGGGTCCTTCCTCTCTGCTTCATCATTTCCCTTAAACATTTTGAAGCCAGGAGGCAGGCGCATGGCTCATGTGAGAGGGAGCTCTCAGCAGGACAAAGGACACAAGATCAAAACATTAGCCAACCATTTCCTGGAAGCTTCATTAACCTCTTTCTCTTCTTCTTAGGTCCAGCTGTGCATTGAGATGGCCCTACTCTGCGTCCCTCACGTCTAGGTGTGGGCCCCTCATCTCGCAGCCTTCACCCACTCAGCTCTCCTCTCTCACCCAGCCTGGCTGTGTCTGAAGGCCATTTCTTATTTCTCTGCATTAATTATGACAATAACTTTTAGATTTGTTCTTGATTCTACTTCTGTAGCCACTTTCCACTCTTTTGTTTATTTTCTGCTCAGTTTTTGGTTAATCTGACGATGGCCTGATGTTTCTCAGCAATCAATTTTTTTTTTGTAAAATTTACTCACTCCTTAAAGGACCCATGAGCCTCTCAAATATTACTACACACATGGCTTCAAGCTATAAAACAGAACTTCCACCCTCATTCTAGGGACAGCAGAACAAATTTCCTATAATTGAGTTCATTTATCTTTTGTTTATCTTGGTAATCAATACCTTTCTCTCTTCCCACACACATTTCTACAGATAATTGAAACCTGAATTCTACAAGGAAAAAACAAGGATGTTTGCTTGAAGGATTAGATATACATTACTCATTTAATTTTAAATCTCACTCTATAGAATCTAAAAATCATCTTATTCTAGAAATTGATTCTATCACACTCAAGTCCTCACATGGGTGTTTGAGGAAGTTAGTGCATCTTGTTGGTCATTACAACTCAGAGGAGAGGATGTAGATTTTCAGAATGACATCTCATGTTTCCTAATTTTTAAGACATCTCAGCAGCCAATTATTACAAATTAATAATAAGGGCTGGTGAGATGGCTCAGTGGCTAAGAGCAATTGGTGTTCTTCTAGAGGACCTGGGTTTTTTCCCAGCTCCCACATGGTGGCTCACAAATACCTATAATTCCAATGCTGAGGGATCTACCACCATCTTCTGGCCTCTGTGGGTACTGCATCATGCCTATACACACATGCATGGAGGTGAAGGCCAAGTGGAAGACAGAAGAGGTGAAAACACAACACAGAGATGGTGGCAGAGCACAGCTTCCTAGGTGGTGGCCCAGGCTTACAGAATGAAAGAGCTCTAGCAGTGAATAGATTGCTTCCCCCAGAGGCCATGGTGAAATTAAACACATTTTTCTCTCTCCTACTTCAATTTACTAAGCCCAATTAGCTTATTAAGAATTCTCCTTGATCAATGCGTGTGTAAAGAAGAAAAATGCTTTCATAGCTCTTGCTTTGTGAGGCCAAACTAGGCTGTGGGAAGATGACAGAGGAGTGGCTAGTATTTGGAAGTGCTCCTTGATTCTGAATGCAAAGTATGCCAAGATGAGGAAAATAAGGGCCACCCAGCAATTACTTCTGCAAAGAAGGAATAGAAACAGCAAAGCTACAGTGTGAGATGAGTAACCATGGAAACACTGGGCATCAGAAACTGCAGCCATAGACGATTCAGACGCCTTGGACAATAGCCTAGGAGGAGAAGCAGAGTGTATGTCCCTTGCCACTGTGGCACCTCGGCTACATAACAGGAAGCCCTTCCTGCAGAAAAGGTTGGTCATGAGTGAGAGTCTCAGCAAACCAGCTTCTGGAAAGTTCCACAGTCCTTACAGTCTTGCTGCCCATTTAGATCCTTGAATTGAGACCTATAGAGTAGCCTCGCTTTGGAAAGAGAAGCCATACCATCGCAGACAGCCTCAGTGACTTGTCAACCTGGCACATATAGGAAGAGGGAGACTCAGCTGAGAAGTCGCCTCCACCAGATCGGCCTGTGGACATGTCTGCGGTGGGCATTATCTTGATTGATAATTGATGAAGGCAGGCCCAGCACACAGTGGATGGTGTTTTAGCTGGACGCAGAGCAAGCACGCGCACAAGAGGTGTCTCTCCATGCAGAGCAAGCTCACGCGCAGTCTCTGCTTCAGATTCCCACCTTAGTTTCACTCAGTGACGGACTGTGGCCTGTAAGATGTAACGAACCTTTCCTTCCTGAGGTGATTTCTGTCACAGTGTTGATCACAACAGAAAAAAAGCTAACTCAAACACATATCCCAGCAGCCCCAGGACTCTGTAGCCAGGAGCTGTCTTGAGGAGAGGCAGTTATCTGAACTTGGGCAAATGCAAGAGTCAGAAGCCTTTGCGCAGTCCCGTCTCTAGGGCTCTGTGCATATTTCACTACACTGGTTGTGGGGGAGGGGCCTCAGAAGCTTCCTTCAGCCCAGCACAGTGACTCTGACCAAAGCCCCATAGGTTTGCCTGATAGGGGATGGATGTTGTGACACGAATTTGAGCGGAGGACACCACTATTGAGAATCAGGTCTGGACTCTTCCCTCCAAGATCAAGGCAGTGACATGCGCAGGTGGAATGTGCCATGGCCAGGAGTGATGAGGCTGCCGCCCCCTATTGCTTCCTTTAACCCCACCCCATCCCTCGCTCTGAAGGACACACATGCACTTAATGTTGACAGGTAGAGAAGGAAAAAAACACCATAGTTTTTTATCTCGACCCTGTCTAGAAAGTGTACAGAGGGCAGCTTGAGTGACTTTGTGGCTTTGTCTGTTGTCCTGTCCAGGTCCGCATGGCTGTCGATGAGACGGGGCTGTGGGGATGTAGGAGTGGAGGAGATGCTCACACCAGAGTAGCACAGAGTGTCCAAGTTCCCTTGGTACCCCATCTGTAGCTTCCCTGAACAGCCACTCCCACACAAAACCGGCTCTGCCTGCAGTTCCCACCGCTGTCTCTCCCTGTGTAGGACATAGATGATCTAGGCCCCCTGGCCACTGCTGGGCTGCTACTTCCAACTTCTCCTTCTGATAACTGCATGCAGAGCCAACGGTGCTGGAGGAAGCTGCCCACTGCCCTGTAGGCGGCCACCTCTCCGTCATACCCACTGTTTCCCACATCACAGCCACCAGGAAGGCAAGCATCTTCCCACTCACGCATGGCCTCTGAAGAAGGCGGCACTTCCGTCTTCTTCCTGGCCAAACAAGCTACAGGGAAGCATGCTGGGGCGTCCAGAAAGAATCAAAGTGGCATTCCATAAAAGCTGTGTTTGCTGCATTCAGAAGAAAGCATCCTCTAAGAAGGACACATATAAATATTGTAGGGACAGATGCAAACTGCAGCACAAGAACACACACACACACACACACACACACACACACACACACACACACACA
>OU015754.1:1538791-1570788 GCA_907169655.1 Acomys percivali
CACACACACACACACACACACACACACACACACACACACACACACACTGAGGGAAAAGATGTAGGTAATATGTCTTTAAAACAACATAGCTCTCTAGGGTCAAATTAAAACACACAGTGCCTGGAGAGGTGGCTCCTGGTTAGGAGCACTTGCTCCTCTTCCAGAGGACCTGTCAAGGAGTCCAGAACGTTCTGCAACTCCAGCGTCAGGGGATTCAACATCCTCTTCTGGCCTTGAGCATCTCCCCCGCCCCCGCAACTACAACACATGTTCATAGAAATGTACACACATAAATACGTTTTGCTGTCCCCTGAGGGGTTATTTGTCACAGATCTATTTTTGTGCCCTTTCCTATGGTTCCACCTCCTCCAGCCACGAAACAAAGATCCAACATTTGTACCTTTCCTCTTCCTTCCTCCTCCCCGACCCCTTACCTATCCCTGACCCCTTAGCCTTCCTCTCCCCAACCCCCTTACTCTTCCTCCCCTACTTATCCTTTCTCCAACCCCTCCCCGTCACCCATCCCTTCCCTTTCCCCGTCCTGCCCCTTCCCCTCCCCCTCCACCCCGTACCAGTTCTCCCAATTCAGAAGCCAGGGCATCTACAGTCTTCTTCTCATTGCAAGGTCTTTCCGGTAGAGTGCAGGTGGGAACGCTCAGCTTCAGCAGCATGTCTTACTGCCTATAGAAACGGTCACATAACTGACGCCACCACAGCCCTCCTATGATCTCAATGTGAACATGGTTCTTTTAGGGCTTGTGTAAGGGCTTTTCCAGCACGAGGGCATCTTAACAATAGGAAGCCAAGAAATATCACAAAGTCACTCCATACAACAGACCTCACACAAGAGATATAATGTGGGGGGCGGGGAGGGGGAAGGAACATAACATAAAGGCTGCCTTTGAACAGGGAGAGGGACAGCTGAGGGCTGGATGAAGGGGTGATGTTTTATGGGGTTCCTGGAGCATGCAACAGAGAGCTAGTGGAAAAGTACAACACAGCTTGTTGGCGTTTGGCTGCTGAACCAGGCCTGGGCTTTCCGAGCCTCAGGGGGCCAAGCCAGGGGGCAGAGTGTTTGTCCCTCGTCCCTGGTGTGTTATACTTCTTGTCCAACTGTCACTCAGGTGACTCCCACTTGCTCACGGCAGACCTCATTTGTGAAAGGAACTTGCCACTCCATGTCACACTTAGGAAGATGGACATGCTAGAGCCACGCCCCCCACAGCATGCACACAGCAGCACCCTCCTCACAGATACATTTCATTTGTAAATCATTTTATTCACAGCAGGGACAATGTAAAACTGTTAATGTGGTAGGAAAGCAAAGCTTGCTAGTCCATTCTGAATGAGGAAGAGCAGCAGCCTTATTGGGATTGCAGGGGTGGACCCTCTGCCCTCAGTTAGCTTTGTTTCCGGTGGTGTCTGTCTCTTCCTGTGTAGCAGACACAGGGCGAGTGCTTCTTCAAGACACACCTTTGAATCTGCTGGACCCTCACAGTGATCACCAAACATCTCTTTCACATCAGATAGGGTGCAAATGACAGGCTGGAAAATGGTTCCATCTGAGAATGGCTGGGAGTCTGTGCTAAGGTAGAGAGACCAGAATTAGAGGAAGGGTAAGAGTTGAAAGTGGTTGGCTCCGTGTGTTGATTGTTCAAGAATTCCTCAAGTGACGCTGAAGGATAGCTGAGTTGGAAGGAAAAACTTGGGGTGTCATGGAGGAGGGCTGTTAAAGACTCCATACAACCTGCTGAGCTGGAATGGAGGCCCCTCTCATTGGAAGCAGAGCCCCAGGCTTTGAGAGGCCACCTGAGGGCTGAGTCAATGGTCTGTGTGGATATTAAGACTATTGGCAGAGGAAGGAAAGGTATGGGAGATGGAGGAGCTCAGCTGACAATGCTGTCCTCTGAGGACATGGGGGGTGGTTTGTGATGAGGATGTGAGTCAGAAGTGACAAGGAGGGCTGGGTAAATAGCTCAGAGGGTGAAGTGCATCAGGAATTGGGATTCTCAGCACTCACACGAATCCAAGGTGTGGCAGTACCCACCTGTAACCCCAGCACTTGGGATGCAGAGGCAGGTGGCTCCTTAGGGCTCCCAGCAGGCCAATCTAGCTGAAAGGTAAGTTCCAGTCCCTCGAAGAAGCCCTGTTTTATGAACTAAGGGAGAGAAAAAGAGAGGAAGACCTACCCACTGGCTTGCAGTCTCCCAACCCCCGCTCCTCCTCTGCCTCCTCCTCCTCCTCCTCCTTCTTCTCTCTCTCTCTCTCTCTCTCTCTCTCTCTCTCTCTCTCTCTCTCTCTCTCTCTTTCTCTCTCTCTCTCTTTCTCACTTGCATGCAGTACAGGTGAGACACCCATGCACAGAAGTGGGGACAGAGAGAGAGAGAGAGAGAGAGACAGACAGACAGACAGACAGACAGACAGACAGAGACAGACAGAAAGAGAGACAGAGACAGACAGAGACAGACAGAGAGAGAAACAGAGAGAGAGAGAGAGAGAGGCAGAGGCAGAGACAGACAGAGACAGACACACACACACACACACACACACAGAGAGAGAGAGAGAGAGAGAGAGAGAGAGAGAGAGAGAGAGGGAGATCTGCAGGCACGGTCACTCTGAGGCTACTACCATAGAAATCTACTTTGGCTGGCAATTGGGTTCATGTTTTAGTGGACAGCCACAAACATGACATTAAGAGGGAAAAAAAAGTTAAAATAGCACTCTGTATTTTGTGAAGAGGGCCTGGTGTAAATGATGACTATGTCCCCACCGGCAATGGCAAACACTTGGAGAATAAAGAAATCAGTCCCACACGGTGGGAGGAAAGGAAAACAGACAAGTAGCTGAAATGTTTGACAGTTAAAGAAGTTTTAGTCCAGGCAGATGAACCATAGCCATTTTGCCTAAAGACCATCACAAAAATCCCTAGCTACTGATAGAAAAAAAAAATCTGTAATTGGAATCACTTAGCAAAAATAATATTTAGCTGAAGTGAAATGAGAATTCTTCATGAAATTATTGTACACCATTTCCTTGCTGTAGATGAACAACGTCCCAAGGTTGTTTGCTTTGACATTTTCCTCATAATGTCTCGTAATGATGATGAATTCAGTTTGACGTCTGATTACATAAAATTTGCCAGAACCATACTAAAACCTAAGTGTGCGAAATGTATTATCCTGAGAACTTGCCTGGAGGTTCTGGCAACAGCGCAGCTCAGTGCACAACACAGACTGAAGATTGGTCCCCAGTTTGGGGAGTAGAGGGAGGAGGGAGATCCCCCCAAGCCAGTCAGATCAGCAGGATCAGTGCTGGTGACCAGTGGGGCGACAGATGCTGCAGCCAGATCACCCTCAGCCCCAGAATGCACTTTGAACAGGTTTTGCCATTAATTGAACAGAAGCAAAGGAATCCAAATAGCGCAATCGAAAAGCACACGGACGGCATATAAGTGTTCTTCTTTCATCTATGGCAATACTAATATGTATCTGCAAATATTTATTTTGTGCACGGGTATACACATGAGTGAGTATAGTGGATGCATGTGTGGTGTATGTGCACATGTGCGTGCATGCATGTGTGCGCAGAGGCCAGAGGAGGAAGATCCTGCTCCATCACTCTCTTGTCCCCTGGAGATGGGGGTTTTCACTGAGCCTGGAGTTAGGCTGGCAGCCCTCAGGCCCAGTGAGCCTTCGGTTTCTGTCCAGCACAGCACTGGGGTTACAGGTACATGTTCATGGGGGGCACCCAGCTTTTCATTGTGGGGTCTGGGGGCTGTACTCAAGGCATCTCTCTGGCCCCCTCAACACAAGATTTAAATTCTAAACATCCATGGAACCCAAGTCCCACCACCTTCTCAGAATCTTCTAGGCCTTTTCAAGCAACTCCACTCTTTCTTCCAGGGTGTTTTCATTGAATGGAATGCTGTTGATCATCTGTGATGGCCATTTTCTCAATGAAGAAGAACAAAAATAAGATGGCCGTGGTGGTGCATGCCTTTTATCCCGGCACTCAGGGAGGCAGAGGCAGGAGGATCGCTGTGAGTTCGAGGCCAGCCTAGTCTACAAAGTGAGTCCAGGACAGCCAAGGCTAAAACCAAACCAAGCCAACAAAACAAAAGCAAAAACAAACAAGAAGAACAAACACAGGACTAGTTAGGGAAGGGACTGTCGAAGAAAAGGGGAAAATCCCAATTCCTCTGGCTCGCCAAGCTTTGTTCTGATGGCTTCGTGTGACCTACCTCTGTAATTTCCCCCATGGCATCATGAGGCAAATGCATCTTAGAGAAGTGGAAATAGAGACGGGCCCGCCGAGTGTCTCACTATCATGTGTTGCATCTATGCCAGAGTGTGGCCGAAAACCAGTCCTCTCCCATCCTAAAGTGTTTAGCTACCCATTACTCAAATGTTCTGTGAGCTGGTTTCTTGGTCTCAAGAATGAAAGTGCAACATGCTACATTGGCCCTTCCTAACTCATACAGCTACCATGAGATTCAAACAAAAGGATAGAGCTGGAAATATGTAAAAAAAAATTCAATTGGCCCCATAGTGATAATGCAAAATATTCCTTATTATAATGTTCATGACCTGCTTTTTGTGGACAACTCAGCTCTCAGGAGGACTTTCTATGAGAGCTCTTAGGGCCGGAATTTTATGTAACCTTAAGATTCTATGTGGCCAGAAAGCTGTCTATTCAATTTTGTGCAGCATGCACACATTTATGACACTCTGATGACTCCAGCTCAGGACTGACCCCAAGGTTGGTGTGCACACATCTCTGCATTGAACTGACCCAAAGGTTGGTGTGCACACATCTCTGCATTGAACTGACCCCAAGGTTGGTGTGCACACACCTCTGCATTGAACTGACCCCAAGGCTGTGTGTGCACACATCTCTGCGTTGAACTGACCCTAAGGCTGTGTGTGCACACGTCTCTGCATTATGTCACCTTCTCCTTGCCTTTTGTTCAGTAAATTTACATGGGGCCAGGCAATGCTCTCAGTCCAGAGGACTAGATGTGAAAATTCCTTTTTCTGGACTCTGCTTTAGCCTTGGCCCTGAGGCTATGCTGCTGACCTCACATCCACTTCTGCCTTGTGTGTGTGCCACTTCATAGTATTTCAGAAAAATGAACAGATGACAGAAGATACACCAAGAAACTCCTGCTCTTCCTATATACAGAATGTACTTCATTGTTTCAATTCCCAGCTGTCTCTTTGGTCATCTAGGGTCACAGTCTCTAGAAGTCCTTTTTCGTTGGGCGTTGGTCTTCTGTCGTGTATTCAAATGCTGGGTTCTTGTCCCCGAGATCTGGTTTCACTCTGGACAAATAAATTCTCCTGTAGGCCACCAAGTGACGTTGCATAAACTTTGCCCCCAGTAATCTCTGATTGGTCAATAAAAAGGCTAGACAACCTATAGCTACGCAGAAAAGAAGTAGGCGGTGCTTAGGTTCCTGGGCTTGGGGCCTCAGGGGGAAGCCAGGAGGAGAAAAACCCAGAAGAGGAAGGAAGTTTCCATGGTGCGGTAAGGACCCTGAGCACGTGGCCACGAGGGCTGGCCCGATGGAGCTGAGGCAGCCTAGGCAGGAGTCATGGTGGCAGTAACTTGGGATGTGTAGCCGGGAAACCGCAAAATAGCTTAGAGGCTTGATATCTGCCCAGCTCTAGTGCTTTAAGGTTTATTATAAATATAAAAAGTCTCTTTGATTTGGGAACTCAACAGTCTGAAGTGGGGAAGGAACCCAAATAGTTACGAAGAAGCAAAGGGGACATAGCGAATCCCCCGATACAAATATTCCACAGCGCTTTCCGGTCTCCTCATCTCTGATTTGCAGTCTCCTTACAATCAGCTGACGACCCCTTCTTACTTTAAAGCCCCTCTGGGCGGAGGGAAGGTCAGCTCTCTTATTTCTTACTAAGCCTGACTCTGGGTTACTGTGTCTGTACACAGTTGCTCTAACCACAGCACTGGACACCGTGGTGTGACTGACCAGGTGCCTGGCCAAACCCCTGGCCGCACCAATGGTTTATACCCACTCCGTTAATGTTCTGAACTTGGTAATGAGATTTAATTTTGTTGAGCCACCACTCGGCATCAGGACTCTGTGTGTGAAGATAGTTTTTAAAGCCCACTAGAGAGCCAGTGGCCAAAGGGAAACTTAGGAGGTTTGTCCATGAATACATGGGTAAAATCCTTCAGCCTTTAACTTCACAGAAAGACAAGATAGTACTTCCTCCTATTGGGCCCCAATGACATTTTTTAAAAAAGTTAATTCAGTATCCACAGCACCACCGAGGGCATCCTATACAAATTCTAAATTCCTAAACTGTAAAATTATTTGGTGATTTGGGAAAGGAAACTATCCTTGACGCGAAATATAATTTTTACTCAGTGACATATAAACTCTTTTTTTATGATCGGTGCAAACAAGGAGACCTCAGAAACCATCTAGTTCTATTTAGGTGACACAGGCAGGTCCCAAGGCTTCTACCCACATCACGCCCCTGCTGAGAAAGAGGCCAGAGTACGCCACTCTCAGCCCCTGAGCTCCGCGTTCGTTAGACACACAGTTCGATGACAGCTGAGATTTGTGCAAAAGGCGCCAGCGTTGGTAAATCAAGTAGGTTGTTATGTGACTCATGCCCAGGGGGAACGGAAAGCACGTTTCACTCCGGCTCACGGGCCTTTCTGAAGTTAGTTGTCCTGGGGACCGAACAACAGACAAGATGCTCTTTTTAGACGTCGTAAAAATGTCTTCGGGATGCCACGTAGCAAAGCCGAAACCTCGATAGCGGAAGTGAGTTCCCATGTGAACTCCTGCCAAGGTAAGCTCAGGACCACGCAAGATGCCTTAAAGGCCCGCTCAGTCTGTTTCAGATAAATATGGAAAAAAAAAACATTTTCCATGAAGTTCTCTGAGGAAGAAATTCTCAGGCTTGACACATTGAATGTGCAAAAACCTTCTATCTGCAAATAGACTTGTCAGCAGTTTAATAAAAATGCTGACACACACATAAAATCCTATCGCCTTCACATATCTTCCATTACACCTAAAGTACATTTTGAATATTTATTATAGCACTCCATGGCTTCCTCCATTTCAATACGATTGAGAAGAACGTGAAAATTTGTCTTATTTGTTCAATACCACATATTTTAATTTACATTCTGAGATTTTCGATGATAATCTAATTTATTTCTGTATCAGTATTTGATTGGAAATAAAGAAAAAAATGACTCAATTTTAACCACTAAAAATTCTAGTATTTATCAAGGATGGCATGGCAGCTTTTCCAGAGATAAATTGTTTTGTGTGTATGTATGTGTGTAAAATGAAATAATTTAAGCTACAAATCTTTCCCTAAAAACAAAATGTAGACGGGATCTATATTTGAATAAATTTATACAAATAGGACTTTTTTAAAAATTAGGAACTGATGTGGTGGCACACTCCTCTAATCCCAGCACTTGTGGGGCACAGGCAGGTGGGGCTGTGTGAGTTTGAGGCTAGCCTGGTCTATGTAGTGAGCACCAAGACAGTCAGAGCTACATAGTGTGACTCTATTTTTTTTTTAAAGAACAAAACAAAATAAAACCCAACAAAATACCCAAACTCAAACAACCCACAAACAAAAAGGAATGAAAATAAACCTTTTTAAAGACAAGAAAGAAAGAAAGAAAGAAAGAAAGAAAGAAAGAAGGAAGGAAGGAAATCAGAGCACATGTTGTGTTCATAATATACTGATAACAATTCCAAATAGAAGTTTTGGAAAGGAAATGGCTTATTCTAATGGTGCTAGAGAACTTTTTATATTGACCTGTGACTTCAGGGCTAATATTTTAATTTTAAAAAAATTACTGGGAAATATTTAAGAAATTTCAGAGTCAAGCTAATTTCTCTAATTAAGAACCTCTTGATAAACTGCTGAAAGCTCCGCTTAGGCCACTGAGGCCCAGCTTGCTTGGTGCAGGCCCCGGGCCCACGCTGCTCTCTTGGCTGCGGGTTCGGACTGTGACGCACTTCCTGTCTGTGGTGCACAGGTTAGCCTCAGTGAGCGAAGTCCCGTAAGCATGAGTGGTACACTCGCCTTTGGAACTCAGCTGGGTGGCTGACTGTGGTAGGGGGCAAGGGGCACATTCACACAGTCTTTTTCTTAGATATTGATCAAAGTTAGGCACGTCTCTGGCACTGTTTGAGGTGCTGGGATATGGAAAAAATACTCTCCAGCAGTCTGTCAACAGGCTAGCAGGGATGATTAAACAGTATATGAAGTGACACACTGTGGGTGTGTGGCGCGCTCTGCGGCCATGTGAAAGCGGTACCTATCGGAAGTTAGTGCTGGGGAAGGTCGTGTGCTTTTCTCGGTCTCAAGAACGAACGCACAATAGGCAGGAAGGAATGGCACCAACGAGACACCATGACCCAAAGCATCTAAGGGTTTATTTCAGTGTCCACTTCTAGACCACAATCCATCACTGAGGAAAGGCAGAGAAGAGATGCTAACAGAAACTGAAGAAGAAGCCGCCATGGAAGGCTGCTTACTGGCTCGGCCACCGACTCCTGACAGCTCACCTGCCTAGGGATGGTGGCGCCCACAGTGGGCTGGGCCGGCCCACAGCGGTTATCAGTCAGACGATCTCTCCCAGGTATGGCTGCAGTCCCATCTGATCTGGAAACCCCTCTGCTGAGGTTTCCCTCTTCCCAGGCGACGCTGGGCTGGGTGAAGCCGATAATAAAGACTAACCCGGACAAAGAATGTGCCGCGAAGAGGATGATGGGTGGAGCAAAGCGGGCAGTTGACACCCGTGAGCTGGTTAGGCGGGAGAAGGTAAAGGTGGGCAGTTCACACCCGTGAGCTGGTTAGGCGGGAGAAGGTAAAGGCGGGCAGTTCACACCCGTGAGCTGGTTAGGCGGGAGAAGGTAAAGGTGGGCACAAAGGAAGCTCTTATATCCCCGAGGGACACCGGGCTTCGTGCTGAGGGCAGTGAGAAGCTCATTAAGAATTTACGCTGGGATTAATGTTTAATTCTTTAGAATGCAGGCTGGTTCCGAAGGTCTTGACCGTAGTTAAGTTAGCAGCGGAAGGGCAAGTGGTGGTCCTGGAAACTCCGCGCAGCTTATAAACCAAACACCAGTGCCACGTTACTTAGTCCTCTGTGACCTCATAACCAACCAAGTGACAGCTGATACACGAGGCGCAGTGAAAGAGGCCATTTCTGCACACATCCTGCCCATGGGCTTGGCAATCACAGGTGCATAAAAGTCCATTATTTATTTGTCTGTTAGTTTCTCTATCTTGTCCTCAGACAGAAAAATCTCCAAAAGCAGCTGGGAGGTTTTAGAGCAGGCGGGTGGAAACCCAGTTTCAAAGCCCAGATTTCAGGCTTCAGGAAAGAACCCAGCCCAGTTCCGAGTGGCGCATGCTCAAAGGTGACCCCAGTAGCTCAGTCGGCCCTGAGGCCACTCACCACTGCTGACCACTGGGTGGCGCTGTGGAATACGGCTCTAAATTCAGCTGTTTATACAGGCTGGAAAGTAAACCTGGCCTTCTATCTATCCCACTCGCTCCCCTCCTGACTTGTTTTTAAAATAGGAAAGGACACTTACTTCCCAGATGGTTGCCCCAATTCAGTTAGTTCACACTGGGTGGAGGAAAAGCTGAGTTAAAGCAGCATCAAAACTAGGAAAAATTATATATAATATACAAATTTATATATCATATATATATATATATATGTGTGTGTGTATGACATGTAGCATATATCCTATATAAATATATAATATAAAATATCTTCTATATAAATATATAATATAAATAAATAGTTTATGTATATTTAAAGTTAAATCACTAAATCACTAAGATTGCAGCCTCCTCCAAATTATTTGTTTCTGTAAGAGTAGACAGATGGCTAAGAAGTTTTGTAAGACACAGCTATGGAAGCCCTAACAGTAGACATTCTGTTACCACAAGAAAAGGATAAAATATAAAGGGCTGCTCTTCCAGAGTGCACATGTTCTGTTCCCAGCACACACGGCTCACAACCACCTGTCACCCCAGCTGCAGATGACCCTGGACTCTACATGCCCCAGGCACACATGTGTTTTGTACATACACATAAGATACTAAAATTAAAAGTTAAATTCTAATCGAAAACTAAAATTAAAAAAATAACGTGTTTTGGCTTTGTGCTTTTGACTGGCTGCATTTTGTTTGTTTGTTTCCCGGGCCCAGCCTACAAAGTCTCCCAATGTCTGGGGATAAGTACTTCATTTACTGTTTCATTTTAATGCTCAGCAGCTTATTTTTCACTTCCCATTTTCTCGTCTCCCTAACTTCTATGCCTGCTCTAGTTGTGCAAGCGCGCTCATTTCTTTCTTCTTTCATCCATTTGCACACAGAGGACTCTGGCAACATCCAGTTGCAATGCTCTACTTATGGAAAAGGGTATTTGTGAGGCAGGAAGCAGGCGTTTCAGAGCAGTCTCCTGGGAGGAACAAGTATCTTACAGCATCTCTTACAAGGTTGGCTCAGGTTATTTGTCTTTGTGGCTACCTGGGGAACAAAGGCACGTCTGTGTTGTTCTGAATTTGCCTCTTCACACACGTGCACACACATTTGCTCTTTAGTGACCAGCACCGTGAGTGTCTTGTCTCCATCAGGGTCAGGTTGGCTCCTCGTCAAGGCCTCTTGACTCCTGCTCACTTACCTCAGAATTTAACTTGACTGTAAAGATGTTTCCTCTTCCCGTGAAGAATGGCCAGGCTAGCCATTTTTGAGCTATTGCTGTCTGGTTTTCCATTTAGGGGACATGATGTTTGCCATTCCGTTTTCAGCAAGCCCAGGGTTTTGTTTTGATAAGATAATAGGACAACTGGGGCAAGCAACTCACTTTGGTGATTTTAAACAGAGTGTGAACCCTTGCCCAGAACACAGTCTTATGTGAGCCGTGCATGACAAACGTTAAGTTCTGGTCATGGCGGACTGACTCTCAGCTCCACTGAGGCCAGAGAACTCCCAAGGGGCAGCTGCCAGTGGGCTGCGGAGCTGGAGGGGACCAGATGGGCCTGCGAGCATCTTTTGTGTGGAGTCACGAGAGCAGGCTCCATCCGGCCTGCATCCTGAGGGACTCTCTGCAGACTCCTGTCCTTCCAGCTGGCTCTCCTGGATTCCGGAGTCTTAGCTTCCAAGGAACCAACCCCTGCGAGGCGCCCAGGCTCTCTACACTGGCTCCTCCACACTGCTTGAAAGATCTGAAAGCTTTCTCACCAAAGTTCCAAACAGACCTTCGGAAGTGCCTGAAGGGCAGGCGAAGTCTTACAAACGTTCTCCCAAAAGGTAGTTGCTATATAGGCTGTACTATAAATTTTTTGAAAAGTCAAAACATGTTGCATCAGTTTATATAATATCCTATTGTTTTATCATTAATTTTTATCGGTAGCCAAATTTTGATGCAATTGATTTTTTTACAAGGCTTATGAAGGAAAGAGCTTTGGGCTGAGACTGCTGTATTAATTATGGTTTTCCAAAGAAACATGTGTGTATCTGTGTATATGTGTGTATGTATGCATGTGTGTGTACATATATGTGTGTGTGTCTGTGTATTATGTATGCATATGTATGTATACGCATGTATATATGTGTGTACATGTATATATGTATATGCATGCATGTAGGTATATATGTGTTTAAGTATGTGTGCATGTATGTGTATGTATATGCATGTGGGTATATATGTGTATATATGTCTAGTGTGTATATGTATATGTATGTATATGTATATATGTGTATGTGTGTATATATATATGTCTAGTGTATGTGTGTATGTGTATGTGTGTATACGTATGTATGTGTGTAATGTATGTATGTGTGTATATGTATGTATGTATGTATGTGTGTGTTATATGTATGCATGTGGATGTATATCTGTATGTCTATATATATGTATGTGTGTATGTGTGTGTTTACAGGGAGACTGTAATATCCCTCTATGTTTATGAAGGCTCAGAAGTTTCATCATTTCCTATCTACAAGCCAGAGACCCAGTAAAGTCCTGGGGGTAAATTCTAGCCTGAGACAAACACTTGAGAAGCAAGAGCTCAGCCAGTTAAGTCCTGACTGTGGTCAGGTTAGGCAGATGTCCTAGCTCAGGCAGCCAGCAGAGAGAACTCTGTAGCTTCCGGCCTCTTCTTGTCACTTCCTGGCCGTTGATGGGTTGGATGGTGCCTGTTCACACTGGGGGTGAGTTGGATGGTGCCTGTTCACACTGGGGATGAGTAACACTTGCTGAGCCAGCCACCTCATTCAGGCTGTATCACCCTCCGCAAACACTTCACGAATCCACCCAGACGCAATGCAGGCATGCCATGCCCAGGCAAGTCAACACAGAAAATTACTTATCATAAGTCCACTCCTTACCAGGTGGGTACCTATCTGCATATCTTTAAACCACACTTAATCTCTAAATAAAGACAGCAACAACATATTTCTGCCTAACATACAACGATCTTACTTATAGCCCAAAATATATAAGGCCTTTCCCCAAAGTAAAACCATGTTTCCTCTTTTAAACAAAACTAATACTGTCACATGAAGTCAATGCATCTTAAGTAACACTCTAAAGGAATGAGACCACATAAAACAACATTTAATATGTACTCATCTACATATATTATGTATACATGCATATTCATAGTGAGGTCAGGAGGGTATGCTAATGACCCAGTCCTAGGTAGCAATCACACTACTGTAGCTGGTCACAGGGTTCCAGCTGGCATCTTCACTTACCGTCTCCTACTAACCAGCGTTCCCTTTGCCTTCAGGAATATCACCATCGCCACAGTTGGTCGTGGAGAGTTAGCCTCCATTCCAGAAGGATCTCAGCAATCCCGAGTCTTTCACACATTAGCACTTCTTCATTTGCCTTCATTTATTCATTCTTTCCATTTCCTCCATCCCTTCCCACCGTGTGTGTGCACAGATGCTTAGAATGCTCAAGGAAAAAGAAGAAAACACCGGAGATGTGAAAGTAGAAAGTCAAGGCCTGTGCTTTCCTGAATAAATAGTCTGTTGAGAAATCTGTCCCTCAGTGTCCTCTGCTCTGAAATAAGGACAATCTGGGGGAGGGGGAGCGGGAGGGGGGGTCTCTGTAAGGAGTATTGGCTGTCAGCAAGATAAATAAAAGGCAGGTTCTCCAAGCTGCCACGGCGCCCCTGCATGTCCCTTGAGAGTTCACTATCTTCTCTCATCACTAAAACCAGTGTGAAGTCCTTTTAAAGGTAGAAATAATAAATTTAAAATATAGCTCTAGCTGTGCAGAAAACAAAAGCAAAAGGACACAGGGAGGGAAATGGCAGCCAGGCTGCTGGAAGTCAGGTGTGAAGCTCTCTTCCACACCAACACGGATCGGCCGGGTGTCTCATCTTTGCCATCAGTAGAGAAACTCCATGGGAGGTCTGAAGACATCACTTAAACCATGACCAGGGCACAGTCTGGAAGGAAGCTGTTTCTGGAGCGTTAGTTTCTGGAGCTGTGGCTCAGGAGTTGCACGCGTTGGCTGCTCTTGCAGAGGACCCAGGTTTGGTTTACTGTCTTAGTTAGGGTTTTATTGTTGTGAAGAGGCAGTGGGCTATGGAGCTTCCTGCTCTATAACTTTCCATTGGAAGCTAGCCTCTTGCACTGGAAACCCCACTTTGACATCCTTTTGGCCTGTACAGATTGGACATGAGCAGGTGACCTCAAATTGACTGGCTAACCAGAAGCAGCAGTTCCAAACTTTGAATAAAGATCCAGACAGTTGAAGAGGCAGAGCCAAGGAGCATCCTCCTGAGGGAAGGGGGCAATGGTAATCACCACTCTAGGTTTTCTGTCTTGGGAACATGTAAGAGTGCTGAGTCACAAGAGCATGCAGGAGTGCTGAGACATGGGAGCATGCGGGGTGCTGAGTCATGGGAGCATGCAGAAGTGGTGAGTCACAGGAGCATGCAGGAGTGCTGAGTCACGGGAGCATGCAAGAGTGCTGAGCTGTGGTGCATGCAAGAGTGCTGTGCAAAGTTACTAAGCATGCGGGAATGCTGAGTCATGGGCACATGCAGGAACACTGAGGTAGGGAACGTGCAGGAGTGCTGAGTCATCCCTTGCTCATTGATGGTAGGAATGGTGTGCTCACCAAACCATTTCCTTCTTTAAAAGAGAGGAGGGGGGGAAGTTGTTTGTTTTGAGCTTTTCTCACTTTTCCCATTTCCCCAAGCCTTCTTCTTTAGTTGATTGACAGTGATTCAATATCTTTTTTGTAACCTCTCTCTCTCTCTCTCTCCTTCCCTTTCTTCTTCTTCTTCTTCTTTTTTTAAAGATTTATTTATTTATTTATTATGCATACAGCATTTGCCTGCATGTATGCCCGCCTGCCTGCCAGAAGAGGACCATAGATCTCATTATAGATGGTTGTGAGCCACCATGTGGTTGCTGCGAATTGAACTCAGGACCTCTGGAAGATCAGACAGTTCTCTTACCCTCTGAGCCACCTCTCCAGCCCCTTCCCTCTCTTCTTTTCTCTGTCTTCTATCCTTTCTGCATTCTCCCCTCTCTACATCATCTTCCTATTCTTGGCCTTCTCCCTCATCCCCTTCAGGTGAGATACAGACACTTAGCAACAGGCATGGTTGATGGCCGGCTTTAAATAACAACACAGCCTGAGGTTCGCGAGCTAGGTTATGATTGAAAGCAGTGTCATTACAACCAGCCTTCAGGGATGGAAGTCTGGCTACCATGTTTCTCAGTAATCAAAAACCAAATGATTTGTGCTGGAAAAGTGGCTCGGAGATTAAGGGCACTTTACTCTTCCTAAGGACGTGGGTTCAATTCCCAGCACCCACAGGGCAGCTCACAACCATCTGTAATTCTAGTTTGGGGAGATCTGATGCCCTCTTCTGGCCATTGCAGGCAATAAGCCCACACACTTTAGTAAGAATAATTCACAGAACGCAAATTATCATCAGTGTTCCTAAGTGATGAAGTGCCAGGTAAGGTGGGGCTTTGGAGGGCCATACTGCCTGTAATGGAAGATGCTGATAGTGATGAGAGCACATGAGTGCAGTGCAGCCTTGGTCTTTTCTAGTTAGTCCTACATGGGAAACAAGTAAACCCAGGAGCTTTGAAGTGTGAACACACCCTGTCTTCTTTGGTTTAATAGCTGCAGAAATTATGGCCAAATTTCTTATGCTTGATGCATAGATCCTGGGTTAGAGTTCTATTTTTATGTTTATTTGGCCATTCTACCAGCTTCTTGGTAGCTTAAGAAATAGAATCCTAGGCTTATTCCTAAATATTCAGCTATCACTGAGATAAAACCACAGACATTTTATGTCTATGCTAAAAGCAGTTTCTGCCACAAAAGACAGCAACAAGAATAAAATGCTTTGCAACCATGGGGGAAAAAATCTAAAATATTAATCCAGACTAAAAATCTATGGAGCCATCACTGCATCACTAATGTAAGAGTCAAAGCTGTGACTCAGAACAAAGTGACCTGTGGACTACAAAAAATGGTGAGAGAGGGGCTCGGAGGCACATCTCCCAAGCGTCTACTTGCATCAACCTGAAATCCAGGTCTCAATCTATCAAAGCTGTAGCTGGGTGTTTTAAAGAGCCATGGCACTCTAGAAGGCAAAGCTGATACATCCTGGGTTTTCTTACCTCTATTCCAATCGCCACAGTTTTACATCAGTGTGGCATGGGGGGGAACGTGGCAGAATTTTACCAATCCTCGGAACCTTTGTAGTCCACCGTAAAACACGTGGAAAATGCGGGATTTGGAAACAGAAGAAAAGAATGTGACTTTAGATTCAAGCATATTGATTACCTAAGTAGCATCTGAATGGGGGCTTGTGGGAACAGGGAGATGGGTATTTCATAAACCAAGGGAATTCGAGCATGGGAAATCACCTGAGTTGGGCTGTATGGGACTCAGTTGAACTTGCAGGGTAGTCGTGGCTGTTTCTAGACCTAAGTCATTTCTAACACCTGAAGTATCTGGAGTAAAAGGGAAACCCAGGGGCTGCGGAGAAATAATGGTGTAATAATAGTCTATGGAATTCAGGGAGCGTCGACCTGGAAACCCCAGAGGCCCATGCTCCTTCATCAGCTCTCAGAGAGCACTAGGGTATTACCTGTCACTTGCTGGGCTGAAAGAAAATTTATGCCTAACCGTGGAGCCTTCAGGGAGTACCCCAAATGAGATGTGAACTCCGGGAAGTTATTTCTGTAGAACTGGACTTAATTGGGGTGATACAAAGAGCAGTAGTAAGCGAATCCTCCCAGTGAAGAGAAATTTAAATTGTTTTGCCCCAAAGGATCTCCAATGAATCGTTGGCCCCATTTCTAATGGCCTTGTTGGGAAACAGACACATGGAATGAAGTAGGAAGCCTGGTGACAAGGACACCAGGGAAGAGTTATGCAGATGGAATATTTGAAAAGGTCAAAGTGTAAGAGAGAGTTTCACAGATGTGCCTTCCCAAGAGCCTTTAAGTCCAGGGAATGCTCCGAATTGGGGCTGCAAATGGCTCTGTGACTGTCAATCAAATCTGTCCTGCAGTCTTTCTAATATTTTCTTGGTGATTTCCAAAAGATGCCATGATGGCAGAGGTGGGCGCTTTGACACTGGGCCCAGTAATGCTTTCCAGGCTCAAATCCCCTTTGGTTTGTAAGAATCCTGTTTTATTGATTCTAGGAACCCCCAGGCCATTCGGGCACCACTAAGGCCAATCAATATACTTTGACTGACACATTAATTCCATTCTTTTCCTCTAAGCCTTCCACCTTCAAATACATTTACAATACCTCACTATGCTTTAGAGTGGTGTAGGCTTTGTCTTCCAGCAGGCCATGGCCCTTTGAAATGTCTCAGTACAGCTTTGATAGCTGGGAAACCTCCATCTGTGGTTAATACAGAGGTTTGTCAGTATGTCTCAAGACTCTTGCCATACTCCCCCCACTAGTGACTATAAAAGAGCATCATCTATTGAGTGGAAGCTGGCGCTGTCATCTGACTTTTTCATGTCCTTTAGCCAATAATCAAATGGACAACAAAGAACAAGGCAGGATTCTGGAATTGTCAAGTGAGGTAGTTGATACTAGTTGGCCAGGGTAGAGTTTGATACCCTAATTGTCCAGAGCCTTATCTCCATGCTGGGTTTTGTGGATGGATTCATTCAGTATGTACGTAACTTTTTGTAGACCACATCTATACTTAATGATTATACTTATTTTTTCCAATTATTATACTCCACACTTTTATGCTAATAAAAGGATGCTCAAAACCATTCTACTCCCATCATAGTTTCCAGTGCTTGAACTCCTATGAAGATGCTTCCCGAAATCACGTGCTTGGACTCCTTGGGAACATGACTCTCTCTCATAGATACAAGGAGATGAATGGGTTGGCTGAAGAATGTCTAATTTAAAGGCATAGCTCTCAGAACACCTACATTGCCTTAGAGTGGAGGTGCAGTGGAGTGAAGAGGCCATTTTTGCCAATTAGAAACCAACTCGACTCATGATCTTCTCATCCCAGGTCTCTTCCATCATCCCAGGTCTCTTCCATCATCCCAGGTCTCTTCCATCATCCCCAGGTCGCTTCCATCATCCCCAGGTCTCTTCCAAGGATAGAAAAAATCCAGGTGTGCCTCTCTTAAGGAGCATGTGGTATCATCAATGCCCATCCAAAGTAGTCACTTGATGGCTGTCTAGATTGAATACGGTTCTAAATTTAGGGTCTTGGTCTGTAGCTGTGTGTACTGGTAAATTATGCTCCAATATGTTCTATTGATTGAACCTCAAAGAGAGTTTACATCAAGCACACTTGTCCCAGAGTTTCTTCTCCAGGTCTGGAGGTGAGAAGATCTAGTGGCATCTCACCTTGAATCCCTGGGCTATTATTTATTTGGACATGATTACATGTACACAAGATGGTTTTCATTATGAGTTTAATGTGTAGGAAGGAAATGTGTGTTAGAGAATAGAACATAAACTCTATGTTTCATAGCCCTGTGTCTGAAGTTCAGCTCTCCTACTAAGAGCTGAGATGTTTGAATATAGGCATACTTTTAAAATCTATCTTTAGTTTGGTTTCTTATATCTTTCTCCCTTCTCCACCCCAATCCCTTCCACCACCTCAATACCAGGTAGGAGAGAAAAAGGTTAGTGGGAAGAAGAGGTAGTGTTTTCCCTAGCTACTTCCTGGTGTTTACTGTTGTCGGGTTTTTGGGGGGCAATACCAATCTCTGTCATTAGGATATTTAGCCAGCAACAGCAAATGCAGCAGCAGCCTTCTATTCCTTCTCTTACCATCTCCCCCAAGTGTTCTTCTTGTAGACATCCACCCTTTTTTTTCCCCTTTCTTTCTGGGCTCTTGTATTTATTCTAACTGGCAAAGACCAAGACCCTGCACGAGGCAGATCCCAGCTAACAAACATCATATGCCCTCAGGCAGTTATCAGCTGTGGACAAATTGGAGCAGCCCCCATATCCCACACCTAGTATTAAAACAACAACAACAACAACAAACATGTTTACATAACATAAACCAAAACTTCTACAATAGTTGAAGTCGATCACACAGTTTGCTCATGACCATCTGTGTAATGGGACTGTAGGTGACATCCTCCTAAGCTAGGTCTAGGGAATGGTATAAAGTCAGCGAAATGCCCATCGTATGGTAGGTCTACTGACAAGACAAAGATACAGAAAGGCAACCATGGAAGTGTATTTGTCAGGCGTGGAGAGATGACTCAGTAGTTGTAGCTCTTGTTGCTCTTCCAGGGGACCAGGGTTCAGTTCCCAGTATGCACATGGCAGCTCACAACTGTCCATAACTCCAGTTCCAGGGAATTGGATGCCCGCTTCTGACCTCTGTGGCCATGACACACATGGAATGCACATACATGCAGGCAAGCAATCATATTTGTAAGAAAATAAATCTTTAAAAATGCATTTTTCCATGATGCAAATCCAACACACAGCAGTTACTTGTGTTTCTGTACAGAAACAAGGAATGAGAGGAAAAGGAAAATAAGGAAATATTTTTGCTTATCATAGCAGTGAAAAGAATGACACACTCTGTGATTAAGTTAACCAAGATGTGAAGGATTTGTACAGTGAAAGCTAAAGAACAGTGCAGAAGAGATCACCAAATAAGCAGTCCAGGCTCTCAGATGTTGCTGTGTAATAGATGCCAACACTGTCTATGAAACCTATAGATCCAATTAAACTGTTACCAAAGTCAGTATGACAAGTTTACAGAAATAGAAAACATGCCTCGGATTTGTAAGGAATCCCCAAGGACCACAAATAACCAAATAATCTAAAAAAGCAAGAATATAATTGAAAGACTCACGCTTCCTGAGCTCAAAACTTACTACAAAGATAGCATAGTTAAAACAGTGTCGAGGGCATAGAGACAGATGTATCTACTCTAGGGGGAGAGAGCAGAGAGTTTAGAAATAGTCTTTGGGATTATAGTCAAATTGTGGAAATTGGGGGAAAAGAATAGCTTTCTATCAATAGTGATGGCAAAACTAGACAGCCAGAGGTCAAAGAAGAAAGTTAGACAGTGGGTTATACAAATACACATGTTATATAAGAGCAATTCAATGTGGAACAAACACGTAAGGATAAAAAACGGAAACAACTGATCTCTGAGGAGTCACAGTGAGGGAAGCACGGAGGAGAGGCTGTGGGTAACACATGGACTCAGGGGGATGTTGGCCAAAGAATTCACAATTTCAGTATTCAAATATATCTATTATATAACATAGTGACTATAGTACAATATATTTAAATATTTTTTCTTAAAAAAGAGCACTAAATTGTCTTACCCACTGCCCCAAATGAAAGTACTTAAAGTAACATTAAGGTTAGTTCGATTGATTTAGCCATTAAACAATATGCATTTCAAAACATAATTCTGTATATGACATATCTGTATATCTCTCTATCATCTATACAATAAATAGCTTTATATTTACTTATATCTGTCAATTTTAAAAGAAAACAGGGAAAATTGTTCTGATATTGGGTTTGCCAATGCCATTACAAAAATCACTGGAAAGAAAATAACAATTTAGAATCCATGTAAATTAAAAATATCTGTGCACCAAAACACAATTAACAGTGTAAAAAGCAACTATCAATAAATCACATATCTCAGGAAAGATTAAAATCAATAATATATACAAAGCACTTCTATCCCAACAAGAGAAAAACTAATATCCCAATTAGAAGTGAACAAATGACCCCAATAGACATTTCCAAAGGAGATACACAAATGATCAATAGCCACTCAAAAAGATGTTCAATGTCATTGATCAGGAGGGCAATAACAAACAAAGCCATTAATTAGGTTGGTTATTATCAAAGGGAGAAAAAAGAACAACTACTAAAAGGGATATGGGTAAATAGACAGCCTCCTCTACACCAGTCGTGGGAATATAAAATGGCGTAATAACTATGGGAAATAGTCCGTGGTCCAAAAATTAAATTTCAATGTGATCCCTAAAAGCCACGCAAGGGTCCATAATTTTCCTAGTGTCCTTTCTGTTGCTTTGATAAATAATTTTGACTAAAAGCAACTGGGTGTGTGTGTTGGGGGGGGGGCGGTTGTATTTGGGTTACATTTTCAGATGCACATCCACCACTGAACTGCAGGAAAAGGCTGCTTTCTGGTTCCCTCCTTGCCTGCTCAACTACCTTCCTCACACAGCCTAGTCCTGCCTGCCTGAGGATGGCGCTGAGCACGGTGGGCTGCACCCTCGCAGACATGGTCACCGGCCACTGGTGGAGGCGGTTCTTTCGTTCAGGTTCCACTTTCCCAGGGTATTAGTTCTTTTTCTGTTGCTGTGATAAAACCTCATGACCAGAGCAACGTTTAGAAGGAGGAGTTGATCTGGGCTTAGGAGTCCTGAGGGATGAGGGTCCACCGTGGCTGGGAGGCACGGCAGCTTACTGCAGGCATGGCCACGGGAACCGGAAGCAGGAAGCAGGAAGCAGGAAGAGCAACCCGTGAGTGATGGGAGACGCTCCAAGCCTGCCTCAGTGATGTGCTTCTTCTGACAAAGCCAAGCTCCCAACACCTCCCTGAATGGCGCTGCAGCCTGAGTGGGGAAGTCAATTCTCAACTAAGCCACCTCCGCCACTCAGCATGCCAACTGCCCACCAGCTGGTTTCATGAGATCTGTCTTAGTTGAATGCAACTAGTTTAAAGCGACATTGGGTGAACGGTAAGGAATAAACGGCAGTCATCAAAGGTTTAGTGTTACCCAAACGATTTATGGCCAATTATAAGCAACTAGGCTGTTTAGAAGGCATGACCCACCTGGAGGAATACACAGCCACAATTCTAACCGTGCACTTTACTTAGTAAACTCCACTTACTGACTTGGAAGCCTCAGGCTGGTGATGCTACGGACAAGGTGGCAGGAAGACAGCTGTGCCTCGGGATTCTCCAGTGGTACACTGCAGTAGAATCTTCTAGAAGGAATTGTGCATGCAGAGCCGCTTTCTGTGCTGCCGTCCTTCAGCGCACTTCTTTGGGTTTGGCGTCTGCAACATGAAACTAGGACGGCCACGCCCTTCCTCTTGCAGGCATAGCAGCCTTCTCTGACGCCTCTGGGCAGCAGGACCCTTGGCTTCTTGGCCACTCCTACCAAAGTGGCTTTTATGTCCTGCTGAGTGGAGTATGAATCAAGGGCCAGTCTTCTGCTGTTCTCATCAGGACACAATAGGGCGTTTGGAATCAGTCTTTTTGTCCTGTGTCTATTGATAAGATGGACAAGGCAGCCTTTGTTTTCCGCTTCCATTTTCAAAGGTATAATTGCTTCACTGGCCGATAGGTGTGCAGAGCTCATCAGAAACTATCTTCCTCGGAGTGTGTGTGAAGGATTGGACCCTCAGACAAGTTATTTTCAGGCCACTCCCGGTTAAAGCCAACAGCATCTTTCTCCCCATTTTCTGGTTGTTTGCACACAATGCGTTTCTGTAATTCCATTCCAGATGGCTTAGCTTTTCTTGGTCTCTATCCTGTGAGCTAAACTTACTTTATTTAAATAGCTACCGTAGAAATAATTGGCTTCCACCGATATTTCCTTCTAGCTAGGCTTCCTGCGGGGCACGCGAGAGAGGAAATCCAGACTCCAGGGTGACATTGGTTTTTATTTGAGTTTGGAGTGAAGTAAAACACCACAGATTTCACAGAAGAGAAGTGAACGGCTCCCACGGGTCTATGAGGCACATTTCCCTACACAAGCTCGGAGTGCAAAGCAAACAGTTTTGTGAAACGGAATCAGCTCACCACTGAGCAAAGGGAACGGCTAAAAAGATGTTTTACAATCCATGACACATCCTGTGTCTTGCTCTTTTATCCAGTAGTCTATGTGATTGATATAATTGTACAGATGTCGCATCTTCTGGCATCAGTTATAAATACCGAAGCTGCCACAAGGTTTAATCGCCGAACGTGGAAAAATCAGGCTGCTGCAGAGCAGGAGGCTCCCTCCCTGACGCCTGACTTAATGGTGCTAAAATGTATTAATTGTACAGTCTGGGGGAGGATTGTAGCTGACAGTCTTACTCAATCATGGGTCCTGTACCGCACTACCAACATGTGAGGTGCGATATGTCCTCCTGTGCAACAGTGGTATGACTGTTAGTGGGTGCAACCAACTGCCTCCCAAATGGATTGAAGGCCTGTGCCACAGGAGGGACTTCATCTATCCAGCCTCAAACCCTGAGACTGTCTTGCCATAGTTTGGCATGTTCAGCTTCAAGTTTGGTCATAAATGAAGGAAAAATAATCAGAAATGAATATGATTTCCTCAAAGGCAGAGGAGGGAGTCTAAGAGGTGGAAGAAGAGATGGGAAGCCATGACTATTTCCTCTAAATTGAAGCACTTCCCAATGGAAGGAGGGGGGTGGTTCGTAAAGCTCTCAGAGCTCAAAAAATTGTCGAGACTCGCAAAATTTCCTTAGGGTTATGTAGCCTCACACAGTTGTTTCGGGAGTGGCGGCTCTTCGATGGAGCCTAAATGCTGTGCAGGGAACGCACCCCTCTGTCAGTCCCCAGCTCTGCTTGGGAGCGGGTGGGCCACATTTTGGTGACCCTTTGCATCACTCAGGTTTTTGTAATGACCCCTTATCAACGTTCTTGTAAGGATCCCAATACACTCTTTGGCTCACCAGGTCAGGCTTGGGCAGAATAATTCCTTTGGTCTGGCATAAGCGCACAGTCTAGGATGATAGAAAAATCCCAGTCTCCCTCAGAAAGGTTACACAGCTTCTTCCCATGTCCCGTTTATCTTGTTGGGAAATGGGGGTAGCAACAGTATCTATCTCACAAAGGAGCTTAGACTCAGTAGCTCCATGTGCGTGAAAAGTTGAGTGCTTGGCTGGAGCACAGCCTAGCAACAGCTTTGCTGCTACAGTCCCGGGTACCGATCCATCTTTGTTGCCCTTGCTAAGGTAAATTAGAAACTGCTGTCATATACTAGCTTGTTTAAGTTTTCCTTCCCCTGGCTAAGGAAGGTGGTAGGTGCTACTTTTTAAGTCTGTTTTATTTGGGGTTTTAAGCCTCTACCACCCTTCCAGCCAACCACCTGCCCACCGCCCCCGTCCAGCCCTGAGACATTAGGTAGGAGAGAAAGGCGGTTAGAAGGGACAAGGGCTGTAGAGCTCTTTAGACTTAGTTCTAGTTAGGGTCCTCCAGTTCTTTGGGAAAATATCGATCTCAGTCATCAGGATGTCTGATGGTCTAGCAACAGCAAATGGCAAACACATCAGGACAAACAAGCTGTCTTCTTCCTCCTCCATCTGTCTCCTTGAAGCCCCTTCTCTCCAGGCTCTTGTATTTATACCCTCCCAGAGTTCTCAGAATTCCACTAACTGCAGAGGGCAAAGACCACGCCACTCTCCAAGCCGCATGAGGCTACTACCAGCTGGCATAGACCATGCCCCACACGAGGAAATTATCAGCAGTGGATCAACTAAAGTAGCCCAATACCCCACACCTGAGATTAAAACAAAAACTGGTTTACATAACATAACTGAGTTTTTAAAGAAACCAAAACTTCCACTACAAAGGTGCCCTGTGCTCTAATTCCATCTTGTCTTCCTAGTAATTTCTTTAACTTTTTAAGAAATCCATTATTGTGCATAGGTGTGTGTGTTTGTGTGCTGTTGTACATGTGCAGGTCTGTTATTAACCTTCCCGCCCATTAACCTCAAGGGTCAGAGGACAATTTGTAGTTGGTTGTCTCCTTCTACCATGTGGCTCTCGGGAATCAAACTTAGTCTTAGGATAGCTATAAAACCATTTTTTGGGCTCTCTTATTTTAAACTGTTGGTACCCACAAGAAAAGGCACTTAAAGCTTGTACAAGTTCCTCCTCAGAAGACATTTTCTAATGCTGATTAAAAAGTTCTTACAGATTCTAAACAAGGAAAATGTAATGCTAACTTCACTTATGAAAGATAGAGGGAAACAGTACTAAGGTAGACAAATCAAATTGAATCTAGCAATCAGTAATGTGTGTGAACACATGCATGTGTGTGTGTGTGTGTGTGTGTGTGTGTGCACTCAGTAAGATGAGTCCATATATATATGGACATAAATAATCTATATACAATATGTACAAATAATATATGTACAATATGTATACGTGTGTGCATGTGTGTGTACATGTGCCCGTGAGTACATCTAGTCTGGCAAGATGACTCAGCGGGTTAAGATAATTGCTGCCAAGCCCGATACCATGAGTTTGACCGTCATGTGGTGGAGGAAATGAAGGAAAGGACTGGCTACCACAAGTTATCATCTGATCTCCACATGTGCACTGTGCTCCACACAAATAAACAGAATATAAACTTATACACACATGTATGTTATCACTTTAGGTTTACCTTAGACATTTGAGAGTTGTTTAAAGACAGAGAACATTATGTAGTTCTGCACAGCAATCCGTTAAGAGAAGAACCAGTGCTCTCACAAGAGACAAGTTATCTGATTATATCCACATGCGACATTTTCATAAAGCAGAGACAGCCAGGAAATAGGATTCCCCACAGATTGTAGTAACTAACTTTCTGTTGCTGTGGTAAAGCACCATGACCTAGGCAGCTTACAAAATAAAGTGTTTAATTTGGGCTTCTGGTCCAGATGATGGAAGGAAGGCATGGTGGTAGGAACAGAAAGAGCTCGCATCTGTCACGGCAAGAGGAAGACAGAGAGGGCAGGAGCTACTGGGAATGCATATGGCGTTTGAGAACTCAAAGCCTGCCTCTAGTGACACACTTTCTCCAACCAGGAGGCTACGCCTCCTAATTCCAATTTTCCTCAAGTAGTTCCACCAACTGGGGACCAAATAGTCAAACACAAGTGCCTACGAGGGCCATTCTCACTCAAACCACGACAAAGGGGTAATGTATTATAGCCACAAATGCTTTTTAAATGATCATTTAAAAATCTGATGAAAATTGTGTAGGACCATGCTGCAGATACAGATAGGACTGTATTTAAAGGCAGCAAAGAAGTCCTACATAAATGAAGAAATATGCTTTGTTCATTGAAGAAAGATTCAATATCACAAAGATGCCAGTCTCATTCATAGAGATCTATAAATCTGAAACAGAGCCAATAAAAACCCCAGCGTATACACTGATTATAAAATATGTGGGAAGAAAGAACAGGAATGGGAGTAGCCAAGAACTTCTCAAATACGAAATCAGGAAGAGAGTGGGAGAGATGGCTCAGCGGTTAAGAGTTCATGCTGCCCTTGCAGAGGGTCTGGGTTCAGAGCCTAACAACCCGACTGTGTAGCTCATAGATCTGTAACTCCACTTCCGGGGGAATCTGACACCTCTCGCCTTCAGAAGCGCCCACTCTCATATGCACATAGCCACTCAGGGATACACATGTACACATAATAAAAAAAAGATCAATTTAAACTTTTTTAAATGAATATTTTTTAAAGATTTATTTATTATTTATACAGTATTCTGCCCACACATGTGCCTGCCCACCACAAGAAGGTACCAGATCTCATTACAGGTGGTGAGCCACCGCGTGGCTGCTGGGAATTGAACTCGGGACCTTCGGAAGAACAGATGGTGCTCTTAACCTCTAAGCCATCTCTCCAGCCCCAATTTAAACTTTTAAAGAAAAACCAGGTGGGCTTGTTCTCTGCAAAGCTGACGGCAGTGAAGTAGGAGCTGAGGAGAAGGAAAGCAAGACAGAGCACAGAACCATCTGTGCAGACTGGTGCGAGAAAGGGGCCTGCACGGGTGGGATGCATGGATGGGCAGGGCTCAGGCACACGGGGCCCCTGGTACTCCCGTGTAAAAAGTGTCAGTGTCACTGCATCTCAAGCACAACTCAAAATTAACCTCAGCTAGGTAAAAATTGTAAGCTTGGAAAAAAAATAAGATGGTTTTAAAGACAGCATGAGGGTGTGTCACTTGAACTTCCGAGGGTAGGGACAGATTTGGTTGAAACAAAAACAAAGAAAGAAACACACACACAAACATAACAAAAAGCCACAGAATGACACGTTATTTAGACAGCCTAAAGATGAAGAAGTCTTCCTAGTCGGAGTGATGCCATAAAGAAAGTGAAGAAGGCCACTCAGAAACTAGACCTTCACAGCACACATAATAAAAGAAACTACATCCATAACCTGTAAAATATTTCCTACAAACTGTTGGCACAATGTTCTGGTGGACTGTGCACAGTTCATCCTTGTTCATTCAAATGCTGATTTCTCCACCCAACTCTCTGGTTTCAATCTGGATATTGTATTTTGATGTTTATTTTAAGTGTCTCCCTTCTCAAGTTTGTGTAAACACGTCACCATGTGTTCTCTGTATTGCCAATAAAAACTAACTAACCAATGCTGAGCAATAGCAGAGAATAGGGTGGGACATCCTAGTGAGTGAGGGGAGGAGAAAGAGCAGGAAGAAGAGGATGCAGCCATGAGGAGACTGGGAAACAGCAGGAAAAATGAACTGGATCTAGGATGTGAGTGAGAAGAAAGAATAATGCAGAAATGAGAACAGAGGATGGTATGCTAGCTTGGGAGGTTTAGGATGGAGTAATTGTTGCTCAGTATTGTGCTGTAGGCTAGTTAAACAGAACCTAGTCTCTCTGTGTGGTTATTTGGGTATATACCTGGTTATGGAGTCACCACTGTTTTATAACAATAGGAATTCAATATTAACTATTAATAATCATTCAGTAATGAACCAACTGGCTTTAACTTACAATGAGTAGCATAGTGTTATTTACATAAAGAAAAAAAAACACAGACAGGAAGCATCCCACATGGTTTCTATGGAAATGGGGCTCAGGTGGTAGATTACATCCCAAACAGTTTCTATGGAAATGGGGTTCAGGTGGTTCATTGCATCTCACATGGTTGCTATGGAAACAGGGTTCAGGTGGTACATTGCTTCTCACATGGTTTCTATGGAAATGGAGTTTAGGTGGTTCATTGCATCCCACACAGTTACTATGGAAACAGGGTTCAGGTGGTTCGTTGCATCCTACACAGTTTATATGGAAACAGGGTTCAGGTGGTACATTATATCTCACATGGTTTCTATGGAAACAGGGTGCAAGTGGTACATTGCATCTCATACAGTTTCTCTGGAAACGGGGTTCAGGTTAATCTTAACTTTTTGGTTGCAGGCCTCACCTTTGATGGCTGAGCCATCTCTCTGGCTCAGTCAGGACTTGTCTGGATTGTTAACACCATTGCATCTAGGCTCAAGTGAATAGCAAGCCGTTATTCACTCCCGTGATAGATTTTCTCGATCAGATTATGTGAAGCAAGCAGACCCACTCTAAATAATCTAGGCAACACCTTCTGTTTGGCAGCACACATAAAATGGGCTGTTTTTGATTGCTTGCCCACACTCTTGCTGGCAAGCACATCTATATCAGCTGTTCTCAACCTTCCTAATGCTACGACCCTTTAATACAGCTCCTCGTGTTCTAGTCCCTCTCCAATCAATTATAAAATTATTTTTGTTGTTAGTTCATAACTGTAACTTTGCTACTGTTATGAATCATAATATAAATTTCTGAGTTTTCTAGTGGCCTTAGGTGACCCCTGTGAAAGGGTCCTTAGATCTCACAGGGGTCACAACCCATAGGTTGAAAACAGCTGATTGAACTGTCACTAAGATGTTCGTTTGCCAGTGTTCGAACCAACTTCTTCTGGATTCTGATGTAGACTGAAGACCAGAAGCTCCCCAGGGATCCTTCAGGGCCCCACACACAGATCATATCAGTTCTGGTCCTTCAGAGAACCTTGGCTAAGACCAAGCCACGGTGAAAAGGATTGAACAACACACGACATCGTCACAACTTTAATGTGAGTAGAGAGTGCCTCGGTGAGCCTTGGTGGTGTTGGCTCACTCTGGGCCACGGGGTGAAGGAGGTGTCGAGTGATCGGTATTGAGGTAACTGGCAGTGGCACTGGGCCAGCATGTGGTGAATGCCATGGCTGTGAAGCAGGAAGTCCTGAGGTCCCAAATAGCTGGTCCCCAGCCTAAAAGAGAACTAAGTTCTCATAGAGCCTTTTTGCACTAAGAGAAGCCAGAGTCCTTATTTTTATAAATACTCCAGAGAGTCCATGGCTACCAGCAGCATGGTTGGTGATGAGCTCCCTTTTGATACAAATTTACTGTAACACCTTATCCTCCCAGTTCAGAGGGCAGTGGGAAGAGAGGATCACCCACAGAGAAGACAGCAGCACCAGGAAAGCTCAGCACTGTGAAGGGGACCCACCCCAGGCCGTTCCCTGCATAGTGGGAGACCTGATGAGAGGCCTGGCAGGGGTGGGCTGTGATCAAGACAGCTGGGACCTGCAGGCCCAGGCAGAGGAGCGGGAGCATCACAGAGCCAGGCATGGGGAGCATCCCAGAAGACTGAAGTCAAAAGGCGGTCTTGTCCTGTAGGCCACAGTCCCAAACAAACAGTGACTGTTAAAGAAAAAAGCAAGCTTGAGGTTTCTGGCCCACCTTTTATGGACACCAACACCTTCTGGGGTACAGTCATTAAAAACAGCAAGTCCACATAAATGCCGATCCCACAGACAGTGGCATCTCTATTCTGTTAAAAGCTACAAGGGCTTCCAGTCATTTACATCCGTAGGCAGCGTTCATACCTTCTAGGTGACATCACCATACCACAGACATCCCTGTCCATCCTCCCTCTTGCTCCCAGCAGCACGCACTCTTGCAGTACCAGCTTACGGAGTATGCCAGTGATAGTGGCATAGTGGTCTGGAAGGTGGAGCCCCGCATCAGTGATGTCGGCTCAGTCAGTGGAACCTTCTAGAACAACAGGCTGAATTGACATTCTACGCACCGAGCGGAGAAGATGTGCTTTTTGTGTGTGGTGAGTGATGGAGAGGAAGTCTCATCCCATGAGCCATCAGACAGGAAGGAAAGGGGAAGATGACATGGTACAGTTACAGATTGTAAGCCTCCATATGGTACCAGGAATTGAACCCCAGTCCTCTGCAACAAGTGCTCACAGTAGCTGAATGCCTCCTCAGCCCACAAGAGCAGCTGTTGCCTTTTTTGGAATTTCATGAGTTCGGATTGCAAAGTAGAAGGAAGAAAATTTTCTGGAAATGTACTTTACTGACTTTTGGTGGTCTATTTGTTTAATCCACTTAGCTATGTTTGTCCAGATGTAGACTCCAAGCCTTTCTAGAAAGGTTTGGGCTGGCTGGAGAGTTGCTGATTTTATTCTCAGTGGATCCAAGCAGAAACCCAGTGAGGGAGCTCATCCGTGTATGTTTCTGTACATCCAGGAAGTGCTGGGGACGAGTGGTGAGTGTTAAACCAGGCCACTTCAGCTGATGATGGAAGTGATGCTGTTCTGGGGACACGAATATGGAGTTGTTTACCGCTGTAAGCCTCTTAAATGTCAGTGCATTTGAAAGGCTCTTGTGTGGGGAAGTCGCGCCGCATATTAATCAGTGTTCAGAGAGACACCAGGCAGCCTACATCAAACTGCCTGCTGGGTAGCCGGATGATTCTCTGCTTATCTGGGAGTGCTCTGAGATGATGCCCTGGAATAGGCAATTTTTAACAAGCTCTCCAGGCAATTTGGTGACATTTTCCTTCGAAATGATTTTAAGTACCCTTAAAGAGGCAGATTTTTTTTTCCGACCAGCTTGGAAGTCTCTCTAAAGAGAGTGTTAAAACTGCAAATCACAGGGCCTGAGAGACTGTGGGAGGGTGGAAAAGGAGTTTGCCACACAAGCCTCGTGGCCTGAAAGTGATCCTCAGAGTTTGTGTCAAAGTGGAAGGAGAGCACCAACCCCACAAAGTAGTCCTCTGAGACTGGCA
Organism: Acomys percivali; assembly: GCA_907169655.1. Taxonomy (NCBI): domain Eukaryota; kingdom Metazoa; phylum Chordata; class Mammalia; order Rodentia; family Muridae; genus Acomys; species Acomys percivali. The sequence continues at coordinate 1,569,199 of OU015754.1, forward strand.
CGTCATGGCGTATGTGTCTGCACTGTACATCAGACATGCGCACATGATGACGATGATGATGATAAATCTTAAATGCAATCCACAGAGATAAAACTTTACAGCATTCCGTGAAACAGTTTACAAAGAGTGACTCAACACAACTAGTGACTGCACAGTCTACAGTAATGTTCCCCTTTCGTCCATAGTCTGTTATTCCTTCTTAGTCTACGAGTGACGAGTCTCGGTCACCCCCTGTATTGCGCCTTTCAGCTGCCCCTCATTAGTGCTTGAAGGTGACCTACTCCACCTGTTTCTTGCCCTTTTGGTGGTGTATAAACTATGGCTTGATCGTTTGATTGGCTGGAATGTGGAAGACAGGCTCAAAGGCAGCATCTCCGCCACCATCGGGTGCAGTTGCATTCAGAATGTTCTCTCTGGCCTCCATTCTCAAGTTTCTGAACACTCTCATTCTGAGCCTAGCAGCAGTCTCCTTGGGATTCACAGCCCTGAGAGAGAAACTTTTCATTTGTTCTGCTATGGAAACCAACCCTAACCTGCCCAGGCCCTGTGGCTCCTGCACACTTCCACTTAGAACAAGAGGCTGGAGACTCAGATCAGAACCAGTCATGCCTTCTTACAAATACCTGGGGTCAATTCCTGTTGGCTCAAGTCTGGTTCTGGGCAGGTGATGCAGTCTCTTGTCTTTCGTGACATTGACTGGGTGGGCCTGACATGGTCAGGGCAGCTGTGTCTGAGCTGTGGTGTGGAATTCTGGTATTCCTGTCAGTTGTGAGGAGAGACTGGCATTCCACAAAGGAATACATTTTAAGATAGAAGGGGTTCGCGCCCACCTAGCTACAGCTGTACTCACTGGGCTCCAGTCCCCCCAGCAGAGCCTTGCCATACACTTGCCTTCCTCATGGTCATGTTGACATGAATGCATTTGGAATGTGGCCAAAACATCAAGAGACCCTACCACCACCACCAGTATCACTGTCTCAGTGGACCCAGAAGCATGGAGCCAGCTCTCTGAAACAGTGAACTCAGGTAAACCGCTCCACCTTCCCGTCTCAGTTAGACCAATCGGTCTTCGAGCAATAGTTTTCCCATCTGTTCTGGGAAAAAGCTAAGTGTCATACTGGAACCATGACAGAGAAATAAGCAGAATGCAAGGAGGAGATGCATTCCGAGCGCATCACTGGGCCGCGCTCTATGGACGACACTGGATTCGGAACTCACAGAGTCTACTCTGTGACATAGTTTATTCTGTTCATATTCTTTTTTTTTTCTCTGTTCATATTCTATGTCCTCGGGCCACCTATTATCTCAGAAGGGCTGAATTAAGAAAATGGACAAATTCCATGCAGGGGTTAGCACTGTGACAGAGGGAGGCAGAGCAGGAACGGCCGCTGACAAGACTCATGTGGAGAGCAAAGAGCAGGTGGCAGGGTCAGGAGAACACAGGTGACAGTGTGCAAGAGAGCCTGACCCCAGCCAGGAGTGAAGGATGGTCCGAACGGAAGGATGAGCTGGGGCTGAAGGCTGGGTGTCATGTGCAAGGTGGGTGTACACCAGAGGGCCTGAATGCTGGGTGTCATGTGCAAGGTGAGT
>OU015754.1:1603419-1615772 GCA_907169655.1 Acomys percivali
ATGTCAGAACACTGCGCAGGACACAGGTGACCTCTAGACATGGAGGGAGAACAAAACGGAAGCTGGAAGTGTCTGCATCCATCCTTTCCTGAAGGACATGCTTGAAGGAAATCTCCATGCTGGAAGGAAGTTGTGAGTAAGAGAGCAGCATCACAAGTAGAACACTCACTATCAGCAGGAAAATACAGACAAATTTGGGATATATACCTAAATATAAAATTATAAACTCTAAACTCCCTGGAGAGTTCAAGGGCCACTATTGGCTCTCGAGCTATGGGAACGTACTACAGCACCACAAAACTTAATAACACACAAAAGTGGGAGGGGCTGAGTGTGGCAGGCTATGTGAAAATTCCTCACACTTCCTATTCATTTCTTCTACAAACCGAAAACCCTTTCTACAAATTAATTCCATTAATAATTCAAAAAGAACCCCCAAACAACCAGACAAGCCCCACCTCCCGGCACGCACTTCTAAAAATTTCCAGATTTCTCTGTTCTGTCCTTGCTCTGATCGCCTTAGTTTTGAGCCTTAAAATTCAGTGTAGGGTCCTCAGGTAGCTTTTTTTTTTTTTTAAATAGATTTGATTGTTTCAAATTTTATATTAACTACATTTAAATAGATGCACTATTCCTGAGATACATCTCGCAGTTTTTCTGCAAATGAGACCTTTGGTAAAAGAAATATGGATGCTCTTTGCGTAAAGCTTTGAGTCTATTGGCTTTGGGATCTTGAGGCTGAACCTCTCTAATGTGCAAGCAAAATCGCTTAATCTTCTCTGAGGGGAGACACCATAAAGTCAGAAAGACGAACATCCCTTGAAGAAGGGAGTCACGTGTTAGTGCGAGCTGAGGAGAAGCCTTCGATGTGATGTGAAGGCAGTATGTTTGGGAGAGGGTGCCGGGTTGTAAATCCTGCACAGAACAGAAAACAGGACCGAACGCCTAGATCTGGAGCTCTGGCTGCCAAGTGAGGCGAGGAACTATCCGGGGAGCGGCAATGCTGCCCTTCCGGAAGCCTTAGCGACACAGCTCCAATGCCAGGCCTTGACTGAAGGCGCGCAGCCGGGATTTGTGCGGACAGTGTTGCTTAGAAAAAGGTTTTAAATAACCACAAATACTGAAACGTCGAAGCCAGAGGAGGCTCCTCAGTTGTGATTATCAGTAACTGTTTATCTTAGAATCGAGTTGCTGCGCTTGACAGTTATTTTCTCCATCATCTGAATCTTTTGTTCCGTGTCCATGGCAACAAAAGGTAAGGTGTCGGTTGAGGGTCTGAAATCGGCTATCTCCTCCCTGACATGGTCCCTACTTCAAAGTCATTATTTCTGGCCCTAATCTGTCTGTCAGACACACTGGAAGCATTGGTGCCACACTCCAATCCTTACTCCTCGCGTGGTCTTCGGGGTCCTCTTCTGATGTTCTGGAACGTGAACCTCTGTCCAAACACTACTGGGCTTCTATTCTCAGAGGCCAGGGCTAACAGATGGGCCAAAGGTGAGAGCCCTCTGTCTGCAGACGCCCTGAGATAAAGCTGGACCAGGTAGGATTTCAAGAGTTCAAGATTTCATTAAGAGGAGTCAGACCCAGTGAGATGCGTCACTAGCGTGATCCCATGGCATTCTGGATAGCCACTACGTCACTTCTCCCCACCCCCACCCCCATTCCCCCTCGCCCTGATTGCCCCTGTTTGACATACTGGCCACTAAGATTCTGTTTCTTAGCCTAGCTGGTGTCTACTCCGTTAAGTTAATTGTTATTAATTTGGTTGTTAATTAAGGAACTGATTAATTTCTTTACTCTCCTACCTTATATTCCAGGTGAGCACAGTCTCAAGAGAGCTGTGGGCAGTGATGCTTACGGACGGAACTGTGCACCCCCTACTTGTGAGCCTCTAAGCTCCAGTTCTTAAGAATGTGACTGCTTTGGGGGTGTTGGGACTTCTGACGAAGGCTTGCTCAGAGCACTTACACCTGGGCCCCCTACGGAAAGAGGAGGCGAAGACGCACATACATGATGGATTGTTAATGCTGCCTTGAGATTTCTAGGAGTGACAATGGGTGCGTTCCTTTCCTGTGGCCAGGGGAAAAAATTAGAAGACGCACTGGAAAGCAGCCAGTGTGTGTGTTGGGTGGGAAGGTCTGCTTTCTAAAGAATTACCGCGCAACATCTCGTTGCTTTCACTCCGACAGACTGTTTCCCATTGTTTCCCGGGACCTGCAGAGCTAAAGGGACTCTCAGAGGCACACAGTGCTGAACAGGCCAGCCACTCAGAATATATTATTTAGAACAGAACACTGTGTTCTTCCACTCACATTGAAAAAGACCAGAGCTGATTTCTTCGGCAATTGGTTTCAACCCACAGATGCCCTGTGAATCTGCTGTTTCGATGACGTGCTTTGGCAGCCCAGCCCAAGGACCTCTGCATATGAACGTCAGGATTGGAGAGGGGAATCACGCTGGGCTAGGTTAGAGGCAACCCGAGTTAGACGCGGAGCTTTGCTTCTTCTGTGCTGCGGGGATGTTCCTCAAGTACGCAGCTGCGATCCCCGTCTGTAATTATCGCCTGCTCTTAATGGAGACCACACAGATTCCTCGGGCGACTTTAGGAAGCCTGTATATTCTGAAAGATAGCCAGGCTATTTCCGTCCCACAGGATGTGCCGTGCCAGTCCTTCCGCCTGCCAAGCACATCACCTGGGTAAAAATATCTATCTTCTCTTGCCTCCTCTGTACCATGGTCCTCTTTCCTCCCAGATTTTAGACCTCTTTGTCCATCCTTCACTTTACAACATACCTCTCTGTTTCACATGATTATGACCTGCCCCTCTAGCCTAGGTTAATCTCCTTTCCTCTAAACACAGACAAACTAAACCTTTTTATGTCCCCACATACATCATTCCCCCCACACACCTTTCTACATCTACCAGGTTACAGGAACTACAAGAGCAGAGGTCACGAGACCTTAATAAAGAAGGTGACTCTAACAGCCGGTTCTCCAGAACTCATGTCCTTTTTGTCATCCTGACCGTCCCATGTGGCATAACTCATTTGAGCTTCACAAAGTCTGCAGTCATTGGCAATACACTCTGATACTCATTAATTTAAATAGCCAAACAAGAATTATGAATGAGGGAGTATAAAACCGTAAAATAATTCAGGGGATCAAAGGGAGAGTCAGCCCTCGGGAGGCAGAGGCAGGAGGATCTCTGTGAGTTCAAGGCTGTCCTGGTTTACAAAGGGAGTACAGGACAACCAGGGCTACACAGAGAAACCCTGTCTCCAAAAACCAAAAAGAAGGAGGAGGAAGAGGAAGAGGAGGAGAAAAGAGGGGAGTTCAATAGCCAACCTACAGGAAAGGTAAGAACTGGGGAACCCTCAGGGTCTAGGGGATCATAGCTGCCATGTAACACAAAAATGCCAAACAGTACCCAGTGGACACATGCAAAAACTTCATAGAAAACAGAGGAATAGCCAGGCAGTGGTAGCACACACCTTTAATCCCAGCACTCGGGAGGCAGAGGCAGGCGGATCACTGTGAGTTCAAGCCAGCCTGGTCAACAAAGCAAGTCCAGGACAGTCAAGGCTACACAGAGAAACCCTTTCTCAAAATACCAGTTATATCAATCAACCAATAACCCATATGTTTAGTAAAGGTGTAACTTTTAAAAATTATTTTTGATTCATAATGGATTGAGTCTATAGATCCTACTCCTGGAAGCAGAGGGCTGTGAATAATTGCTCACTTAGACACTGGCAGATAGTAGCCCTAAGTTTATTTGACAACAAAATTCCCTCTTCTGAGTTCATCCACAGTGACAGCATTGGCACAAGGCAAGCACTCTGCAAATGTCTCATGAGTGATTAATGTAAAGACTGATGAGCTAATGAGTAAATATAATAAAAAGTAGGAAATACATGTGGGGTGCATAGAAATCTCTGTGGGAGCCCAGGGTGAAGAATGGCCCCTTATTTTACCTTCCATCCCATTCCTTGTATGTGATGGCAACACCTGGGGTGAGGGAACATCAGCTCGAGGAATCACCTCCATCAGATTGGCCTATTGCTCACTGACGGAGGAGGAGGGCCCACTCACTATGGGCAGCATCACCCCAGCGCAGGCGGGCCTGGGCTAAAGAAGACAGCTGAGCAAGCCAACGGGAGCAACCCAGCGAGCAGCACCTCTCCACGGTCCCTGCCCCAGTTCCTGCCTCCAGGCTCCTGCTCTGACTTCCTGCCCTGGTAGCCTCGATGGGAACGTCTTAGTCAGTGCTTTATCACAGCAACATGGAGCGAACTAGCACAAACACAAGCAAGCTTTTCTAGTCTGCTTTGCTACCATATTTCAAAAACATTGCCTCAGTAGATTTGTGAATTTCTTTGACTGTCAACACTTTCTCCCTCAGTTCATTTAGTCTCCCTTTAGATTGAAACCCTCTTAAATAATTTATATCTGCGTGGATCTTCCTATTCTGAGAGTCTAAGGGGAAGCTTCATCTTTACAACAGCATTGTATTAAAAATATCGATTTGCACAGCCAGCTCATTGTTTCATGCCTAATGCATACAGTACATCTTCTCATTAGCTATAGGACAGACAAAGGGTACTCCACAGGGTCCCAAGGAGTAGAAGAAAAATGGAAGGTGCCTCATGAATAATTATCCCATGATTAATTGTGGTGGCATCGCTTCGCCAATCAATAGCCTGTGTCTGGAATCAGCAAGGCTGAGCTCCCTGACTGCAGATGGCTTAGCGTGATGTAAAGGTCACAAACACTGGGTCTGGATGAGCCACTGCTGGGCTGCAGCTGGGCACAGACAGACCGAGCTTCAAGCCTGACCTGTGTGCTCTGCTCTGAGCGGGATGAGAGGGACAGAAGTCATGGGGGTATGGGGACTTCATAAAACAAGAGACGAGGGCACCCGGTCCCTGAGCCTTCTGCCTGCTTTTGCATAGGCAAGCTCCACTTCCAGCTTGGTCATTTCTTCCTTGCTAAGTCATGCAGAAAGCACAGAATGCTTTCAAAATGAAATCTCTCTGTATTAATTTGCCTTGGGCAAAGTAAAAATTCTTGCTTTTCAGTAGTTTCTTCGATCTTCCTGCAAGGGCTTTATTTTTCTTGTTGTGAATGGAGCTTAACATATTTGTGTGTGTGTGTGTGTGTGTGTGTGTGTGTGTGTGTGTGTGTGTGATGTTTTCTTTGGGGGATTTAAAACAAAGAGTTTTTCAGCAATAGCATACAGTCTCGAACATTCTTCTAAATATGTTATACGATGTCTGCAGCTGGACCTTTATATCTTTAGATGGAAGTAAACAGGTTGGAAGAAAAATTGTATCTGCACTGAATACCTCGAGGCCTTTTTAATCTTGTCAACATTTTCTAAGCCGCACAGTGGAACAAATGTTTGTGGGGCTCATGTTGTCATGAGTCCCCTGGAGATGATTTAATGTGTGTGGGAATACTGGCACGCTCTGTGAGAACACTCCGCTGTTTTCTGAAGGAGCCTGGGCCACAGGAGGGTTTGAATAGTTAGTGATAGATGGGGTTTTACAGAAACCAGTCTCCACCAACACTGAGGGACAAGTGCACCTGGAGAGAGACGGACAAGAGGACAATAAATTCACACCAAAACTTGGATGCCTTAATCCTTTCCAGAAATCAACTGTGTGAAATGAACTGTGATTTCCAGAAGCTCATGAGAGTGAAACAGACACACAAGAGTCAGGAAGTTAAAAGCACATGTACACACACACACACACACACACACACACACACACACACACTCATGCAAGCACATTTGCTGTTACTAAAATCATTAACTGCCTAATATTCCTTTCACTCCCAAGAGCCACCTGTAGGACAGTGATGGTGCAGCTGGCAGCTGGTCACCCGACTCTGGGTAGAGATTAGAGATCCATCTTTTACCTGCCTTTCTCCCCGTGGCCTGTGGTATTTAAGCGCGTTTCAGCTGCGAATACAAGCAGAATTCTCTAGAGGGGCAGGGTTAGATCTGCTTTCCAGATCTAAAGATGCTAAATACATCAGAAATCGCTGATGGACGTGATCCTGAAAGGCAGAGCAGGCAAAACCCGAGCTCATGGGGGTCTGCCCACAGCTGCCCAACAGCCAACCCTGCTGAAACCCCCAAAGTGTAGCTCTGACCTGCTAAATGCCAGCAGTGAAAACCTGCATAGCTCAAGGTTCCTCCTTGTAAAAGAGTCTAGGAATGGGCTTTGATGTCCTCCGAGCCTGCGGGTCTAATTGACAGTCCCTGTGTTTCTCTGATCCATTCCTCTGCTTTCTTTTTTCTTTAGCTACTCTCACTGCCAGCTTATGTGAAAAGCTGCAGTTTCCACTTTCAATCATCTTAAACATTCCTGAAGCCATAAACAAAACACAGGTTGAATTAAAAAAAAAATGTCTCTCAGTTCCCCTTTCTGTGGTGAAGGCAAAGAAGGAGAAGGAGATGCATGGGTCACCTCTAGATGCCTTGATGACAGTGAACAGGACAGGAGGTTTGCCCACCCAGACTGCCAGTAGCCATTTTGCAGTGGCTCCCCAACACAAAGCACAGACACACTGGGTGTGGTGGCTCAGGTCTATAATCCTAAACCCCAACACAAGTGACAGTCTGGTACTTAGGGACCAGATCAGGGTCAGCCTTTGGTGTATGAGACCATGTCTTTAAAACCTTTAAAGTGTTGTGGAGGGAGAGGAAGGAGAGGGAGGGAGAGAGGCACGGAGAAGGTGGGGGTGGGGGGTGGGGACGGGGTGCCTGGGCTTCACAGAGTTATTTATTTCTGTTGTAGAAGAGACAGGACAGATAAAGCGGACAAACAGTAACACATGTTTAAGGCTGCGGGAAATATCCATGGGGATCAGTGCCAAGGCAATCTCCCAAGTTCTATGACTTTTATGTCAGTATATCAGCTGCATCTCCAATGATGAAAACATGTATTTCATGATTGAAAATGATCAAATTAGAATGTCACCCTGTGACCATCCGGAGTTCCCACCATGCCCTCTGCTATTGCTTTTGTGATGGTTTATGAAAGAAAAAAAAAAAAAAAGAGCATGTGCTGGAAATTTCAGATAAGAGATCCAAGAGTTTCAATAGTGTGATGTGGAGAGATTTTTCCAAGGGCCAAGGAATGCACGCGCCATGTTCTGGGCGTTCTACCGTGATGAAGTCTAAGGACTTCTGGTGCCGATTTGGATACACAAAATAGAGGCCGAGATACCTTAAGAAGATGCTGTAGGAGCGCTGGATATGACAGGACCAAAAGCTAAACACGCTGAACAGCTGGCGCTGGGAAAAGCGTATTTATTCAATGGATCCAAATCTTGAAGTCCTAACTCCTAATACTTCAGAGTAGGACTGGAGATTTGGAGTTGGAACCTCCAAAAAGGGCTTAAAATTAGATCGAGGTATTCAGGGTTCTCTGACCTCGGAAGAAGATGCGCAACCGTCACAGGCACTCACAGAGGAAAACCTAAGTGAAGATTCCAGTGTTTACTTTTCTTGTTGCTCCAACAACAACAGCAACAACCAAAACTAGCAAAAGTGAAACCAGGAAGGGCTTGCTCTGACTTGGAGTGTGAGGGTGCGGTCCATCATGGCTGGGAGCTTGGGACAGCTGGTGACCCTGCTCCTGCAGTCGGGAAGTAGGGGGTGACCGAAGCCGAAGCCGGTGCTCAGCTCGCATTCCCCTCTTCACTCAGCGCAGGTCGCCAGCCCGCAGCATGGCGCCGCCTACGTTTAAGGTGGGTCTCCTCGCCTTAATTAACCCAGCCTAGAAACTCCTTCACGGGCGCACTACCGGCTCATCTCCTATGAGACTCCAGATGCTGTTGTGTCAGCGCTAATCGGCTCAAGCACACCACGTGAAGGTGACCTTCTGCAGAGCAAGCTAGGAGACAGAAAGTCGGGAAAAATCAAACCTGCTACTGTTACGGGGTCCACTCAGATCCAACATACCTCAAGCACCAGGTCAATACAGAAAACAAAGGTTTATTGTAATTATCTGCTACTGGTTTATCAGGGAAACAGAACAGACTTCAGAGCTGAACTGCAGCACACCCACACCACACCCCTCCCAACCAGAATGCTATACAACTTTTAAGCTCAATTACCTGTGCCAAGTTACGGTTACACTTTCCACCAATGAGGATTCAGGCATAGGGGATTGTCCCAGGAACACTGCTTTGTGGTACGCATATCCTCTTTTCATTCGTTGGTTTGCTCAGCTGTGATAGGGTGACCTGCCCAGCATTCAAGTCTTAACTTGCCATCCAGAATGTCGCTCATCCAAGGAGGTCTTGGGAACTTAAACTTTGTTTGCCCCCTATTCAAAATGGCTTCAGTGTGGTTCTTCCTGGCACTACACCTTGATTTCAGACTTGAAGACTCCGGATCTGTGAGATAATATATTTCTGTCAGTTAAATCATTTACCCTAGGGTAATTTGTTATAATAACTCTGAAATGTTAGTACAGGCAGGTAAGTATAAGAAACAGAGGAGGAAGAGGCAGAGGAAGAAGAGGGGGAGGAATTAGCAACAGGTAACCTTGGTGGTAAACATAACCCTGTGACATCCCAGCCCATGACACCAGAAAAGTGGAGGCAAACACGGTGAAGAGTGTAACAGGAGGGGCTGGAGAGACGGCTCTGTGGTTAGGAGCACTGGCTGCCCTTCCAGAGGACCCGGGTTGGATTCCCAGCATCTGCAGGGCAGCTCAAAACCATCTTTAATTCCTGTCCCAGCGGACCCAACACCTCTGCCCTCTGCAGACACTGCACGTATGTGGCACACAGACATACATGCTAAATATATTCCACAATAATGACAGAGCAAAGATATCATAGGAAATTAAACCATGGAAGCCATTGATGACAGGCACACTGTGGACACTGTCCTCACAAGCCAGAGGAGAACATGAAATAGCTAGAGGTGTAAAAGGGGAGGCGTTTGAGGTGTTTAGACAGCATGTGGTATAAATTTCCTGATACCTCACAGTAAGCGCCGGCTCTAGTGACACTACCACGTGGACTAATTTTTCAGCTGAAATCTAGGGCAGTATGAACTCCCAGACAGTTGTAACTTAGCAGATGGTGAGGGGGAGGTGAGAGCTAAAATATTCTGGATTTCAGGAGCAGGATTTAAACGCTGTTTATCACTGGCTATTTTTTAATGTGTGTTAAATTATAGGGCTAACCACCCATAGAGTTGAGGTGAAGCATTGGCTCCTTAGATTAAGGATGAAAGAAAAGATGACAGGACAAAATCCCAACAGAGGACAGAAGAGAGGGAGGGTAAAGTCAGAAAATATGGTGGAAAGAATTCACAAAGTGCAAGACTGTGCTACTGGGCAAAGTATTTGCTAAGCCCTAGCACCCCAAATTTAGAAATGTTACTCACCATATAGTAATGTAAGTGGCTAGTAGGTTAGTTGGCCAGGAAGTTTTCTTCAAATAAAGCAGAGGCCTCAGGACTAGCCTCTGTGAGAATTTTCACCTATAAAATGTGGATAAGTGATATAGGGGCAGGATTAGGTAAGGTTGGGAGTATTTCCACCATATTATGGATTACTTAAAGACTGCATTGTACAGTATCCAAAAGCAAAGAGTAAAATAGAAAAAGAAAGGAAGGGAGGATACAGGTTTGTAGAATAAAAGGTAGATTATTGAATCTACTAGCTTCAAAAATCCTACATTGGTATTGTAGATTGATGAAAATTTAAGAATTAATTGATGGAAATTTAAGACTTCAACTTTTGCTTCACATTGATAAGAACTTAAATTGTATATTGTCATTTATTTTTGCCTTATGTATTGTATGTTATATGTTGACAAAATATTATATATTGTATGTTAGAAACTTTAGTTCATTTTGTTCAATGTTTATTTAATGTATTATTCATGTACCAGTAATGTCTTATGAAAAACTATTAATAATCTGTTCAGGAAGATCGGGGATAAAAGTTGATATTTAGTTACTTAGAAATCCTACTAGACACTAACTTACTTTGTCATAGAGCAGGTTTGTTTAATTCCTTGTATATGTCTTCAAAGGAATAGATTGATAACTGTAAGAATAGATAGAGTTGGTCTGTAAACTCTTCAGAGATCCACAGAATATGGCATTTAACGATGAGGGCTTTCCTGACAGAGAGAGACATCTGCTCCTGGCCGCATCTCCATTTGCATCATTGAAGATGGGGGCTTCAAGAGACGCGGGTGACAGAATGGTCACTGGACTGAGAAACTGCTCTTATCTCTACTGCTGATGACAGGCTGACTGCCTGCAATGATCAACAGTGATGCTGGAAAGTTGACTGTCCAGCTTTGAAGAGACTAGATGGACCAGACCATCAGATTTCCTGCTTCAAAAAGCAGTTTGTTGGATGTTTTGGGCCGATAAGGCTGAAGACTGATTGCCCCAATGAAGGAGAGAATCCGGTGACTGTCCAAGCGGTCTGCTCTCTCTGTCCTATGCAACTTGGAAGTTGCCCACCAGCACTTCCTTTATTAGATAGATTTTCCTTCTTGAGTCTCTGATGGAATTGAAGACTAGATAGCCACCGCGTTACTAGAAGCTTTAGCTTAAGAATTAAAAACACATTTATAGATTGATAATTGCAATTTCTCATGGAAAAAAAAAAAAGGACTCTCTTTGGTAGGATAGTGGAATACTTTCTCTCAGGTTAACAAGTATAAAAGGACTTGGTTATGTACTTGATACCTGATGATTATATATATATGTATATGTGTGTATATAGTTCTTTTTTTTTAAGAGAAGGGGGATGTGTGGGAAAGATTAAGCTTTGTCACAGGTGGAAGCAGTCTTGGCGGGCTTTACCCATGGGGTACTCCATGAATACCTTGTGACAGACTGAGTGGAGCCATCCTGGGCCTGGAATTCAGGAAGCAGACCTGGGAACCCCACCTGGACTATTGTTTTTCTAATTGACCCTCAACGGGAGGAGACCACCCTTCCAACATGACTCAGGCAGGTGGGGGGGACAGAGGAGCAGGTTCAGACAGGGCTTGAGCACAAGCAGCGAACAGGTTGGACCAGCATGCAGGCCAGAGAGACACCTAAGGACCCGTCCAGTGGAACAGACACCAGAAGGTTCACTCTTTTGTCCTTTTAACCTTTTTTCCTTCTTGTGTAAGCTAGTTGAGTTGTATAATAAAGTTTAATTGTTAAGAAACATAGCCAACAAAGATCTGTATAAATGTCATTCCAGGTGGTTTTCTGTTGCTGTGATGAGCACCGTGAACAAAGCAACTTGGGGAGGAAAGGGTTTATTCGGCTTACACTTCCACATCCATAGTTCATCACTGAAGGAAGCTGGGACAGGAACTCAGACAGGTCAGGAACCTTAGGGCAGGAGCTGATGCAGAGGCCATGGAAGGGAGCTGCTTACTCGCTTGCTCAGCCTGCTTTCTTATAGCACCCAGGACCTCCTGCCCAGGGGTCACACTACCGACAGTGGGCAGCCCTCCCACAACAATCGTTAATCAGAAAAATGGCCCAGAGACATGCTCATGGCATAATCTGATTGAAGCAGTTCTCCAACTGAGAGTCTCTCTTCCCAGATTTGCGTAGGCTTGTGTCTAGTTGGCTAAAGTGTAATTAACACAAATATAAGAGAAGAGCCTGGGGAAGGAACGAAAGGAGACAAATTGAGACTCACTGCCCTCAGCTCGGAACGGCTGGTGTGTCACATGCTGTGTGGAGGTGATGCATCAGCCTGCCTCCATCTTGGGCTTGAAAACCACCTTACAGTAAAGACAAACCAGGTTCATCCTGCTTATGATTAGACCTCTGTTTCTCAAGGGTTGGGCTCTGCTCTACCTCTAACCTTAGCTACAAATGGTTCTGCACCGCCTGTTCCAGGAAATGGCAACCATAACTTAGTTTCAAAGGGTTGTTAATAACCATCTTGCAACCCTTCCATTGTTTCAAAAGGTTATATGAACACACATGACTACACTGTTATGACTATGACTGACTACCCTGTTGTTATGACAACCTTACTATGACTGACTACCCTGTTGTTATGACTACCTTGTTATGACTGTGACTACCCTGGTGTTATGACTGCCTTGCTATGACTGACTACCCTGTTGTTATGACTACCTTGCTATGACTGTGACTACCCTGGTATTATGACTGCCTTGCTATGACTGTGACTACTCCATTGTTTCGAGTACCTTGCTATGACTGTAACTACCCTGGTGTTATGACTACCTTGCTATGACTGTGATTACCCTGGTGTTATGACTACCTTGCTATGACTATGACTACCCTGGTGTTATGACTACCTTGCTATGACTGTGACTACCCT
>OU015754.1:1616127-1631666 GCA_907169655.1 Acomys percivali
CACACACACACATCCATACACAACATTCCCACACACCACACACATCAGAGGCACAGACACGTACACACCACACATACAACACAACACACATACACACACATCACACATACCCACACATACCACACACACTACTACCCATACACACACACTACATCACACACATATACACACACAACAATACCACACAGTCCTCACACCTAGAATGTGGGAAACTCCTCATAATAATTAATTAGATAAGCCAGTAAATTTTAGCTTAGGAAGAAAAATCTAACATTCGGAGTATTTCCTAAATATGACTGAAATTGCCCCAAGACAAGAACTTCAGTTTCTAATAATTAACTGTTAACAAAACAATTCAGTTTTTAAACCTAGGGCCATTAAGTTCAACATCTAGCCTAAGACAGAAATACAACAGCAAATTTGAGCTCGGTGAGCTTAGAATATCCACCAGTGTAACTATACATTTGGCTGGGGCAGGTTGACCTTGACGTCATGTTATATCTGTGACTCATAAGTGACAAATCTCATCACAAGGTCCACCAGGATGGCCAAGAAGATCTTCAGTTGTGTAGTCATGAGCTCCACTACCAGCCTGCTCCTTCTCCAGAGCAGTAAAGCTCTACGCTCTACAGCTCTGACCAGCTGACGTCATGAGAGCAAGAGGCACGGCTCATAAGGGTTTCCAGCTGGCATATACTTTATTTGCTTCTTAATTAAAGCATATTTATGCGCACATGTGTGTGCCTGAGTCGTAGGCATATAGGCACACCTGCATGCATGCAGTGCCCATGGAGCCAGGAAGAGGGCGCCAGATCCCACGGAGCTGGAGTCACAGATGGCTGTGAGCTGCCACGTGGATGCTGGGAGGCAAACCCAGGTCCTCAGCAAGAGCAGCCAGTGCTCATGAGAGCCGAGCCAAGTCCCTGCCGTCGACGCTTCCCCTTCTGATATCACATCTACTGCCCCCTCACAAGTTTCTAATGTAAACGTCCCACTACCTTTGCTGCACTTGGAGTCGAGCGTGGTTTTGTAGCTGTGGTGACAGCATCACATAAAAACGTCTTTCTTGCAGCAATGTCTGTCTGACTCTGTTTCTCTTTGACACACACTAGTTATTGGAGAATAAAACCTCTCTATCTTACGAGACAGCGTGGTCACGTGATATTTCAGACCAGGGCGGGGGAGCTACTGCATAGCAAGCCCACTCCCTCTGCGTACATTTTTAGAATAATGATTTCAATCATAAAATAAGTAGAAATGGATGAAAAGCTCACTAAATAGCCAGAGGACGTTTAAAGCAATAAACCAAAGGGCCCTGGCTCTAATCCTAGTGGCTCGTGCGCCACTTTAGGCAGAATCAGATCTTCACTGCCATCAGCAAGCACTTGGATGTTATTCTTTTCGGTAATAGAAGTCATTCTTTGTGAACTCTAAACTGTCTTTAGAAATGCACGGCCCATTTTCCTCTCAGAGAGCCTGATTGCTGTAATAGCGTTGTCGGCACAAAAGGAAAATGACTGAAGTTGAATTAAGTGGGGATGCTTTAATTTGAAGAGTATATGAGGAAAAAAGGGTAAACTCTCCATAAGGACCCCAGAGGAACACATCGGCTTAAATGCAAACAGCATTTGACTTTCTGAAAAGAGAAGTTCATTGTACTGGACTGTAATTCAATCTCTATGTTCCACACACTTTAATTTCCCTCTGTAATAGTCAAATAAAAGTAAAGAAAGGAAAGGAAGGGCCATTTCCCTGTTTCTAAAGCAAAGGTAAATGGGGTGGGCTTGGGGATTCATTTTGAGACGTGGCGTGAATCTGGCCAACAGGCGTAGCTGTATTTGCACTGAATTTTAAAAATTCAGGTGAGGTCCGCGCTTTGGTCGGTGGCTGGAGAACTGACACCAATCTCCGGCACTCTCTCTGGGAAGTCTCTTCGGCTTGTCTGTCTCCACTGTTCCCTTCCTGAGAAGAGCAAACAGCTAAGGAGGAGCAACAGACTTCTTGCTTGCATGCCACAGGCATGCATTTCCTGCGTGAGCGATGTGACGGTACTGCTGAGGCAGAGCCCACAGGCCATGTGCGGCAGATATCCCACACCCCGCAGCCAACGCCCATCAACCCCAGGATCTCCATCATCCAAAGCGTCCACGACAGTCCCCATAGCAGTTACCCAATGCAGTAACCCCATCGCCAGGCCCCTTGCCCGACACACACAGCAGATGGAAGGAAAACACATCGCTAGCGAGCGTTAACTCAGGCAAGGCTTTGAGCTCCAAACCACTGCAAACCCTGGAAATGCTTTTTTTTTTACTCTGTGTCTCACGCCCATCACCAGGCAGGGGTGGGGGGTGGAGGGTGGATTTATTCTAACCACCCTAAGCGCTGCTCTTCGCAGGCACAGCCAATTCTCTGTTCAATCCATACCTCCCGGGCATGTCGCAGCTCAGCGTGAAGGAGGGTTGGGATCTGAGAATGTCTTTGGGCTCAGGAAGAGCTGTGGAAGCATCTTCTCCGGAGGATGGCAACTGCCGAAAGTTCTCTTAGTGGGGGAGGTGCTCGCACACGCTGTGTGCTACCTAGTGTCTGAACATGCAGAGGCTTTAGATAGCCGGAGAGGCTGCTGAGGTCCCCTGCTTGCAATTAGGGTCAGCGGCACTGCGTCTTGGAGTATAAGTCCCCACCATAAAGGAAACATCCCCCCCCCCTCCATCTGACCTCTTTCCCTGCTGGTCGGCTCTCTGTGTTGACAGCAGGGCTCTGAGATAACTCATCTTTAAGGAGGAGAAAGACTTATTTGGGCACCCGGATTCCAAGGCTTCGGTCCATAGTCTGGAGCCTTTGAGTCGGTGACATCACAGTTCATCCCAGCAAGGAGGATCTGCACACTTCAGAGCAGCCAGGAAACCGAGAACTAGCGCAGGAGCCAGAGTCCCAGTTCCCCTTCAAGGGCATGCTCTCCAACCTAACTTCCTCCCTAGATCCAACCTCTTAAAGGTCCCACTGCCTCCTAGTATGCTGGGGACCAAACTTCAGGACTTTGAAGATGCATTGGATCCAGACGATAGCTGATGCCTGCCTTTGGAGCTTACAAGGCAGACATCTTTAACTGTGGTCAGTGTTTTCTGGACTCAGGCTTGCTAATGATACAGCAGATGGAGGCTACTGCCCTCAGTTTTAGGACAGCTCTAGAAACTACTCTGGTTACTCAAATAGACAAACAATCTGCTATGTATAAGATACTAGGGAGAGGAAGGCTCTGTGCTGGCCTAGCTACTGTGTGTCCACTGAGTGACTAGCCATGGGGAAGCTATCCTAGTGTAAAAACAAAGCACGCATATAAGACATGGGGATCACAAGGCAAAGGCATGCCACTGTGACACCAGTGTGCATCACACACTGAGGACAAAAGCCATATGCACAGGAAGTAAACCATTCTGGCCCCCTGAAGGCCGAGGAGACATAGCATGCGCTGGTACATGTTTCACACCCTGGTAATTGAGGGGTGTTCACACAAAATCATCCCAGGGAGGTGACATTTTCATCTGGCTCATCTGGCGGACATGACCTCACAGATCAATGGGCCTTGATCCAAAACCACATACAAGTGCAGGTTATCTGCATATTTCCTATGAACCAGCAACAAGAACGGGCACATTTCTCCACCCCTTTTGTGATGGGAGAATTCATTTTGACTAGAGCTGCCATTTTTAAGTGGCATGTGTGTGCTGTGGACTAGAGATTTAGCAAGATCAATGAAATGAATTTGAGGGCACTGGAGATATAAGAGAGGACCCAGGTTCAATTCCCAGCACCCACATGACGGCTCACAAACACCTGTGACTCTAGTAACAGGAGACTCAACGCCCTCTTCTGGCCTCTGTGAGCACTGCATGCACGTGGTGCACAGACATACATGCAGGCAAAACACCCATATACATGAAATAAAATAATTTTTTAATATAAAATGAACTAGACACAGAACAAATATAAGAACAAGGATATTCGGCCCAAGGATGTATTCAGAAATCTCTCAATGCCCTAACTAAGAAGAGCTTGTACAGGGCACAGATGCAAGCACCACCTGACAAGGGATGCTGTGGATTTCAGTGTTGAGAACACTGTCAGTTCTGTAAGACTGCAAAGCAATGGGGATGATATAGCACGCAAAGTCTTATGTTCCTTCCAGGAGAAAGCAACAGTGAGCAGACAGATACAAGAGTCCGACGCATTGCCGTGTTTTAAAGGATTTTATTAGTTAGTGGGGAAAAGGCCAGATGACTTGATGGATGGAAAACTTACCAGGGAAGTTTTATCCCAGTAAGTGAGGAGAGAACCAGGAAAGGAAACTGAAATTGAAAATGCTGGAGTTGAGAGACCAAACACAATGGAATGTGCTGCAAATGATAACACTGGAGCAGACAGAAGGAAAGTGGAGGAGCCAGAGGCTGAATCAGAGTCGGTGGGGATTTAATAACCAGGCATCTGGTGACGACCTTTCCTACGCCGTGGTCGGGAGCACAGGTTCACGCCAACGAAAGGCATTGAAACACGGATCGGGGTGGGTGGGTCTGTCACACCCGTGATGCTGACAGCCCTGCTGGGGAGATCACTGGCGCCTTCCCTATGATCTGTGAACACAGGACATAGACGATGATCACATGTCACCATATGCCTCCACAAGGGCAGGGGCCAGGAGGCTTTTAATATCCTCTGATATTTATACTTCACAAACCACATTGCGTATGCTATCCCATTGGATATTTTAGAAAGCAAGCCCAGGAAGTAAATGGGTGCTGCAACTACCATCCCATTGTCCCAGGACGGAAGCCAGGAGAAGGTCAGTGCTCACGCCTCCACACGTGCAAGGACACTTGTACGACAGTGACGGGGGCTAGACTGACTGACGTTGAAGTCCTGACCTCTGCTTTGGTGACAGATCACATCCTTCCTGACTAGCGTCCCTGTGACTTAGAAAGCCACTCACATGGTTGTATACAAGGACTTCTTCGTTGATGGGTAAAGTGTATCAATAGCCAATAATGAGGTAAGTGTTTTGAACCTGAACAAGGAAATATTTATTTGCAGAAGAAATCATGTAACACAGTATGCAGGGGGGCAGCATCATTAAAAGGGAAAGCTCTTCAAAAAGCACGCTGCTCAGGCTGAGGGTCACAGGGCAAAGAGGAAGCAGAGAGGCCCCCAAGCCCTGCCGAGTGTCAGCATCTAAAGTTCGTGTTGGATGGAAGAGGCTGCATTTTTAGTTATCGTTTAATGTGATGGTGGTGACGAGACCCCTGCGTTGCTGATATATATTTAAAACCATCCATTGATGTGGACTGGTAAGACGCAAACAGCTCTGAGATTGTCTCGGGTGTCACAAGAAGGGACCCCTGTGACTCGTATCTTTAGGAGTACACTCAACAAAGATGAAGGCACTGCATTTCCTCTGTGGGCAGAAAATGGAAGGTGACAACAACAAAACAACAAAAAACGAGACGAGGCGGGGGGGGGACAGAGACAGAGAGAGACAGAGACACAGAGACAGAGACACAGAGACAGAGAGCGAGGTGGGGGGTGGGGGGTCAGGGGAGCGCCTTCAAAGACATATGCCCCAGAAAGTCCAGCCTCAAGGAACTCTGACCTCACTGGGAAACAGTGACACATCCATCCATGTCCCTAGCTGCCAGTGAGCTGGTTGAAGTTGACCGGGCAGGAAGGTGGCAGTCTCTCCTGACTTTTCTGTTTTGGCAGGGGAAGGAGCTGTCACAGGACATGACTGAGAAGGCCCTGCAGGGTTAAGGAGGTCTCTGCAGTGTGTGGCCCACCAGGAAGTTCATGCAGAGTTCTACATCGTGGGACGCAGGGTAGCAGCTGAGCAAAGGCCTCACCAAGAGCTGATTAATTACAAGTCGGTGGGGTCGAAATGTATGTCTGAACTGAACCCCTCCTCACGTAGAATTGTTAAGACATGTCTAAAGAAAGGGAAAATTTGGAGCGACTGTCAAAAATCCCCTCTGGATGTGGCTGTGAGTGCTGAGCAAGCAGCAAAGTTCAGTCGGGTCAAGCCGTTCCATAAAGAATAGCTCTAAACGTCGTAGGCCAAGGGAAGCCTTTATTTCACACCTGCCGAGATGTCAGAGAGCGCGATGAGAGGGGACGGAAGCTGTGGCAGGAGTGGGGCTGTGGGTGGAATCCTGATAACGGCGGGAGAGAGCAAGCGCCACAATTCCAGTAAGGGACACAGTCGTCACTTTTGCTTTTTTCTGTAGTTTCATTTACTCTCGGTCCAGTGACCCTAAAACACTGAATGGAAAGTTCTGGAGCTAAATGAGGTGCTCTGAGTGGCACGATGAAATGGTGCACTATCTTGCCTTATCCCACCCAAATGGTCCCTCTCCCAGCACATCCGCACTCTGTGTGCTCTGCCTCTCTAATGGCTTTGCTGTCACCTCTCCTCTCAGACTGCTGCTGTTTCCTGGCACTCACGGCCATGTTGCCTTACCCAGTCACCTAACATTGCAATGTCTGTGTCTTCACAATACTTCATCTTACCACACAAACATGTCCATTCAGGCCAGCCCAGGGAGAAGGCTGAGCATAAAACAGAAAGAGATATTGAAATATTAGACAGGCAGACAGATAATAGATAGATAGATGATAGACAGACAGACAGACAGATATGCATATGTACACACACACACACACACAGAGAGAAAGAGAAATCACCTCCACATAGCTTCTGTTACAGTGCATTGTCCTGCTTAGTGTAGTATTGGCCATCACTAGTCTTTCATTATGCCTGACTTATAAATTATTAAATTTTATCATAGCATGTACATATAATAACTTTAGATTTTGGGACTGCCTGTGATTCTTTGACATTCATATGGTTCTTAGAATGTATTCTCCAGGGATTAGGGATGGGAGAAGTATATACAATGAAATACTTGCTAAATCCCCGTTAATACAATCAACTTTCCTTTTACTTTGCTACCTGATCCTGGTAAGGGTGACAGCTATCACACACACAGCCATTACGTCAGGGCCTGAGTGCTCCCACACAGCCATTTTGTCAGGGCCTAAATGCTCCCACACAGCCATTTCGTCAGGGCCTGAGTGCTCCCACACAGCCATTTCGTCAGGGCCTGAGTGCTTCCACACAGCCTCCTTTAGCCATCAACAACAAAGCATTATTTCTTTGGGGGAAGCGAGTGTGTTTCTTTAATACCTTAGCTTCAAGGTTTTCTAGTATTCCACTAATCAAATTCCTTAGAGTCTTTCTGCTCTGTGTTGAACATCACGACTTGGGTGAATTAGTGAGCCATTCCTCTGGACTAGGTCTTACTATGCAGGGAATTGTCATCACCCCCAGCTGGCTCAGTGATGTTAACAGTGGTTGCTACTTTCCCAAAGGAACAGAGCTCATTTCCCAGCAAATTTCAAAGGACACAGAGTGCTCAACTCCCACCCTTCCCACATTCCCTCACTCTTTCTGACATTCTTGAAGTGGGTGGGCACAGAGTCAGATTCCCGCCTTAACAGCCAGGGTTTCTCCTGTACAAAAGAATTTCGATTTTAGTCAAGTTTTGAGGAAACCCTGGCTCCCGCTGGTAAGGCACCTGATCCTAGGAAGTGAGACAATTCATTTTAACCCTGTCAGTTTCGCTTAGAAGGATCCAGAAGCTAGCTCAGCCTTGCAAACGTGCAAACTTCCATTGACTCATGTGCCCTCCAGCCAAGTTAAATCTTCCTTTTTCCATTCCTGTTTCATGACATCAAACTACTTCAACAATTTGAAAAGGTAATGGCTTCACAGAACTAATTGCCAGGGGTTTTAGTTTTTTTTTAAAAAAAGCATCCACAAAAATCCACTGCCAAAGACTCAGAATGAAGAAATGATTGCTCCAGAGATAGTTTAGATGACAGACAGAGACAGACAGACAGATGATAGACAGACAAATGATAGATATAGAATGATAACACATAGAAAATATAGATAGATGATAGAAGACAGATGACAGGTAATTAGGGATAGATAGATATAGATTGATAATACATAGAAGATATAGATAGATAGATAGATAGATAGATAGATAGATAGATAGATAGATGATAGGTAAATAGGGATAGACAGATAGAGAGATAGATACATAGATGCATAGAGATAGATTGATAATAGATAGAAGACATAGATGATTGATGACAGACAGGCAGATAGATATAGATAGATTGATAGATATAGATAGATATAAAAAGATGATAAAATAGATGATAGACACATAGATAGATGAGCAATCATAAGAACACGGTACAAGCCGGGAGTGGTGACGCATGCCTTTAATCCCAGCACTCAGGAGGCAGAGGCAGGTGGATCGCTGTGAGTTCGAGGCCAGCCTGGACTACAAAGTGAGTCCAGGACAGTGAAGGCTACACAGAGACACCCTGTCTCAAAAAAACAAAAAGAAAAAAGAAAAAAAGAAAAAGAACATGGTACAGCGTGCTGGATGTGGCCACACACAGCTGCAGGCTAGCATTGGAAGGCTGAGGCAGAAGGATCATGCCTTTCCAGCCATCTTGGCCTATGCAATGAGACCTTGCCTTAAAACAAGTGAAGAAACAAACAAACAAACAAAAAAGTAAAAAGAAAAGAAAAGGAAAAAAACCCTTAAGACAGAGTGGTGTGTGCTAACAGTCTCCTCTTAAAGTGAAAAGGAAGTGACCGGCGAGGGTGGCTCCTTCCCTTGGGGACACGAACTGTTCCCATTCAGTGCAGTGGAGGTCATGGCCAGTAGGCTGATGGAGGCTGTGGTACCTGCAGGGGTCACTCCAGCAGGATGCAGTAACCCCTAGTGGCACCCCACAGTGCTGCCTGCTGAGTTCCCGCCGCAAACCCCAGCACCCCCACATTTCCTTGTCTCCCTCTCCTTGTCAGTCTGTGTAGATTCTGTTGGTAAGTTTTCAGAAAAATAGAATCCTGGACCCTCAATTTGTACAAATGGTGCTCCCCCAAGTTCTACCACGAACCAAGGTTGGAAAGCACCATCCTGAACAGTAGCATCCCCTCCCTGAATTTCCTCTTCTTTCATCCAACGGGCCCGCCGTTCTCTCTCTCATAGGGGGACATTAAAATTCAGTCACCATGGTGTTTTAAATGCTTTCCTTTTACACACATTGTTGGCAGTCACTCTCCTGTGTGGTTTTCTGGAACAATCCCCCAGTTCTTCCTAAGGAGACCACTTCTCAGCACTTGCTCCTTCTATGGCACCCACTGCCTGATACTCACACACCATGCTCCAAGTGTCACCTAAAAACTTTATAAGTGTTCATCCCCTCCTATGACATCTGGTGTTTAGCTATTGTCCCTGGCATTGTCAAAGAAGGAACTCAGGAAAGTTCATTAACTCAGCGTCACAGAGAACAGCTGTGTTTCAACCCAAGTTTTCAGCTGTGGTTTAGCTTTCTTTTTCCTTTGGTTTTGCTTTACTTTTAATGATGTATTCATTTTTATCTTACGTGTATGGGTGCTTTGCTAGCATGTATTAGCAGTGTACCATGTGCACACAGTGCTCCAAAAGGCCAGAAGGTGGCATCAGATCTCCTGGAACTGGAGTCACAGATGGTGTGAGCTGCCTTGTGGGTGCTGGGACTAGAATCCGAGTCTTCTGCAGAAGCAGCCAGTGCTCTTAACCACTTCCTGACTCTTCTGCTTTGTGTCAAAACACAAAAATGCAGCCAAACAACCAGCCCCACTGAAGAGACACTTAGAATCCGAAGGTTTCTACCTTGGCTTGTGAGTCAAGTGTAAGATTGTTTTTCTTGGGCCACAAGCAGGAGGTTAGGGAAGTTTAAAATTATGTTGATAAAGAATCTGACAACAAAATACCCAGGGGCCTTGGGCAGAGAGGAACGGTGCCTCAAAACAGCACTCCTCCACCACGGCCAGGGGTGGCTTTGGTGGTGCTGGTTGTTACAGTAGACAATTCTACATGTCATTGTTTCCAAGCAGTTTTTATGTGTCCAGTTATTCTAACCAAGAAGCACAGCCTCTTCTTCCTATGCACAAAAAGAAGAGGAGAAGGAGAGGAGAAGATAAAGGAGGAGGAGGAGGAAGAGGAAGAAGACGAAGAAGAAGAAGAAGAAGAAGAAGAAGAAGAAGAAGAAGAAGAAGAAGAAGAAGAAGAAGAAGAAGAAGAAGAAGAAGACCCAAATTCTCAAATCCAAACACACATTAAAAATTGCATTGATCTTGCTGGGCCTGGTGGCACACACCTGTAATCCCAGCACCCAGCACTGTAGAAGGAAGAGACGGACAGATCTCTGTGAGTTCGAGGCCAGCCTGGTCTACAAAGAGAGTCAAGGACAGCCAAGGCTACACAGAGAAACCATGTCTCGAAAAAACAAAACAAAACAAAATTACATTGATATTTCTTTCAGGAAACTCATCCTACATTGGCCGGCCTCTGTGTTGACTGCTGGGAGAAACACACACACACACACACACAGCAAGTACCTCTGACTGGTGATGTGTCTTCACTGAAGTCCTCAGAGGCTAAATCTTGCTGCCTTCCAGAACAAACCGCACAGTGCTTGTGACTGATCACAGGCGCTTTCTGAGCTACTTGGCTTTGCAAATAGTAATAGGAACTAGAACACGCCCAGAGGAAGGACCTGGGAAGGCTGGATAAAGACATCAATGATTCCTCACTAGGATGGAGCTGGAGAACATGAAAATTCATCAAAACCTTTCAGGCAGAAGCAGCTCTTCCCATGAACTCTGAAATTAAATTGGTGCCGGGAGATAAGCTCCCCTCTCTTGGTACTGTTCATTAGAAGTGTGAGAGAAACTTCCAGTAATTAGAGGTAATTGCTTATGTTAAGCCATTTGAGTGCAATTATATTTGTTAAGTTTTCACTCCAACCAAGGTACCTATGGAAACCTCGCCTTCTTCATCTCATTCATCAGACACATACAGCAAGTTGCAAGCTTTGTGGCTAAAAAAGACAAACAAAAATCCCAGCTCCTGGAGGCTTAGCTTTGCTAACGTAAAACTACAGGGCCCAGGCCAAGACCTCCAAGAGACTTTCCTCCACTTCTCAGGCTATTAAGTGTCTGGTCTAGGAGGGCTCATTGCTCGGGGTATATTTTCAAATAGTTTCCGGCATTCTTCCCTCATCTAAGTTCCACTCCCATTAAAAACAAACAAACAAACAATTTCATGTAAATAGAATTAAAGTCCTTTTCCCCCCAATAATGAATATGTGCATGTTTTCCTAACTCCTTTTTAATTAAGGGCTAAAATGATAGTGTGAATTATAAGATCATAAAATAAGTAATCCTTTAGTAATAGTAAGTGTAGAGTAATGAGCAATTTATACTTCGGAGACTCTCTCAAATCAGCAGAGAAAGTCTTCCCTGGTTTCTTATCAATGCTGCACCTATTTAGGAATGAACAGATGAAGAGTGGACAAAGCAGGCAACAACCGGCGCCATTTCTTTTTCAAGTTCTGGAGTGTTAGCATTCTCAGATGTACAGGCAAATCCCCGGCTTAATGAGGAAGAATGGCCCAAGGCCATCATAACCTACACTTTTTTTTTTTTTTTTTCAGCAGAGTTAAAGAAATGGAACCAGTCTCCAAATGGGAGAGATGATTGAGAATCACAGTGCCCATAAATTCGCGCGCGGGGGGTGGGGGTGAGGGGGTGGGGGTGGGGGGAGGTGCAGTGAGCGTGTACTCACTTTGCGGTGGAGCACCCTAACATCTGGGACTGTCTTGACACTGGCCTGGATTTATTGGCTTATTTGGGCTTCATAGTTGGGACATAAGCAATGTCTTAATCACTCACGCAACGCCAGCTAGGCATTCTGTGTCCATTCATCAAGCTTTAAGTATCACGGCAGAATCACTGAACGGTCACCAAGCCCGTAACCCACGACCGCAGCGGACAGCAGCGCAACAGCGAGCTCGCCTCCGGCCCCGCATGCCTCTCCCAGAAGCCAGGCACATCTTTATCTCTCCTACAAAAAGCCTGCAGCGCAGGAGGGCTCAAGGAAGGAGCCATCTCACGCTTCTAAAAATACATGACCAGGAAAGTTACCAAAAATGAGCGGCGACATTTCTAGAGGGGCTTCTGTCTAAAAGGTTGAACGAAGGATTTGTCCAAAGTAAAGGAAGTGTAAAATATGTTGACTCCGTAAGATGGTAGTGACAGCCTTATCTCTGTCGCAAGTTTTATTTTTGTCCCCAGAAGACGTCTGAAGGTGTGATGTTAAGTTGACTGGGCTGCAAATGTGAAGGGTCTCTCCTGCTCCTCTGACTGTGGTATGATCTTGGTCCCGCCACACACCTCCTGCCTGGGTCAGAGCCACGTTTCCATCGCTGCCTCCGGTTTCTCACTTACGTGGCCATCACGCATTCCTGCTGTCAGACTGGCTTTTCAAGTTTCTCCTTCTATTCAAGTTTCTTTCATGGTGTAGTAGACAGTGGCTCCCCACTGCTTTCCCTAGACACTCACCCAGTACGTCAAAGGGCTCTTTATCACCCTTGCTCCCACTCTGAGGAAGAACTTGGAACAGCTTCGTTTCCTGGGAATATGGCACCCTTTGTGGCTCACTAAGAGCTTTGCGCATGCGGAGTGCCTGCCCTGGGACTTCCTTCTTGCGTCCCCTTGCAGCCTGGCTCAGAGCCGGAATCCTGCGGCATCTACGTGCCCCCTGTTCTATTCTTTCTCCGGACTCCAGCTGTCTTCACATTACAGACTTGAGCAAGTGGCCCTGAAATGCGTCATGATTTATCTGTGCCACATGTGTTATAATTGAGCTGTATAGGTACAATACCTCATATCAGAGTAGAAATATCTATAATGTGTGTGAAGACTAACCTTAAATTTGCATTCTATACCAATGCATCAAAATTATTGTCCAAATATTTAATAGTTTTAAACAAAGAAAAATAATATCTCCCTACCTGACCAAATATATGTATGTATGTATGTATGTATGTATGTATGTATGTATGTATGTTACTAATTTATACAAATATATATTTTTAACTGATTTTTTTAAACTAATGGCTTGCATTTGACATTCTCAAGCTTCTTTGAGTCTCACACTAGCACACCATAGTGCAGAGAGCTGGTCCAAGCTTCTGGTTCCTCAAAGCTGCCTCCTTTGTTCTCACTCCTTGCTCAGCCCAAAAAGACAGATTTCACACAGGCCTGGGACGTCAATGGCCTCATATTCACAAGGCACCCACAATGCCCTGCCAGCATTCATCCCTCAGCCACCTGGGCCCACAGGTGCACACATAGCTAATGTCTACCCGTGACAACAGACCCAGAGAAGAACGTCCACCCACTTTGCAAGAGGCCTTGGGACTGCTAGTCACAAATTCCAGGGGACTAGTGACCTAGAGAATGTTCTAGAAGGGGCTGTGTCATTGTGACCTTGAGCTTCCTTTGCACAGCTTGAGGAGAGCCAGAATAGGAGGGCTGGGGATAGAGAGAAGCCTTTACCCAAATTCAACAGCAGCGTTGACAGGAAGAATGCCCACCAGCCAGGCAACCTAAGTGAATCAGGGAAACCGAGTGCCAGGATGGGAAGCCAAGGTCCCTCATACCCCAAGCAGAAGTCACCTGGTTCATTGATTATCACCCGTGGTGGTTTGAATGAGAATGGCCCTCAAGGGCCCATAGATCCGGAACGCTTTGGTCACTGGGAGTGGCACTATTAGGAGATGCGACCTTGTTGGGAGGAGGTATAACATTGTTGGAGAAAGTATGTCCCTGGGGGTGGGCTTTGAGGTCTCAGATGCCCAAGGCAAGCCCTGTCTGGCATCCTCTTCCTGCTGCCTCCCTGTCCAGATGCAGACCTCTCGGCTCCTTCTCCAGCACCATGTCTGCCTGCATGCTGCCATGCTTCCCGCCATGACGGTAATAGACTAAACCTATGAAACTGTAATCAGCCCCAATGAAATATTTTCCTTTATAAGAGTTGTTTGGTCATGGTGTCTCTTCACAGCAATGAAACCCAAAGTAAGAGAGTGTTTATCACAAGAGATAAGCCAACCAAGACACCTCCATAACCCTGTCTCTTGCAAGAGCCTCACCAAGACCCCCAAGTGGGACAGTGTCAGTTAGCGGTTCTGCTCTGCATCACCTTGAAGATGTACATTGGCAAGAAGTGGCCTACGGGACTGAAGCTCCAAGGTGTCAGCTAGGTGGCCACCCATGAGGGAGCCAGCTGTAAGACAAGTAGCTTTCCCTGGGGAGGTGTGAGAGGTTGATCTTCCAGTAGGCACGCAGAGAGGAAGTACCACAAGTGCCAGTCTGTCATGGAATGGGCTGATGCCCCAATCGTCAATGGCAGCATCAATTGTTGGAACAACAGGAGTCTTCATGTGTTACTGGAATGGGTGGGGTACAGATCGGTCCATCTCACAGAGCTGGAGAGATGACTCAGTGGCTAAGAGCACTGGCTGCTTTTGCAGAGGGCCCAGGTTCGGTTCCCAGTACTCACATGGTGTCTCACAAACATATGAAACTCTAGTTCTAGGAGATATGGCTCGCTCTCCTGACCCCCGTGGGCACCGTACTCACTCGGTACACAAACATACATGCAGGCAAACACTCATACCCGTAAAACAAAATGAAATGAATCTATAAACCGGTCCCTCTAATTTGGAAAACAGTTTGATATTATTTCATAAGGTAGGACACACAGATTCTCTGACCCACCCACCATGTTACTTTAAGGATCTATCTGGAAGCTGTGTGTTCATGACCACTCCAGTAAAGACTTAAAAAGAGGTGGTGGCAGCACTCAGGAGGCAGAGGCAGGTGGGTTTCTGTGAGCTCAAGGCCAGCCTAATCTACACAGAGAACTCCAGATCCACATAGTAAAATTCTTTAAAAAAATTTTTTTAATGGAAACAAGTTCATGTAAAATGACATTTTATGTGTACTTTCCGTTTAGACCATGACTTTGGCTCGCTTTTCCTTCTGTGACAGCTAAGAGGGGGGCTGCTCACAAGAGCGTAGAGTGTATCTTATTTCATCTAAATGAGGGACAAGGTCAGAGATGGAGAGGTGGGCAATGTGCACAGCAGCCTATGGAAAGTAGAAATGTGACATCAGACCCAGTTAGAGGAATCTAGTGGGACCCACAGCCAGAAGCTCACGGCCTGTCTTGGGTCTTTTCTTCTTGAGGATCAGATTATCATTCCTGGTGGGTGTGGAATTACTGTTAAAGAAACAAAGTATGAGCACAGGAGCAAGGAAAAGCAAAGAACAGACAAATAAAGATGAGGCAGCTTCCATGCCTGCATTCCAGGTGACGGGTAATCATGCTAACACAAAACCAACAATGTCAAAAAACAAAACCAACAATGTAAAAATAAAAAACAAAAACAAACAAACAAACAAACAAAACCCCAAAACTCAGCAATGTCAAGATGGACTTGGAGCTAATTAAAGGGCCTTCTTCTTCTTCTTCTTCTTCTTCTTCTTCTTCTTCTTCTTCTTCTTCTTCTTCTTCTTCTTC
>OU015754.1:1636789-1646866 GCA_907169655.1 Acomys percivali
CACTGGGCATGGCTTAAGCTTCTGAGACCTCAAAGCCCACCCTGAGTGACGCACTTCCTCCAACAGGGCCACACCCACTCCAGCAAGGCCATATCTCTTAATAGTGTCATTCTGTATGGGCCTCTGGGGTCCATTTTAAAACCACCACAGCCATCAATGTCCAGGAATTCCTTAGACAGTGTAGGATTTTACAAATCCTCCTTTCACCATGTTGGGGGTTTGGCTGGCTTGATCTTGTGCCAGTCTTGTGCATGCAGCCGTGGCCACTGTGAGTGCATGTGTGTGCAACTGCGCTGTCACACCTGGCAAGCAGCATTGCTCGACAGACTCCTTCCATTCCGTCTGGCTCTCACATTCTTCCCATGATAACCCCTGAGCCTTGGGGAAGAGGCTGTGATAGAGTGGTCCCCTTTAGGGCTAAGCATTCCACAGTCTCTCATGCTCTGCATCTTTACTCTTGGTGGGTCTCTCTACTAATCACCATCTACTGAAAAAAATAAAAGCGTCTCTGGTAAGGGTTGAGAGACGCGCTCATCTACAAGTGTAAAAATAAGAACTCATTGGGCACTTTGCTACTATGTCTATTTAGCAGAACAGAAGGTACTACTGGCTTGTGCCCTGGGGCAGACGGCTCCCACAGGTCTGTGGCACAGTAGACAGTTTGGGGCGTGGGTTCCGTCTTGCGGAGCAGGTTTTAAACCCAATCAGAAAGCAGTTGGTTACCTCCATAATGTTGGTGCCATTATTGAACCTCTGAGTACATCTTGCCAAGCCAGTTGCTATTGTAGCTCCCAGGCCTAATAGCTGGATGAGACTGCCGATGGCTCTTCTCACCTTCAAGCACGACACCCCTAGTCTGCAGGGAGGGGGTGTCCAGGTTCATATCAGCTTGATATTGCTGCCCTGTGGCTCACGCATGTGGTAGTGTCTTACTATTGATTTTGTCTGATAGCGTGTGATGTCTAGAGGAAGTGTTGTATTACACACACACATACGCACACACACACTTTAAAAAAATTTTAAGGTAGTGTGGTGAAATTATGTTATGCTCAGTTCTCCTTAGGATACTTTGATTGGTAATATAAGTTGAAGACCCTGAAAACAAGGACCCCTAAGGGGTGGGGCTGGAATCCCCTTAGGCTTTACAGCAGGCAGAAGCTGCACTACTGGCAGAGAATCTAGAAAGGGCTGTCATTTGGTCAACAGCTCCCAGGCCCTGTGGAGAACATGCACCCCAAATATAGCCAGAGTGGTTTGTTCCAGGAACATTACCAAGACCAGGCTACTCGTGTGGGTGGCCTTGAATGGGAGGCCTCTGCTATTCTTCAGGTGGCAAACTATTAGAAGACTCCAAAAAAATAATTTCTGAAACAATTTGGTCCTAATATACTCCTGTGGACTCTAGGACAATGTTCTTTCATGGTATAGTCAAAGGGTACAAGGAGGCAAGTGAGTATGCGCGGTGCACTCTTGAGGAGAATGATTTATGTGCTATTGTTTGAAATTATCCTTGATTGATTTTAAACTTTCTATGTTGATTATCTCCTTATGCCTGCAGCAGGAGGTTCTCTCTCAGCAGTCCACCTAACACAACTCTGATTTTTTTTTTTTCTGAGTAAGGTTTAAGTTGTAGTAACACTTGGGGGAAAAAAGTTGAATGAAACTAATAATACCAGGGAAATAAGTTATCGTTGGCAAGTAACACTGGCAGACTCTGCCATGGTGAAACCATTGCAACGGTTCATCATCATAGGTACATCAGAACCAACTGCCAGCTGCCCTTCATGATTCAACCCCAGACCTCTGATATCTGCCTAATCAATATTTATGATTAAGGTAATTATCATTCAGTTAACTTGTGGAGGAACAGTGAGGTTGCTTAGTGGATGATGTGCTTGCTGTCTTAGCCCGGCAGCCTGAGTTTGATTTCCACAATAGATGAAGGAAACAGACTCCCAAATCTTTACCTCCTCTGACATGCACCTTGACATACTTGCTCTAGCGTGTGAGCTCCTGCATACGCATGTGCACACACATGCGCATGCGTGCACACACACACAAACACTTGATAATAAAATAAAATCCAAATTAAATACAGTGCCTGAACTATGAGTCACAAACGTTGTCACTCAAGGCCGACTTACATCACTTACTTCCATAAAATGCAGTTTTAAAAATAGTCATCAACAATTCACAGTGATGAGAATGTTAAACTTAGAAGTCAGAAGACCCAAACAGAGAGACCCAGTTTCATTAGTGGGGCACCCTTGGACACATCGACTCGTCTTTCTGAGATTTCCACGGTGACTGAATAGTCTCTGTGTCACACTGAGTTTGGGTGTTCACTTGAAACAAGATTTCAACTCCTTTTACAAACTAATCTTCTGGGCATGACGTGGCTCGTAGTTGGTTAGTACTCACACTTCTGAGAATCAGGACTATACAGCTTATACAAATTTATTTTTTTTAATTATATTAGGAGCTGGAGGAATGGCTCAGAAGGTAAAGCGCATGCTGCGTAAGACCTGAATGTGATACCCAGCACCCATGTAAAGATGGAAGAAAAGACCAATGCCCCATAGCTGCTCTCTGGCCTCCAGGCCTCTGTTTGTTCACCTTGGCACCTGTGTGTTCATATGCATATGTCGTATGCAAGCCTACAACAATAATGGTAATTATTATTAATTATTAGAAAATGAATATTAATTTTATGTAAGCTGACTTCGTGGTACCTGTAATCAAGAGTTGTTCCCTTGTGTCCTTCTTTTCTTTGTGCCCCTGCCTATGTGACTCGGTCAGCCTGCCACAAGGAACAGTTGCTTCTTTGTTGGTGGATAGTTGTCCTGAGCCCCTGGAACACAGCAAATAAATGCTGGTTAAATTGACAAGATAATCAAAAAGTACAAAAGTATTACCTTTCAATGATTTCTTTTACTCTCGCCAGTGATTAGAGGGGGTTGATTTTAAATATTGCTCAAAAGCATAATAAATTAGGATGTTAACTCCTATGAACTAACCATTTTAATGTACTCCATTTCTAAAGAGGATATCCGTGAGGCACATAAAAGAAAATGTATCACGATGTGACACATTTCCAACTGCCTCCTCAGCCACATGTCCTCTCCCTGCACATGCACTGGTCACCTCTAAAAGGACTGTCTTCCCTCTCCCGACCCTCTCCTCCCTCTTTCGGTGCCTCTCTCTTCCTTCCCTTTCCACTGTGTCCTCTCTCCCCCCCCCCACCCCTACCCAAATGGCTCTCTCAGGCCCCAACTTTTCCTCCCTTCTCTTCCCTCCAACACAGCTCTTTGTACCAGATCTGTTGTTTGCCATCTATCTTTATTGTATATTACAACAATTTGCCTTTCAAAAGTGAAGGGAAACACTAATAACAGGGACGGATGAGGGTGAAAGCTGGAGGCAATGCGTGACTAGGAAAGTCAAAACCAAGAATAGCAAACTCACAAGAGCTCGGCTTCTGCCTTCATAAACTCTCAAGGTTTCCAGGTGCGAAATATCGAACGAATGACTTGCTTGTCATTGTGTGAAAACTGACTAGGCATATCTCTTGTATTAAATGAACATACACGAGATGAGGTGTTGACCCTGCGCCAGCCATCTGAGCAGTGCAAATGCAATGGCTCCCAGAATGAGACACAGCATCAATCCATGGCTTAACTTTTGTTCAGAGTTAAAGGACGATGTGGGCGGGTGTGGGACAGACGGCGCCCCCTCCTCCATCTCCATCTCCCCCTCCTCCTGGCCAGTGAAGAGATTTACAGCTTTCCAGTCCCTTTGTTTTTCTCTCAAATGCTAACAGATCACCCCTGAGCATCCTTCTGGGTCCTTCTAAAATTCTTTTACTCACAAGACTAAGAACCCAGGATAGATCCATTTCCCAGGTAATACCGTACTTTATCTAAGCTTCTGTCTGCCCAGTCGATCTTTTCACAGCTATTTCGGTGCTATCATTGGACATTGTAGCTTTCACTGGTGTACCCTGACAATGAAGTTTGAGGATGCTTTCATGGGATAGGTAAGACCCTCCCCCGGCTTCCGACTGCCCTTTCCTTTTCCAGACTTTTCAAAGCATCACCATGACAACTAAGCAACCAGCAAAGAGGATTTTTCCCCTGTAGAAGCCAATAAAATGAAATGGAATTCAATGCAGTGTTTTTCCCAGTGTTCCGGTGTTAGCATTCTGCTTTACTCTGCCTACTTGTGATGTCATTTCTTACCTGCTACTGGGGGCGTGGCCCTGCCCAGGGCCATATAAAAGGACAAACTGTCCACATGAACCTCTCTCTGCTCTTTACTCTCTCCACCTCCTCTCTCTCTCTGTCTCTCTCTCGGGGTACCCCTTCCCCCTTTCCTTCTCACCCCATGCTCATTTAATAAACTCTAACCCTAACCCTAACATAATATCTGGTATGGTAGGGGCAAAATTAATGCCATATCCTATATGTAATTTATATTCTGCAATTACTGATGGTTTGTATCAGAAATTGCCCTATAGGTGGCCTTCTTCCTGCGTTCTGGGAATGACAGCTGCACACCCGAGATAAAACAACTTCCTTGGAGATTCAGCCTCCTGGACCCAACCTGCTGGAAGGTCTACATTCCTGAGACTCACGACCCCAGCTTATGGCTTTTTCCTTACTTCCCTGTGCCCCCCCACCCCTAATTACAGTTTTTCCTTATAAACCCATTACCCCTGAAGCTCCGGTATCAATCTCCTATCCTGCTGCATCAGGAAGGATTGTGATCCGAAGCT
This sequence comes from Acomys percivali, assembly GCA_907169655.1. Classification (NCBI taxonomy): domain Eukaryota; kingdom Metazoa; phylum Chordata; class Mammalia; order Rodentia; family Muridae; genus Acomys; species Acomys percivali. Next base: position 1,641,564 of record OU015754.1, read on the forward strand.
CTGAGCCCGTAATACATCAGTATTGAGTCCTGGTGGTCTCACAATCTGATCTGAGTAATCTCGGCATAACTGTATCTTGTATCTACCATTATCTTATTCTTATATATAAAATTGGTGCCCATGACTCAGCTACGAAAAGCAGAGGACCATTCCGTTGTCTAAATTCCTTTAAGTACTGTCCTGCTCTCCTGTTTCTTGCTGCCACCAGCTGGGACCTCAGCCCACCTAGAAAGCCTTCCTGCTGACCTTTACAAGACTAAGCTGAGGTGAATTTCTGCTGCCCCGAACTCTGCCGCATGGCTGTACCTCTCCCTAATGGTACTGCCTGCCTGTTGTTTAAATGCCGCCCACCATCGCCTGGTAAGCACCTGTAAATCTCCACGCCCACTCCTCCTATTTTGGTAAACTCTCCATCGCCCTGGACTTCTCTGGGGTTACGGCAGGACCAGGACTGGCTCACAGCTGCCCTACCTCCCAGGTCCAGAGGATCTGACACCTCAGAAGTCCACAAGCAAGCAGCATCTATCTACACTGTATACGTAAACTCACCCCAGCACATATACAGACCCACTTAATAAAAATATTTTTTAAAAGCATATGTTTGTTAGGCAGCGTAGGAGGCTTTCTAACCGAGAATGTTTTGAGATCCTGACAGGTGTTGCTGAGCCTGAGCTGCAGAGGGGAAAGAGGAGGATGCTGATGCCTGGGAGGTGCGAACGGATAAACAGCAGCCTCTAAAAACCGGTGGTGCTCCGTGGGAGTGAGAGGAAGGAACTCAAACAGATGATTTCATTCCTTTTTGTTTTCTAGCCTGTTTAAAACAAAAAACAAAAAACGCTGGGGTGAAAAACAAATCAGAAAGTGGATTGAAGCCTAGGGTTTTCATTTTTCCTTGCATCTCTTTCTTCAGTCGCCTCTGAAGTTGGGGCAGATGTGTCTCTGTATCTGGCATGGGACTAACGTGCATAATTTCTTTTCACCCGCCCAAAGCTATATGGCATACTGCCTGTATAGGGACACTAACAGGAAGGGAAACTGTTAACAGACACACACCCAGGTCGACAAACTAAAAAGAAAGGATTCGGAGTGGCTAATAGACTAACACTAGTAGTTCTTTGGTTTTTTTGTTTTTGTTTTTGTTTTTGTTTTTGTTTTTTTTTGAAACAATTCACTCTTATGAGATTATACCTGGCTGTATTCCAGGTATCAGGGATGCAGAAGTGAATAAAAAGGGCCCACTGCCTCCCAGGCTAGGGTGTCCTGGAGGGATGGAGATGCCGGGATTAACTGGTACAAGAAAGGCCTAGTACTTAAGGATTACAGGACTGAGCACCTAACAGATGTAGTTGTGGGGCAGGCTACAAGGCTGGGGTGCATGAGTACAAAGGGACAGGTTCACCCGAGGACAGCTTGCCTCAAGGATGGCAGAGTAGGAGAGTACAAAAAAAAAATAAAAGCAACGTGTTGCCATAGTTTCCTCTGCAAGCATCCTCCTCCAGCCTGAACGACCACTCAGATATAATAGCTGAAGTCTCCTGTACCATTAGCTATAATGCCACAGGGCTAAGGAGCTTGTGGGTGTAATTGGAGCAGAGAAATGGAAGGTTCTGAAGACAGGCTGAGTGACCACTGACCTTTCCAGTAGGAACAAGAGCAGCACAGCCTGATTTTTAGTTTGCTTTTAAGAGATACAATGCTTTAGAAATGGCAGAGAGGGGAGCTTGAAGGGTAGGGTTCTTTAAGGAGACTCTCCCTTATACTTAAAGTATGATTTTTAAAAAATCTGCTTGCCTGGATCAAAGCCTTATCCTGCTAAGCAGTGCACAGCTTGCTCGGGAAAGCCAAGCCCAGTGGTCTGCTGGGGTGTTTTAATGTCAAGTACCTCCTCTTTGCAGTAGCGGGAGGCACCCCTGCACGAGCCTCCGCTGGTCCTCGAACCTGATAAACTGAGGTTGATGTTCCACCACCCACTCCACAAGCATTCCGGAAGTACCAGAAAGGTGGGGCCAAACAGTTCAAACACACTGATGCTCTGTCCTCTTTCAGGAGTTAGCGTTGTGACTCACACCCACGGTCCTAGCACTCAGGACACTGAGGCAGGGGGATTGTCAAGTACAAAGTCAGCCTGGACTACATAGCAAGACCCTTCCTCACAGACCAGGGAAGAGTGACAAACAGTAAAAGGTTGAAAGGGGCTGTGGATGTCTAAGAATTTAAGGGCTCAAGGTACTCACGGGTGGCTGTCACGCCCGAGCCAGGGGATTTAATGCCCTCTGCTGGTCTCCGCGGGTAGTACGCGCATGCCTGTTGGTGACCTTTGCTCTGGGTATCCTTACTGATTAAGCACTCCAGTCCATTTACAGAGCAAAGTGGGAGTCGTTCGAGCCTTCAGATGAGTGAGTACGGCTCTCAGAACGAGGGCAACCATACATGTGATGGACCCTTCTCCTTTTTCATGGGATTTCAAATTGAGTCCGGAGTTCACTTCTGATAGAATACATCCTGCCAGGCTCCTCAGTTTTTCAAACCAAGAGAATACAGACAAATTGAACAAAATTTGTGGTGGTGCTGAGAAGGGCTGAAGGAAGTGTGTCTGGCTAGCACTCTGGGGGCACTTCGTAGGGCAGCCATGCGTCTGGTAGGGCGGCCATGGCGTCTGGTGAGCCTCTGGCTTCACTTTTCTGTTTTAAACTCTCTTGGAAATCTTTGGGATCTTACGACCTCAAATCTCTTTGGCTAGCGTAATGATTACTTTTCGGCTTTTCACTTTCTTTCTTTTTAAAAGATGTGAGGGACCTTAGGAAACACAGTATCAAATGCCTCAACAGGGTAAGTTTGGGGAATGGTTGCCCTGCCTACCGTTTGCAAATGAGCAGGTAGCAAGTAGGCGGTCCCGAAGTTAGAGAACCGGACAGTTGATTCTCTTTGTGTCTTTATTTTCTGATCCAAGGCAGGCAGATTATGAGGAAGGGAAAGGCCAGAGGCCGCTCACTGGCACAGGACCCAGGACTCACGCAGACTGCAATGCAAACTGCTGGAAACATTCAGCCACTGGCTTAAAAAATAGTCCATCTATAAGGCTGCTTGTCTGATAGATAGCTGAACTGCCTTCCGGCTGGTGCCACTCATTTGTAGCTGTCATATCCTAGTAGACTTTAGGCTGTAAGTAAATCCTTTAAGCCTCCAATACTACTAGATCCAAGTGGTTTTGGAAACTTAGTAGTATTGGGGGGAGAGGGGTGCACAGGCGTGTAACCGGATGTTCAGAATTGCCCAGATAAACGACCATTTCATTTTCTAAATCAAAACTAAATTTTTCTCTTTCCTCTCTCTGTCTCTGTCTCTCTCTGTGTCTCTCTCTGTCTCTGTCTCTCTGTCTCTCCCTCTGTCTCTCTCTCTGTCTCTGTCTCTCTGTCTCTCTCTCTCTCTCTCTGTCTCTCTCTCTCTCTCTCTCTCTCTCTCTCTCGTGTGTGTGTGTGTGTGTGTGTGTGTGTGTGTGTGTGTGTGTTTTCAGTGCTGGGAATTGAACCTATTGCTTATGCCAAGCATGTACTAAACCACCCAGCTAGGTCCTCAGCCCTAAGATTAAATTCTCTACCCTAAGGCCTAACTCCTTCTTCCTGTAGGTTTTCTGGGATCTCTCTGCCTTTCCCTCCTGGGTGTCAGTCAGCCTGTCACTGGTAGGCACATTCTGGTCTGCCTGATTCTTTTTAAAAATGACCTTTGCTCCTTTGCAATTTATTATTACGGAACCCACCTTACCAGCCTTTCCCTACCCCTTGGTGTTTATTGACACCGTGGGGGGCAGGTAACATGCTCATCATCCTTTTCCTTGCAATATTAACTCTTTCATTCACAGATCCCAGGGCTTTAGAGGGAACCTACAGCTGATTTACAAAGGAGGAAAAAGAGGCCACAGATGGATGTTCATAATGTTTATCTTAAGCCCAGTGATGTCATGAGACGACTTCGTGGCCATCGTAGCTGTCCTGCTCTGTTAATTACACTTGTAGCTGATACTTCCTCTCAGAAAAGAGTCCACACACTTTTTGGGTGTGCTCAGATCTTACCAGGCGGGGTCAGAAATCCAGGAAATGAAATCCCCTGATAGTTCTAAAGCCTGGAGAATCCAGATTTTAGCATAAAACATTATATTAAAATATTGATGATTCATTTTTAAAAAGAAAGAAAAATGCTATGTTTGTGACCCCAAAAAAAAGTTCAGGAAAAGTCAGGAGCTACCAGATGAGCTACTCCTGAGCTAGAATCCCACAAAGACCTCCAGCAAGCTGGGGAACCCAGCCCACCCCACTGCTCCTGTGCTGCAGAGGCCATGCAACCCAGTCCTCCCTTTGCTCCTCTGTGCCATGGACCCCTGCTGTGGAGATGATGGAGCCCAGTCCTTCCCACCTTCCTTTTATATCAGAGACCTCTTCTTCATGGGTTATGGGACCCAGCTTCCCCAGCCCCCTTCCCTGTGGACTGTGCACTGCCTCTGCAAACTGTACCTTATTCCTAATGCTAGGTCAGCTAAGGACCATGAAGGCTTATCCCTTTTCTTACAAGGCCTATTAGAACCAAGAAGTCTGGATTGGACCTGCTGGCAAGCTCTGTGACTTCAAAGGCCAGTAATTGGCTTGACATTTTAAAATAAGGAAACAGCAGGACACATGCTCTCTAAACTGGCCATGAAATGCTCCCCAGCTGCCTTGGCCATCTTCTCGGCACTCTGCTTCTCTCACAGTCACGGGCCCTGCTTTGCCCGCATCTTTCAGATTATTCTTGCCGTAACAGTGTATGATTTAAATGAGATAATTTTTATAGGACAGAGAGAAGCCTGGGCACGAGAGAATAGTTTTTCCTATATAATTGGTCACAACCTCATGAAGCCCAAGCACTCTGTTTATAACAGGAGAAAATTACTTAAATGTCTTATTTATGTGGATACCCACAGCTTAATAACTCAAAAATGAAATACTTAGGATGCACGTGAGCCTGCACACACACACACACACACACACACACACACACGCATGAGCACACACAAACACACAAACATTGAGTAGATTTATTTTACAAAACAAAAACCCATCAAACTGCCCCATAAGTGTTCATATGGGCTTAAAGGAAACAGCCAGCTTCAAGTTCTCTGGCTGAGATAAACATTAGGACCAAAAGCAGCTTGGGGAGGAGAGGGTTAATTTCATTTCCCAGCTAGTAGTCCAGGTTCAGGGAAGCCAGGGCAGGAACTCAGAGCTGGAACTTGAACAGAGGCCATGGAGGAATTGTTTACTGGCTTGCTC
>OU015754.1:1663031-1702922 GCA_907169655.1 Acomys percivali
CCTACATTATATCTTACTGCCGTAATTATTAAACATAACACCAGCCCCCTTTTCATACTTTTTATCTATCGCAGAGGGAACCAGTCACCTGGGCCCTGGAAGCTTGCCACCTCCTGGTAAGATTGTGACATTGCACGGTGCCAGGGCATCTGTAAGAACGGACATGGTTCCCGAAAACTGGAAATTACCAATTTCTTTTTAACATTCAAAACTCCACTTCACTTTCAAAAGCCCCAAGTCTCCGCCACTGCCGCCTCTCATCCTATACTGTCCGTGTGTTCTGCGTTCGTCTTGCTCTTCCAAAAGCCTTGGGAAAACAACGCTGAGCCAGAATCCTCAGCAAAGAGTGGTTTTTCAGTGTCCCCGGGTCCTTTCTGACATCACAAGGCGTTCATCTTGTGGCTCAGTGACCCAAGCTGGACAATCCCAGGAAGGGAAGGAGGAGGCAACCTGGCTATCCAGCATTCTGAAAGCATCGGAATGTGCAGGTTGTGGGGCTGAGCTGGACATCCTTAAGGAGACCAAAGCTGATTCTGTTAAGTTCCAAAACCTGGTTCTGGCCAGGGATCTGTCACCACCCCACAGTGGGCAGGCTGACTCTGCAAACTCCTTCTCTGCTTTCCAACAGACTTACTGAACTGTTAGCTGGCAGTTCCTTGTAGGGTCTCAGCTTCGAGGGATGCACACTCTGATGGGGAGGTCATTATCTCCACAGCTAAGTGTTGTAACTCAAAAGAAAATCAGATGTAAATACACAGTCGCGTCACTGGGTATGAAAAGGGAAATCAAAGGAGGCATGGCCTAGTGCCCCCCCCATTGTGTGTGTGTGTGTGTGTGTGTGTGTGTGTGTGTGTGTGTGTGTTCCAAGTCTGCTAGCTGCCCTCCCTCTAAAGGCAAAGAACTAACCAAATAAAAAATAATAATTACCAAATGTGAGACTATTCACGGGTGCACACCTGAACTGTAAATGCTTGAGAACATAATGAAATTGGAGAGCCCTGTTAGCTGTTAGAAGCAGAATTATTGAGGTGATGTTGCTTAAATGACCTCCATTCCTTACAACACAGGGAGCCTGGACTGTGCCTGCTGTCCTGAGGGCTAGGAGTGTAACTTTGTGCTTCCCAGAGGAGCAACTGGTCTTCTACAGGCATAGCCCCTTACACAGAGAGGAGATGGGTTCTAAAAGGTCACAAGAGACTTCCGGGACCTTGTCAAGGCATTGCCTAGAAGGCAGATGGGCTGGATGCTTGGGTCCCCCAACTCCAGAGGGAAACAGGGTTCTTAGAGAGGAGAGTGGTCAATTCTTTAGGCTTGGGTCACTGATGCTGGGACTGTGGTTCCGACTTCCTCCAGTCATGCCATGGTCCAGGCTTCTGTTGTGTGGCAGAGACTAATCCTGAGCTGCCATAGTCCTGGACGCTTACTGTTCTGCCTGTCCTGTCTTTATGGCTCAGGCCTCCTAACAGGCTTTCACATGTGAGCAGAGTGGCAGCCAGGAGGCTTAAGGATTGCTCAGCAGCGGGAACATAGAACTATAAAGCTGCTTCTCTTAACACAGTGGACGGGATTACACAGGGCACTTAGCAGACCTTCGCGGGGACTTTTGACAAATAATCCTATAGTTGATTCAGAAAAATGTTGTAAAGGGTATATATGTATCCCATTTAACACACACACACACACACACACACACACACACAGTGGGGGGGTGCAGAGAGATTGATTGATTTCCTTGGTCCTATAATTTATGTTAATCCTACTGAATTTTTGACAATGCAAAAGATGACCTAGGTAAGAGAAAAAAACTGTATACAGACCTTTCTTGATTAAATAGCTTTTAGATATTTGAGCTAATTGTTTGATTTTTTTTTTTTTCCTTCATGAGAACCATCAACATTTCGCCAATAAGGTATCTTGAGAAAAACTCAATGTGCCTATTTATGTTGATAAAGTTGACGGGAATCCCACCCAACTTCTTGCAGTTGCCCAGCAGCCTGGGAGATGAGCCTGACTTCAAGTGTGTTGGCTTGTTAATGGGGGAGGGGGGATTGGGAGGAGGGGAGGGAAGGGGGGAGGGGTTTAGGTGGGGGGGGTAGGTTTTTAATCAGAACCTTAGGGGAACTATCAACACGTAAAGTCCATAAGAGTTAGTTTTTAAAAGCCAAAGAGGCGAAAGTCTTGTTCATCTTTCCCAGATTTCTCCCACCCCACGCCCACCCCCGACCCCCGCTGACACACACTGATGACGTACTGTGTTTGGTTGGGCCTCAGACACCAGCCTCCTCTATCAGAGGCCACACCAGTTATCCCAAACGTGAACATCTTCCAGCACGTTCAATACTACACCTTTGCTTATTCCTCCAAAGACTGAGAAATTTAAAAGTCACCATATTTGACTCTTTAAAAATATTTCCGCTTCTCTTTTCTGAAAATGGGACTAAAAATAAAGACGAATGACAATATTGTGATAAGACTGCTTTCAAAGAAAGCTGGAGTTTTCTCCTGGTTCTGTCCTTACGGCCAAGTGTTTTGTTCCTATGTTCATTTGTTAAACATCCACAGACACATCCTAGATGCAAGGCCCCAGACTAGATTAAGACAGTGACGAGTGGCCAAATGGAATGTCAAGACCCGCCGTTGCCCCAGACTCACTGGTCACTGAATTAGCTTCTAGGCCCCCACTTCCTCAGCTGTAAATGTGATGGTTCGCCCCGCCCCAAACTGCACAACCATTTAAATCTTGGGGAGGGATGGAGGGGATGGGAGGGGCGTGGCTAACAGGGAGGAGGGCAAAGCCTGACATCTAGCGGTGAGTGGGGCAGCTGCACCTCAAGGTGTCATGGCTTGTTTTAAAGGTTCCCAGACCGGGGTAGTATTCTCAAAGGCCTCAGCAACTGACAATGTGGGCTGTGGGTCCAGCTGAACCAGTGAAATATTTGTTTTTAAGAGACCCCCCCAACATGGCTGACTCAAGATGTGCTCAGAGCTGTTCCTTTGGAAGCTCTTGTAGGGCCCTTGTCTGCAGAGGGAGGAGATGCTCCCTCCTGGTAAGCTCCGGCATAAGTGAGCAGACCCCCTGCTGCCAAAACAACCCACCTGGCCCAAATGTGTTAAAAGGCTAGTTCCTTGCAGGGACACTTCAAAAGCAAACCCTAAGCTAAAAGGTGTCAAAAGCTGGCTCTTTGAAGAAAAACATAGCAAAGGTGCCCAGGAAGTGCCCTGGGAGTGTCTCCTGCTATTCAGCTACCCTTGGTTTAAAAACCCAGAGGCTGGAAGGTTTGGGGAGCAGCACACTCCCCATTTCTCCATCCGTAGCTCCCTGGCCTTGTCTTTCTTTTATCACTAAGCTTAGTGAATTAAAATCTAGCTATTTGAGTCTTGACTGTCTTCATATTAATCAAGTGCGGTCAGCTGTCTGGCTTTTCACAAGGCAGAGGCTCCCTTCTCCCAGCTGGAAGGAACCCAGATTCCTGTTGTCTCAGCCCTGGCTGAGTGTGGCTGCCCTCTGCTCCCTCCCTGGCCAGGAGGCCTTCTTTGTGACCAGTTCTCAGGACAGAGCCTTTCTCAGCTAGCTTCCAGAAGGCTGAAGAAAACTCTGTGACCAGACTCTCAGCCCAGCCTCCCGGAGAAACAAACCCACATTTTCTAAGCCCTTCCAGCCTCTGGAGGGTTCAGTGTCTCATTGTCTTCTTTGTCCCTACTCAGTAGAGAGTCAGGCTACATTGGGCCCCTCTGGAGAATCTAAAATCAAATCCCAGTCTCGCTGTCATTATGTCGCCACATTTGCAAAGGCCCCTTTGCCAGGCGCTGTGGTTTAGGGTGACTTGGGCATTCCTCGACTGTTGGAGGTGGGGTGTCCAATGTGACGGTGACCTGAAGGGAAGGGGCTTCTCTCAGGTAGGGTCTGGTGCTTGGCTCTTAGATCAGTGTGGGTATAGCTTCAGAAAGGAAGGAAGCATTTCGTCTCATGAGCCTACGGTTAGCTCTCAAGAACCCAGGACTATCAGCCTGCATTAAACAGTCTCTCTGGCTTGATATAACCTCTTCCATGAGATTTGGCCCAAGTTTGCAACCATGCTCTTTGGACAGTCAGTCTCTAAACTAACCTTCTGTTCTTTATAAAGTTAGCCTGCCCCTGGCATTTTATTACAGTAACAAAGAATGGATTGGATTGCTTTACCATATAAGGTAATACGTCTACATTATACTTTGGGGCACCATTATACTACGTAGGGCATCATCTCACTAGACCTGAGGAATTAGGGAGGCTCTGAAGGAGAGAAATCTAATTTTATGGCTATTATATCATCTTTCCAGCAGGAAAAAAAGTAGGGAAAGTGAAGAAGGCAGGTCAGTCACAGAGAGATTTCTCCAAAGGAGAAATCCATGAGAAGACTCAGAACCATACTTGAGGCAGTAAAGTAAATGTTCTGGGCAAGGAACAGATTCACAGTCAACTGATTTTCAACACAGGTGTCAGAAATACACAACAGACAATGAGCAATTGCCAGCAAATGACCCTGGGACACCAGGATGGGCCCAGGTGGAAGAATGGAATTGGACTCTTTTCATACCAACAAAATCAACTCAGACTGAATTAGAGGACACAGCGAAGAACAAGAAACTCTAAAACTGGAAGGAAACCACAAGGCCTTGGCCTGGCTAATAATGTTCTTAATGTGACCCCGAAAGGTCAGGGAACAAAACAAAAGGACGGCAGCGAGGCTATACCAAAGTAAAAAGCCTCCCATAATGCCGAGGAAGCCACTGATAAAGTGAAGAGACACTCCGAAGGCTGGGAGGCCATGATTGCACATTGTGCATCTGCCTGGTTAATATCCAAAGTCTGTAAAGCAGTCAATAGCACGAAAATTAAGAACCCATTAAAAATGGGCAAACAGCTGAGTAAGCATTTCCGGAAAGGACAAATGCACAGGTTGTGGTATCTGGATAAGACTGTCTGTGCAGGCATTTGAACACACAGCCCTCTGTTACTGGAGCTGTTGGGGAGGGTCGGGGGGTGTGGTCTTATAGAAGGAATGACGTCATTGGAGGGAGGCCTTTTCCAAAGCTTGTGTAAGCACTCAGCTTCCTGCTCGGCTGTTACACCGGCCACACTCACTCCGTGATGGACTCTCACAGCTGTGGGACTGTAAACCAAATAAACCTTACTTTCTAAAAGTTGCCTTGATCATGATGTTTTGCAATGTTTTTATGGGGGGGGTGTTGGTTTTCCAAGACAAGGTTTCTCTGTGCAGCCTTGGCTGTCCTAGACTCACTCTGTAGACCAGACTGGCCTCGAACTCACAGCGATAGGCCTGCCTCTGCCTCCTGAGTGCTGGGATTAAAGGTGTGCACGCTCAGTTGCTCATGGCATTTGTAATGCAGCAAGCAAAAGGTAATGACTACCCGGGTCTATGGGGGAAGTGCTCAGGGTTACTAATTACTAGGAAAGTGCACATTAAAGTCACAGTGAGATGTCACTACAAAATGAGTGTACAAGTGAAAAGTACAAATGCACAGTGGGATTTCCTTTGTATTAGCCAGAAAAGGGCATCACACACACACACACACACACACACACACACACACACACGTGCACTCAAGCATGCACACAAGATTTATTAGTGTGGCTTACAGGCTGTGGTGTAACTAGTCCAACAATGGCTGTCCCAAATCAAAAGGCCAAGGATTGGTCGCTCCATGACAGTGGATGCCGCAGGAGTACCCGTCTGATGCTGGAATCCCAGAGGATCCCTGGAGAGCTGCTGGTGTTGGATGAAGAAGATGACGGTTCTGACACCAGTGAAGGAAAACCTCAGCAGCAGGAAGGATGAGCTTGCTGGAGAGAGTGAGGGCAAGCAGTCAAAAAGCAGAAGCTTCCTTCTACCATGTCCTTTTCCATCCCCGGAAGGTGCAGCCCAGACTTAGAGCAGGTCTTCAAGAAAATCCTTGTAGGATGGCCAGCTGCTTGGGTTTTAGTTGGTTGCAGATGGAGTCAAGGTGGGAAGCAGGGTTAGCCACCACATGTTTGCAAAGGTGACTTGGGGGTAGACGGAAAGTCCGTATCTATGACAGCATGGACAGACCTAGAGAAATATTAGGCTAAGTGAAACAAGCCAGGGGCACAAGGCAATTACCACACATGTATGCTTCTCATACTTGGAGTTTAAAAAAAAAAATGAAGTCGGAGCTGGAGAGATAGCTCAGTGGTTAAGAGCACTGACTGTTCTTCCAAAGGACCCAGGTTCAATTCCCAGCATCCATATGGCAGCTCACAACTGTCTGTAACTTCAGTTCCTGGGGACCTGACACCCTCACACAGACAAACATGCTGGCAAAACACCAATGTAAAATAAATGTAAAAATTTTTTGGGCTGGAGAGATGGCTCAGTAGTTAAGAGCACTGTCTGCTCTTCCAGAGGTTCTGAGTTCAATTCCCAGCAACCACATGGTGGTTCACAACCATCTATACTGGGATCTGATGCCCTCTTCTGGCAGGCAGGTGTACATGCAAATGGAGCACTCATACATAAAATAATAAATAAAAAATGTAAAAGTTAAAAAAAAATGAACTCATTTAGGTGGAGGGATGACTGGCAGTTCCAGGAGCTTCTGTTGGGATGGAGGCAGAAGGGTGCTGATAAAATGGTACAAAGTTTTAGTTACAAAGGAAGACTTTGGGGGGGGTGGGCAGAGATTGATACACAGCATACTACTGTAATGAGTAACAACATATGACATATTTGAAAACTGCTGAGAGATTTTAAATGCTTTCACCACAAAAAAGGGGCAGGGGGGCTAGAAACATTCATTGGCAAGATTCAATCATTCCATTACATTTGCATACATCAAAAGAACACATCTACCATCATAACATACATAACGACTATTGCCTGATTATAAATGTGAAAAAGGAAAAGGACATTTTGAAGAATTTGTGGCCTTAGAGAGGAAATATTAAAATAAGAAAAATTGTTCATGATATCATTTCCTTTACAAAAAATAATAAAAGCTTTTAATTTGAAACGGTGTGGAGGTAAGGGGTGGAGGAAAAGGGAAAGCCCTAAAAGACAAACAAAGGAAGATTCTGGAAAACAGTTTCGAACACTTCACTGTGGACTTTGGAACTTATCCCAGTGGATAATTAGAACAGTGGAAGAGCTTTCACTAGAAATGCCATCTTGAGGAAGGATGGAGTTGTGACACATGCAACTGGAAGGCAGTGTACTAAGTGAAAAAAGACAGACTCCGAGAGACTAATGGCTCGGGGGGGGGGGGGTCCCTTATATGTGGGGCCTACGCTGGAGTTAGGGGAGGGAAGGGGAGGGAGGGGGGAGATATGGGGGGAGGGGAGAAGAGTCATGGAAGCGAATGAAGAGCTCTTCTGAAAGGACACCAATTGGAAGGGTAACGGAATGCTTGTCAAAGAGAGCAGAAGTGGGGACTGACAGGGAAGGAAGGAAACAGGATGAGATGTGGGACACAAGGTGGCACAGTGGGGGAGGGGAGTGGATGAGAATAAAATATGATAACACACACACACACATACACACACACACACACACACACATGCTGCAATAAAAACCGTTATACTCTATGTTAACCTAAGAAAACTGCATTAGCAAACAAAAAAGATAAAGGAAGGACTTGAAGCTGAAGGCTGACAGGAAGTCCGCCGTGTGTGGAAGGGAAGCCTGCGCTGGATGATGAGTTCAGTGTGGGCCTGGGCTGCTTGAAAAGACCCTGTCTCCAAAGCAAAGCAAACAGCAACAGTATGTGTCACTATGTACAAGCTTAAGCAAGATGCGGCTATAGAGTGTTGTAGAAACCCAGAGAGAAGGCGATGACTGCCTCAAATGTTTTGTGGTTACCAACTGTCTTGGTTTGGGTTTTGTTGCTGTGAAGATGCAATGCCCATGTCCAGGCTGCAACCAGATCTCGGGGCACAGAAATCAGCATCTGAACACACAGTGCACAAGACCATCCTCCAACAGGCTAATCAAAATGGCATGAGGTCGACCAGGAGGCCCAGGCTCACTCAGGTTCTTGTGTCCAGGTGGGCAGGGCTCAGGAGTGCCGCCGTGGGTGATGGGTGATGGTGGCCCAGGCACGGGAGTGGACTCGGTGTGAGGGTGTGACACTGCTGGACGGCGAAGGCAATTGTTTTTCGTTGATGTCGAGGGTGATTGTGAAGTTCCCACCCAGGCAGATCAAGTAGGCATCAGTTGGATGTCTTTGGAGAAATTTTGCTCACAGGCAAGTTTGTGGAGTGATTCTTGGGATCCGGGAGATGGACTGTGCTTCTGATGGTCCATTTAGAGTGAGGGGAGGAGGCCCTTGGGGGAGAACCCTGGAACACATGGACAGAGAGGGCAGCCTCTTGGTCCACTTGTCATCTTCACAGTAACTACTCATTTAAGGTCACTGCCATATAAGTCCAGTGCGCTGACAGCTCTGTGAAGGCGGTCACTGTGTCCAACATTTACGCTGTCGTATTCTCAAGGAGGAACACGGACATGGAACATGGCCCCACTCAATAAATATCCCCAGGAGAGTCATTAAATTGATAGGCACGTTATGAAGCAAGGATGGCAAACCTCTTATAGGAGGAAGACATCAGAGGCCCATGGAAGTCAAAACATGAAGATAATGAAGATTTAGAAATATACTGAGGAGTGCAGGGATGGCTCAGCAGTTAAGAGACCCTGCTGCTCTTCCAGAGGACCTGGGTTCGGTTCCCAGCACCCACATGGACGCTCACAACCATCTGTAACTCCAGTTGCAGGGAGTCTGGTGCCCTTTTCTGGCCTCCATGGGTACTGCACGCATGTGGTACAAAGACACACACAAACAAAACAGCCATATAAGTATATAAATACATACTTATAAGTATACATACAATATCTAAAATTAGATTTCATGAACTAAGCATGCAGTCAGTATTACAGAGCTTTTCAGGACAGAGTATGCAGAAAGCCAAGAATGAAAGTTGGAAAACTTACTCTTAAATAACTTTAATGGAATTATCAAATTGTGGTTATTTGATGCTGACAATGATGATGTTATTTTTAAAATGAGACTTACAGGCTTGTCTTTAGCAGAGGATGAAGAGCTGGTGCTACACCTACTCAGAAGTAAAAGCTAAATGTTTTCTGTGCCTTTGTGTACTTTGATACCTCTGGTCATCATTATGTGTGCAAGAAGTTGGAAAGAACTTTGGAGCATTTAGGTACCGCATGTCCCATTCTTAGAGGACACAGTCTCTAACAGAATGGTCACAACATTCACAAACTGAGTTTTGAAACATCAAGGAACATACTCAGAGTAAGGATGTATTTATATTTTACCATTTTGCAGTGTGTGCTCTGTTAGAACTTACCTATAGGCTCCTATTCCTCATCATTGGACATGCTTGTTTTGTTTGTTTTCTCAGTGCTGAGGATTAAACCAAGGCCTTGCATGTGGTAAATAGTGCTCTGCTACTGAGCTGTGTACCTAGTTTCTGTATCTTTGTTTACAGGAAGGTTCTGGATCCCTTGTTCATTTAGAAAAACCCATTGTTTAGACAACACAGAAAATTTAATGTTACTGTTAAATGACTAGTAATTTTATGTATATTTCATTATTTCCAAAGAAGCAGTGTAATGGACTAGCCATTACAAAGAATGAGTATTTTTTAATTGAGTTATTAAAAAATAAACATTTCCTATAATATAAAAAAAAACGAGACTTATGAAACGATAATGATAAGTATGAGACAGAGGCTGGGGTTGTAGGCCAGTTGGTAGAGTGCTTGCCTAGCCTGCCCAGGCCCTGGGTACCATCCCCAGCACCACACACACTGGACGCTGACGGCATGCTCAGGAAGACTCAGGATGTGGTGGAAAGGTTCTCAGACGTGCAAGGTCACCCTTGGCTGCAATAGCCAAGTTCAACAATAGCCTGGGATGCAAGATAAGCAACTAACCAAATAGATAAATAAATGAGCATCTATATGCCCAAGGGCTTCACACGCACACGTGTCTGGTGGCACATTCCTTCCTGATCCACTTGTCTAGGATGCGAGCATCGTAGTCTGCATCCGTTGCCTTTCTGTTGTGATAAAACACCAGGATGAAGGCAAGTTACAGAAGAGTTTATTTGGGCTAACAGGTCTGGGTCCGAGTCTATAATGGTGGGTCAGAAGTATGGCAATGGAGGCAGGACACCAGGGGCTCAACCAAGAAGCAGAGGAATCAAACTAGAAATGCTATGAGCCTTTAAGCTCTCTGAGCCTGCTGCCAATGACACACTTTCTGCAGTGAGGGCACAGCCTCCAAGCCTCGCCAAACAGTGCCACTAACTGGGAACCCAGCATGCAACTGCCTAAAAACGTGGGAGGCATCACTTTGGAACCATCACAAAGGCCTGGAATAGGCCTCTTCCCATGCATTTTCATGTTCATTCTGCAAATAGCCCTGGTAGCATGCTGGGGCACAGACGTGAGTGAGCTGTCATGTCCGCTCTATCTGAGGAGTTTGCATAGCCTTATTAAAGAAACACGAGCAATTAACAAGCTTCAGTGTTGATCTCACAATGTGGCTTTAGGCTCCATGAAAACTGTGATGGTCACTAAATCTCCTCGCTAGGTCAATGCCGTGCCCTTGTTGTAGCTCACTGGGCCTGTCAGGGCCATTTTTGGAGTTGCTGTTTATTTCCACTTTGTGAATCTCTGTTTCTCACTGCCTAGTTTAACTTCTGCCCTGCTGACTATAGGCCTCTTTAGTCTTGTTTGGTGGCCCCGTATTACCGCTAAGCACAGAAGTGGCCCAGAGTTCCAAACTTGTATCTCTTTTGTCCTTATTCCCTGGTGATCTCATCACATTTCTGGCCTAAAATGTCATCTGTATGCCGAACTCATTTCCGTTTTGATTGCAGGCCTGAGCGTTCTGCCCGGCTTTCTGGTCATGGAAACAATTTTACACTGACATTTGCTTTAGGATGGCGATTTGGCATCTCAAAACAGAACAAGTCTAAAATGCTACGTTATACTCCCCCGGAAAAGCAGCTCTCCCCACACCCTTCCCGACACAGCCTAGCACTCATCTTTCTTCTCCCAGCCCACGGGTGAACTCTCAGGCAGTCTTTAATGGTGACTAGACTAGACTTTGGTGCCTTACTGTAAACATCAGTCTCATGCTCTTCAAGTCAGTCAGCTTCCTGTCAATTCCTGAGGAAACCAGCTTGAGAAAAGAATCATGTGGCTATGGTGGTCTCTTGACCCAGCAGCTTTAGGCTCATGGCAGGATAGTGCGTCATGACAGGAGCACGTGGCCAAGGACGCCAGTTCACCTTATGCTAACCAGGAAGCAAGGGCTCAAGGTCACGCCCTCAAAGAAGAAGCTCCTTCTAACTGTACCCACCTCTGAAAGTTTCAGCCACTCAGAGTTCCACAGGCTGGTGACCCATCCTTTAGCACACAGGCCTTTGGGAAACACTCCTGACTCAAAATATAGCAACTATCAACTTGGGTATGGCTTGCTTGGAGAATTCTAGAATTCTGCCTGCTTTCTTTCCTCCCTCTCTCCTCCAGCCTTGGCTTAACACAGGAATTACATGATCTTGTTAAATACGACTGCTCTCTCTTCTACTCAAGTCTTTTTTCTCTCTCACTCACAAGTGCTTTCACAAAGGGAAGTGGCCTCTTCAACCCAGACCTCTCACACACACACACACATGCATGCATGTACGCATGCACAGCACAGCACAGCAGCCTCCCCGAGGCTTTCCACCATGCCAGGAATTTGTTTGTCCTCCTAGCTGGAAGACTTTTCCCCCAGGTAGATTCAGAGTTCTTTCCTTCTGTTCCTCCAGCTCTCTGCTGCAACGTGAGAGAGGGGAGGGAGGCGCATCGGGCTCCCGTAGCACAAGCCCCAGCACATGAGAGCACAGGACTGAGAAGCTGCGTCCTTTGCCTGGATCAGCTCGAGAGCCATGAGTGTTATGATTGAAAATGAGGTGGCATGTAACAGATGTGAATGTGGAGAGATTTATTTGGGGAGAAGGGAAAAGGAATGGGACCTGAGTGGGCTATGAGGGTAGGGAGAGAGAGGGGGAAGGGGAGAGGGAGAGAGACAGTGAGAGAGAAAGAGAAAAGGAATGCCCTTAGAGAATGTGCAAGAGAGAAGTGCAGGAGTGAGAGCAAGAAGGTGGCAGGCAGGTCAGCCCCCTTTTATACCCTGGGCCCCTGGCACACCCAGTGACAAGCAAGTGATGATGTCAGAAGTTGCCAAGCAACCTAGAGGCAGATCAGATCTGCTTGTGAGCTAACAGTGAGGTCTCAAGTTCTATCTTCCATTGCTTAAACATTTCTGATAACACCACAACATGCCCTGGCTTGGGATGGGCAGGCTACCACTCTCTGCCTTTCTTACATTAATATGTTCCTTTCCAGCAAAGCTCAAAAAAAAATGTGATGACTCGCCTCATCCCTGAGTATAAGATGTGGGCCAGTGGGAAGGTGAGGCCGTGTTAGCTAGTGAGCACCCCTCACGCTCAGCTCTGGAAGGAGCCTGACTCCAGCCATGTGCCTGGCCAGAGAGATAGCCCTTGGCCTCAGAGTACATCCCAGAAAATTCTATCTAAGTACACTGCAGAGCAAGACGTGGTATGCTTAGATAGGGTACCTATCTAAGCATGTTGAAGGCTCTCCTGGGTTCCTTGATGCCTGGGCTACAGAGACCTTGTCTCAAATAACCAAAACTCCGGGGGCGGGGGCGGGAGAAGGAGGAGAGACAGAGAGAAAGACAGAAAGAGAGACAGAGAAAAAGACAGAAAGAGAGAGACAGAGAGAAGAGAGAGCACGAGCGCCTGGGGCAAATAATACAGCCAAGAGCTGAGAAGAAACAAACAGACTCATACATCTGAAGTCAAAAACGAGAGAAAAAACCTGCAATTGCAAGCTCTTATCGATCCGAGGTGACTATCTTGCTTTTAAAGGGGTTAGAGATGGAAAATTCTGTTACTCGGAGACTCTTCAAAGGCAATCTGAATAGAGATCAATACGTATTCTCGGCCCCCAAAAGCCTACTCACATGGACTCAGCGTGAACGAAGGTTTAAAGGGGTTGTGAAAACTGTACTTTGTGCTTAAAATGGACCCGCTCCAAGTCCGACTACTTTACATAAATTACTTTATATAATCCTCACAACTCTCACATTATTCGTATTCTTGGCTAAGACTCCGAGAGGCCAGGTAAATCAGCTCCGTTCCATGACGGACGACAAGATCACGCTTTCTTCTGCTACGCCAGGCACAGGGAACCGGTTAGAAGGAGGTGGCAGCTGCCCACGGGGAGGTAGCTGCAGACAAGGCTACTGAGTATTTTGCTCCCCCGCCCCTCCCCCGTGATCCCCCACCGCCCTCACCCCCACCCGGTTGGCTTCCTCCTTTCTTTATGGATTGCAGCCCTCTTGGAGCCACTAGAGGGCAGACGCAGTACGAAAAGCCACTCAGGCACCCAAAGCCCTGGCCTTGGCTTCGCTGCCTGGCTCTCCGGTTTGCTGGAGGCTGCAGCCAGCGACAGCGTCTACTTTTCACACCACAAAACCCTCCCGTGTTGCTTCTGCCTCACCCTTGGCATAGCCCTGTCAATTTTCTTTTCCGTTTCTTTCTAAGCCACCTTCATTTTGCATGATTGTTTATCTCATCTAAAGAGGTAACTTAAGACTTGTTGACTCTGTGGAAAGCATCGATTCCTGATGGTAAGTTGAGCTCATGGGGAAAGCAACACTGAGACAGAAAGTAGCATTTGGGCTATCTGTGTTTCTGTCCCAGTCCTAAACCCAAACACCTTCTCAAGAACTGCTAACTGAAAACAAAACAAAACAAAAAACCTTGCTTAGTAAAGTGACTAAAGGGCCTTGGGCACATGTTCTACCAATTGAGTGGGATCAAGATTTTCCTGAAAGGGCTAACTGAGATTACGGTCACACTTTAAACACAAAACAATGCTAAGAAAATTAACTCCAAGACCCACAACTGTTCAGTGAAGACACTGGAAGTCGAGATATTCATTGATTTAATTTCTGAACTCTTTCGCCACACACACACACCTCACCACAGCCACTAGATCTAAAACTCTGAGGAAAATCACAGCCAGGCTAGAGATGTCGCTCAACCAGCAAAGTGCTCACCATGCAAGCTTGAGGACTTAAGACTGATCCCCAGGACTCACAGAAAATGTCCGCCATGCTGGTGCATGCCTTTAATGCCAGAACCGAAGAGACAGAACAGGAGGACCCCCAAAGCTCCCAGGGAGCCAGCCTGGTTTACTTGGGGGAACTCTAAACCAACGAGAGACACTGTCTCAAGGGGAAAAAATGGGTGGGGCCTTCCTGTTTGCCCAGGCGTATTACGTGCATCCAGGCTCCCTTCCCAGGCACCCACGGACATGCACATATACAACCTGAAAGGCAGACAGATGTCTCCTCGCAATCAGATTCTAGGAGGTTAGGCAAGTCCGTGCTGTCGGTCAGAAGGCGACTTATCTTTGCTTTCTCTGCCCACTTCATTGATCTGGGTTGAAGAAATGGCCTCATCTCACTGCATATGCAGGGTTTGAGCAAGTCAGGAATGGCAAAGAGTCAAAAGGACGTCTTGAGACCTACTGCTAAAGGAAAGTTGACGCCAGCTACATCATTAAAATGACCCTCTACAGTCTCACTGGTGAGACAGTCTATCAATGTGCACTGAGGACATCTTGACAAGACAGCGGGCAAACACTAGTCTAGAACTTCGTGCTCTTTGCATTCCACAGCCTAGCACGAATCCCACCCCATGCACATTTCCAGCCCCTCCTCCATCGCTCACAGCCCCGTGCTATGTGGAAGCCAGGCCCCGCTTCCCAACCAAGGGCGTTCTCAAGGGAAGAAGGTCGTTGTCTTCATCTTCCTGAGACCATCTAACAGACAGCCTTTCTGTTTCATTCGACGGGCTTCTTAACAGGCACATTCTCTGCACAAGAACTGTTCTGCAGGTAAAGCTTCAAAGAAAACAAAAGCCACAGCCTATATCGTTGTGAAATTAAATCATCTGTTAGACTTCTAAGAGAGCCATAACAAGCCCAGGAAAATCCCAGTAGGTGATGTGGCGGGTTGTTCCTTATCATGACTAGAAAATTCTATAAGGTCTCAGGTGAGGCAGAGAAAAAGTATGCAAATTAGAAGGATCAAGGGAATCTCTGCAACGAAGCTGGGATTTAACAAGCCTTTAAGAGATCAAAGGGATGTTCAAAAGACAGGCAGTGACACCAGAGGAAAATATACAGACACTGCAAATACCCTTAGTTTTGGGAAATTCACCAGTGTGGCTAGGGGAGAAAAAGAAAAATAGACGTGGGGTTCTGTAAAAGGGTGGTGGGCACAGGTGGCTTCCTGTGATGCCAGGGAAGGAGTGGGCAGAATCGTCTTCTCAAAGGGTAGCATCCTTTCTGACATGCCAGGTGTGTACCATCCCTCTGGGAGAACTTACACTAGTACCTCTTGGTTTTGAGAGATTTACTTCACAAACATCTGCTGGGACTGTCTGTTGACGTCCCTCACCACAGTTCATTAAGCTCTTTTCTTCTGCTTGTGAAACTGCCACACCCGCTCCACCTTCTAGAACCCTGACTCACTTCCTGGAGGAGAACTAGTCATTTTGCCCCATCCAGTAGCTAAGTAGATCACCCAGCCCATGTCTCGAGGCTCCCCTCCTACTACCCCGCAAAGCCTGCAGGTCTCCATCCTCTACCTTTGTCAGACATCTTGGCATATTCTTTCTGTCAAATTGTGCTCACTGCCTCTGATTTTACATGAAGGAAAATTCACAAGCATCCTTTGCTAGGAAAAAAAGCTCAGAAACATCTCTAAGGTCCAGCCTTGTATCCCACAAAGTATATAATTTTATGATGGAAAATAAGCGAGAGAGAGAGAGAGAGAGAGAGAGAGAGAGAGAGAGAGAGAGAGAGAAACAGGTCACAAAGCCCCTTTTGAGCAGTAGCCCAGGAGCTCCAAGGAAGGTGGTACACACTGATGGATTCATTTATTCGTGATACTTTTTGTTTTGTCTTGTTTGTTTTGTTTGCTGGCCGTGATGAGAAGACAACACTTCCTTCAAACAACACAGAATTTCCCTAGGATCCTGACTCACAATGCCTTAGTTATTCTGTTGGACTCTCATGCCCAACTCAGGAAGGGGGTCGCCGCGAGAGACCACGCGAGTCACACAGGCTGGAGGTATATGTGAAATTTATTACTGACACATCAGAAGTCCCAATTGTTGATGTGTCAGGGTCCCTCAGCACTCGGGAGGTGAAGGACTCCGAGTAGCTGTTACAGGCTAGCTTTAAAGGCTAAAACCACAAAGCACGTGGGGTTTTTTTTATCAAGTGAGACCATATGGACATTTAGGGCATCTGGCATTGGGAGTCTCTTTGTGGGGGCTTGGGTGTGGGTCTCTAGAGCAGTTACTGAAAGCCGTATGGGCCCTCTGATATAGGCAGCTCGCATGTAGCTATTCTGGGAACTAGGGTGGAGCTCTGAGGCTAGCAGGAACGAGAACTGGGAGAAGCCTCTGGGTGGGCAGGGCAAGCAAGCGTCTTACATTTTATAATTTTACAATTTCTCAATTCATTTATTGTTGTGAAGAGACACCATGTCCAAGGCAACTTATAGAAGAGTTTGTTGGGACTCACAGTTTCAGAGGGTTAGAGTCCATGACCATCGCGGTGGGGAGCAGGCAGGAGGCAGGCATGGCATCCCAGCAGTAGCCTTCTAGAACCCTGACTCACTTCCTGGAGGAGAACTAGTCATTTTGCATTCAGTAGCTAAGTAGATCACCGCAGCCCATCTCCCGAGGCTCCCCTCCTACTATCCTGCCCCAGAGGGACGGTGAGCCACTGGAGGCAGAGAGCTAATGGAGAGTGGCATGGGACACACCCACTCCCAGGGACTCACCTCCTCTACCAAGGCCACACCTCCTAATCCTTCCCAGTCAGTCCATCAAATATTTGCGCCTGTGGGGGGTCCTTTCTCATTCAAACCACTGGATACAGGGTAGCAATGGTTCAGAAAGATGCCTACAGACTGCCTTCCCAAAGTTGATGATAAATCCAGTTTTCCCAAAGAGACAGACTCCGAGGAGGCCTAGCTGCACTCTCTCGGGATCTGTCCCCATAGGATGTTTTGTCAAGTTTCTGTAATAGCTAGGAGGCTTTGGTAAAAGTCAACTGTCTTTTCAGAAATCCATCTAGGCTTAAAATTAATACTTGTTTGTTTTGTTCTGAGGTACAGCTGTAGGTTGATTATGGCATTCCCCCAAACTCATCCGTTGAGGTCCTAAGCTGTGATTCAGAGAGAGGGCTCCAAAGAGAATACAGTAAAATGAGCCGCCAGGAAGGGTCATGGCCTAAGGGAAGCTAGTGTCATGTGACAGTCCAGGGAGAAAGTTGACTGTGCTCTTGCTCCCCCAACACCCCTAGTTCCTCCAATTTCTTATAAGCATTTTCTTTCAGCCTCTCTTGTCTCCTTCCATTGTAGCAAGCTCTCCGCTGAGGATACCCCATGTCAAGATGGGGTTCATTTTTTTTCTCCACCTCTGTTTGCTGGGATACAAGCTGTAAGATGCTCAGCACACAGTTCAGATGCTCTGAGGGCCTCCAGAAATCTCTTGACATCATCACATCTGCAACTGTCATCCTTAAGCTCAGAAGATGAAGGATTTGGTCCTCCAACCTCATCTCCCCCATCTTGAGCTGAAGAGGCCTGCTTTGCCAGCTACAAGCCACCTATGTGCATCCCCCTGGACTCTGTCATAGAACTGTCAGGAGTGCCTCGGCTCCCAGATGCCCAGCTCTCTCCTCAC
The DNA here is from genome assembly GCA_907169655.1 of Acomys percivali. NCBI lineage: Eukaryota > Metazoa > Chordata > Mammalia > Rodentia > Muridae > Acomys > Acomys percivali. The sequence goes on from OU015754.1 coordinate 1,680,918, forward strand.
CCTCTGGCTTGGATGTTTTTCATTTCTCTCCCTTCTTTTGCTCTCCTGATTCTGTGTTTTATCATTCTCATCCCACCACGCCTCACCCACTGCAGGGACCACACCCCTGTGTGTCATCACCTTGACTTCCCCCATGCCAGTCCCTGGGCTCAAATGTATATAGGATATTTCACTGTCATTCATGGGACTTTTCTGGTGGTTTTTTTCTGGGATGCTGCTCAAATCAGAAGATGCTTATAGAGCATCTGGTTTCATCCAAAGTCCAAATATTGCAGGAACAACACTAACGTCCTACATCTGCCAGGCAGGCAGCTGGAAACTCAGACAAGAGTGGAGGTTGCCTCCAGCTTGCCCCTTGTCCTGTGGCTTTTAGATTCGAGCTGGCAACCTCCACTCTTGTGCCGCCCGACCGTCATGTGCACCAATTTCTTAGAACAAACCCACTAATCAGAGTCTGTTCTGGAGAACTCTGACTGTGTTGATCTTGATGTGTGTCTTCGAGCCAGGTTGCCCCTTCGTTTTCAGAATCGTTTGTCTATGGCTGTTTGTTTTCCTCCCGGGAAATCTATAAATACCTGGTGCCTCACACCGCAGAGTCTGGGATTGCTATTCAGATTAGCTTTAAGCTTCATTTTGGTAAGGTATGTGGTGGATGTTGAATTTTGTTTTAAGTTAAAAACTAAACTGGTGGAAAACATGGGCAGTGCCGTAACGGGAGTATCAGAGAACAGAGGCCCTCAGCTGAGAAATTACCTCCATCAGATTGACCCCTGTGGGGCAGTTCTTGACTGTTGGTTGACATAGGAGGGGCCGGCCCACTGTGGGCGGTGCCATCCCTAGGCAGATGATCTTGGGTTGTATAAAAAAGCAGACTGACCAAGCCAGGGAGCGGTGTTCTTCAGCAGTCTGTGCTTAAGCTTCTGTGGGTTGGCTGCTGATTGGACTCCGGCCCTCACTTCCCTCCGGGTTGCACTACAAACTTTAAGATGAAATAAACCATCCCTCCCCTAGTTGCTTCTGGTCATAGTGTTCATCACAGCAACAGGGGCATGACTAGCTCACAGGACAATCTCGGGCTCAGTTACTTGGTAGAACCAAATATAAAGGCATCAAACTTCAAGCCCCGAAGATAGACTGCGCCATCCTGTTGATACTTAAGAATGACACCTGTTTGGAAGCTGTTAACCCACACTGGTGGTTCACTGAGGAATTTAAGTTTTATTCCTTCTCAAGTCTCTGAGGGTCATTGAAGACAAGATAGTATAGTTTTATAACCAAGCTTAATTGGTTAGGGGACAAGATCGTTTTAGATCAAGATAAAGAAAAGAAGTTAAGCTATTAGAGTTGAGATAGGATAAATATTGAATCTCAATCGGAAATTTAGACCTAATAAGACAAGAAAAACACTTACTTCAAACAAGCCGAATGCAGATGGCCAAGTCACTATGAATGTAACATGTATAGAACTCATTATTCTCCTGATTGTCACATGGTTCTCCCTGCTGTATGTAGTTTGTCTTATACATGTGTAATTAAAGAAAGAAAGAAAGAAAGAAAGAAAGAAAGAAAGAAAGAAAGAAAGAAAGAAGAATGACACCTGAGGCTGTGACCCAGGACAGCAGTTCTGTCACCTCACTGGCCCTGGCTGGGAAGACCCAAAATAAGATGAAGGCTGAAGTCAGCAGGGGCTGATCCAGAAGAAAAGGCTCAGAAGTGGCTCTCCAGGAATGCTGAGCCCTCCGGGAAGGAAGGGAAGCAAGTCCACAGTTAGCGAAGACCTGTTCTCTTTAAAGAGAGCTGTCCGCAAGCGAAATTGAAAGGTGCTGAACCTGAAGACAGAGCATCAGAGAGCGAGAAAGACTTGGGAAATACATTTAAACTTTTGAGAAACTTTTTACCAACCAAATGCTATTCAAGGAAAGAAAGATTTCTTGGGAGTGGGGAGGGATTTTCATCATGCCATGTAAAGGTCTTATGAGATCTTCAGAAACAGGCACCCTGGAAATATAAGTTATTTTCATCACTTCTATTGAAAAGGCAATTTCTCTTTTCTTATGTTGAAGGCTTTGATGCGTGTTCAGTAGCTTCAGGGCAAATCCGAATGCAGCATTCAGAGCAAGCGAGAAAGAAACCATGCCGTGTGGAGATTGCAAGCTTCCTCCAGGAAACCTTTTGAAAATAAATGATGAAAATGCTCAGGGCTCCTCTGAACTCTTGTAGGTGCCACATTCAAAGGAGCAATAGCCGCTTTCCCAGGATTACGCCCTGTCAGCCTCTGAAGTGTTAGGTAGCCAGAGAGGAGCAACTCAAGCTCTGTCTGTAACCGCCACTGACAAAACACATAGATGCTTCCAGGGCTAAGTAGGTGAGCGAGCCTCCAAGATCGGCTTGATTGAGCTTAATGGACAGGCCAGTCCTTCCCCTGAGCCTGGGGAAGCTAAGCTGGCTTGGTGACCAACAGCAAACAGTAAGCTTTATGGTCCTGAAACGCAAGACTTTGCGCCTGTCTTCCTTATTCTAGCTGGCTTTCTGTTGTGGTAAAGACCATAGCCAAAAGCAACTTGCAGAGGGAAAGACTTATTTGATTTTACAGTTTATAGTCCACCACTGAGGAAAGTCAGGGCAGGAACCTGGAGGCAGGAGCTGAAGCATAGACCATGGGGCACCCCCGTCCTCCCCCCGCCCGCCCCGTCCTCCCTCCACCAACCCCCTCACGCCCCGCCGTGCTGTCTGCTGGCTCCCCATGACTTGCTCAGCCTGACTTTTTATGCAGGCCACTGTGGGCTGGGCCTTCCTCTATCAGGCAACAATCAGGAAAGCGCCCTACATATGGGCTCACAGGCCAGTCTGACGGAGGCAGCTCCACCGTTGGGGTGTCCTGCTCTCAGGTGATCTAGCTTGTGTCAAGTTGACCAGCACAGTGGTTTAAATGCCTGGGCTACTGTCCCGTGATATGTAGGGGCGGGCTTTTCATAGGAGTGTGACTCCCACCTGGCTCTGCCTGATTTTTAAGTAGCCAGGAGGAAACAGCAAACCGCCAGCTACTCAGCTACCTGGGAAGAACCTTTGTGTCCTTGGACACCTTATTTCTCCAGTGTTATCTTGCACAAATGACTTACTCACTCAGAGCCCTTCTCTTGTGCAAGGAAGCTTCTGGAACTCCAGGATACATTTGAGCCACTTGCCCAGTGGCTGTAGTGAACTTAAGTCAACAAATTATCCAGGCCAATCTTGCACTGCTTCTTGGTTTTTATATTTGCATGTCACATCACACAACTTTTAGTGGTAAGATTTGTTGCTTTTATTACGGTATTAGTATCTGAATGCCTTGGAAGAGTTAGAACCTAAAAGACATATTCTTTTGAGAGAGTTGACATAAATTGGCGTTTTATATTTGATATCTACCAAAACTTTCAATTGACTACTGTTATTCCCTATTACTGTGTTTTTAAAGGAGAATTATCACATTTCAACTTTTTAATATCACAGCCAGTTGTCAATTACTCTTTGTGTGGTCATTCTTATAAGTGGTTGCAAATTTCCAGAGGGCACCAATGGGGGGAAAGAGCCACAGTGAATTATTTGGTAAAAAGAAGTGACAATAAAAAGCAAAGGACCATGGGGCTAGCAGAGGCAGGCTGACCAGCCACACTGTGCAGAAGCAAAGGACCACAGGGCTAGCAGAGGCAGGCTGACCAGCCACACTGTGCAGATACACTGGTTTCCTTGCAGATTCATCCCTGACGTGCGATCCCACCAGAATTTTAAGAAAAATTTCCCCCATCAATTAATGCTTTGGTGCCAACCCTGAGGCAGAGTGGTTCATCCCTCAGATTTTTTAATTGCAAATTAATTGTCCACATAATAGTCTTCATTAAAACCATATCAATCCTCTCTTTTTTTTTTTTAACACTTTCTTATGTCACGTCCTTCTTTCTGTTCCACACCCCTAGGTAGCTCCGTACTATTTGCACACCTGTTTCAGGTACTATTTGCACACCTGTTTCAGGCATCCAGCTATGAGAGCAAGTGTGTGGTGTTTGTCTTTATGGGTCTGGCTTACTTACTTACCACGGTTAATCTGCCTTTCTGTCCATTCCCCTGCAGCCAACATGCTTTGGTCCTTACTAACCACCGGCTCCTGTGCTATTCTCTACATACGTGTTTTCCCTGGCTGCTCAGAGACCAGTGGGCACCTGCGCCAGTCCCATGACTTGACCGGTGTGAACACTGAAGCAACAAGCACGGGTGTGAATTGTGTGGCCTTTACTGTCTGTCACATCACTCAGAGTCTGAGCTTTAGAATAACCCGTACGTCCAGCTACTCAGTTATGAACAACAGCACGTGGCTTTTAGCACACCTCACAGCACATAGCTTGTGTGTCTCCTCCCACAAAAGCCCTTCAAGACAGAGGCTCTGTCTGTAACAGCACATGGCTATAGTTCCAGTATTTGAGAGGCTGAGGCAGGAGCAAGGCAGGCAAACATAGGGAATAACTTAGCAGCCCGGCACTCCGCTTGGTCTGGACTGTGCACATGTCCCTCTCCTAAAAACGCACCTAGCATCCTGTTAGCATCCTGGTCCCTGCTTGCACCGAGCTGCACGAACACCCAACTTTGAACAATGAAGGAAGTTTCTCCTCCCCTCAGCAGCCATCACATTTAAAAATCCATCAGTTATGTGTTTAGGAGACTGGAGGGGCAATCTAGCCGGCACTGGTCTGAGGCGGATTGCAATAAGGTAATGTCATCTATGTGGGTTTTCGGGGAGAACTCCCTACTTGCTGTCTTATTCTTATGTACAGTTGTTTGTAAATAGAGCCAGAAGCATCGCGGGACATCCTGGGCGGTGAGTGAAGGCCTAAGCCAAGCCTATCAAAACAGAGAACCAGTCAAGCTATGCCACCCCTGGCGCCTAACCTCACCTCGCCTTAAGACCCCATAAAAAGGAGTCACAGGCAATAACCTGGGACCCTTTATCATTTTTCCCACGAATGTGGTCACCGTCATTTCTACAGTGTATCTGACCAAGCCTATCATTTTGCTTTGAATAGAGTCACCTCGCTACTTTTGTAAATCCGTGTGAGATCTTTAATCCCGTGACTACAAGGCCAAGAACCTTGTTGGGGGATGTTTTGTGCACTCCGTATACAAAGGCTGGTCTGTACCCAGAGATCTGGTTACAGTCTGGACGTTGGCGCTGTCATTTTTATGAAGTATCTTCTCTCTCAAAACTCTGTAAACGTCGTTGGTCTCCAACGCCCGCCTGCTGATTGGTCAAATAAAGAGCTGAACAGCCAATAGCAGAAGAGGATAAGGCGGGATTTCTGATCCCAATGAAGGGGTCTTAGGTGGGGACTGCGGAGTTACCATGAGGACGTGGATGAACAAGGAGGTGTCAAACCGAGACTGAGGTGGCAGGTAGTGGCCACGTGGCTGGGAAGCGGGCCAGGCCAGCAGAGTCGGCTTAGAACAGTTGAGTATCTGCCCACTGTGGTCCCTGACGTTTTTAACAAAAATAACAGGTCTCCGTGTGATTATTCAGGAGCTTGGATGGGCATAAAAAGCCTTTAATTTTACAGAACGTGGACGTACCTCCATCCCAGGACTGACCACCAGTAACAGGAGAATCTCAGGTTTCAGGTCAGCCTGGGCTACATAGGGAGATCCTGTGTCGTCGTCAACAACAACAACAACAACAGACAAGCTCTCAAAAGCAGAGAACTGCTTCTGTCTGCTCTGTAGATGAGGGACAGAGTCGCAGAATGATCAGAATACTCAAGTTACACAGCGAGACCATAGTAACACCATGTAACATCGCAATTCACTTTAAAAATATTTGGGGGCTGGAGAGATGGCTCAGAGGTGAAGAGCACTAGCTGCTTGCTCCTCCAGAGGTCCTGAGTTCAATTCCCAGCAACCACATGGTGGCTCACCACCATCTGTAATGTGATCTGATGCCCTCTTCTGGACTGCAGGTGTAGATGCAGGCAGAGCACTGTATACATAATAAATAAATCTTTAAAACTCTACTTTATGTGTATGGGCATTTTGTCTGCGTGAAAGTCAACGTACTCCGCATGTGCAGTGCCTGTGGAGGTCAGGAGGTGTAGGACTCCCTAGGACTGAGGTTATGGGCACTGTGAGCTGCTATGTGGGTGATAGGATTCAAACCCAGGTCCTCTGCAAGCAGTATTCTTAACTCCAGAGCCATCTCTTCAGCTCCTGTGTGATTTTTAACATCTGTGAGGGGTGAAGCTAGATAGGGAGGGAGGGAAGAAGAGAGAGAGAGAGAGAGAGAGAGAGAGAGAGAGAGAGAGAGAGAGAAAACAGAGACAGAGAGACAGACAAGACAGAGAGACAGAAGAGAGAAGAGACAGAGAGACAGAGACAGAGAGACACACAGAGAGAGAAGACAGAGACAGACAGACAGACAGAGAAGAGAGAGAGAGAGACAGAGAGAAGACAGAAAGAGACAGGGGGGGGAGGGGAACACGTGCGGGTGTGCGCACCTGAAGAGACCTGAAGCTGGAGTTACAAGTAGTTGTGGTGTTGGGAACTGGACTCAAGTTCGTTGGAGAAGCAATAAACAGTCTTGACTGCTGAGCCATCTCTCCAGCCCACAGCTTATATTTTTATTGATCATCTATTAAGGTCTAGCAAGAGTGTCTGTGACTGTCTATATAGATCACATGTTGTAAAAAGTAATTTTAAAATCAAATAGTGTTTTTCTACTTTCCAAAAGCATCTGCACATGATGTTTGTAGTCACTTATACGGAAGGTCTGTAAAATGGTGAAAACAGTTCAGTGGCAGAGAAGAGTTGGCACAGGGACATCCCATAGATGCCCCTCAGCAGCCACAGGGGCTCCACCCTCTACAGATACCCAAATCCATGAGTGCTCAAGTCCCATATATAAGATGGCCTGTGATTTGTGCATACCCTACGTGCCCTCGTGTGTGTTTTAATCATTTCTAGGTCACTTGTAATCAACACCAAACGCAATGTAAAATTCTAAGTGGGTCCTTGCTATAGGTTGTTTAGAGAAGAACAAGGGGGCTGGAGAGATGGCTCAAAGGTTAAGAGCACTGGCCGTTCTTCCAAAGGTCCTGAGTTCAATTCCCAGCAACCACATGATGGTTCATAACTATCTGTAATGAGATCTGGTGCCTTCTTCTGGTATGCAAACAAAACGTGGTGTACATAATACATTTTTTTTTTAAGAACAAGAAAAAAGTCTGTACGAGGTGAGTAAGGATGCAAGTTTTTTCAAATATTTATGGTGTACAATAGGACAAACCCACAGACCCAGGACCTGAAAGTCCTGTCTGTTCTTATCCACTCCAGAGGCAAATGCCTGAGCCAACTGGAGTAAGTAGATGGCTTAGCGATGGATCCCTGGGCTGGAGGCATAGCTTGCTTCACACTCCCTGTCTGTTAGGACAACCAGGAGCTTCACAAAGCACCACTTTGAGTCTCCTCGGGCCCTGGGAAACAGACACTTGAAAGGCAGCCTCTTGATCCCAATGATCAGATCTGGCTGCCATGGATCACCTTTTGCTGTATTTCAAGACTGTGAGGGCAGCAGCTGTCACTGTGCGCACTCCCTCACAGGCCTGTTTCTGCAGTCTCACCATGAAGGTGTTTTACTACAAACAGAGATTCTAAATAAACATTCACTTCATGGAGGAAGAGTGTTGGATTATTCCAATGAACAGTTATCACAGAAACATTTCCTTAGAGAGCAGAAAGGGTCCACCGGGGACTGTCATAGGATGTTTTGCCCAGCTGGGACGATGCTGCCTTAGGAGGACCCTGAACTCCCGCTGCCACCTCCCAATCCTAAGACTCTAGGCAGGTCTGGCTCTCATCCTATTGCTAAAACCTTATCCCGGGTGTTTCCCACACCTTGGGTTGGATTTTCTGGTCCTCTGCATCCTGGGTCCTCGTGCCTGCACCTGCTGCACGATGCTCCGCAGCCCCACAGCTTCAGAACAAGCTTAGTGCTCAGAGAGATGTGATTGACTGTGGGCTTGGAAGCACTAAAATATCTAATCCTGCAAATCAAATCCTCTAAATCCACCCACTTTCCTGGCTTCCATCAGAGGAGCATTATGGGAGTGCCAGGAGCCAGTTTTGCAACCTTTTCACCGATGTAATTGCCCAAAATTCTTTTTTTATTTATTTTTTATATTTTTATTTTTTTGTTTTGTTTTTTAATTATTTTTTTTTTTGCCCCAAATTCTTATCCTGTTCTCACAACACCAGACCCACTTACGGCTTCCTAGCTTTGTTCAGGCACAGTTTTCTGCTCGGTGCTGTGGAAATGATGCTTGGGAAAGATTTGTTAATAGCAGCATCCTCACTGGCACATGGAGCTGTCCATCCTTGCTGGAGAGAGCCTTGGACTGCTCAGGAGTCTGCAGCGCTCTAGTAAGCAGCTGCTGTGGTACTCAAAACAAGTCCAGCTTGTCTCTAGCCCCTGACCCACGTCTGCTGCGGCTCCCTTGCCTCCGGGCCCTCGCTCCAACCTTGGAAGGTGGCAGCTCTGACGAGCAGCCAAAGGAGACAGAGAGGAGGCAAAGAATAGCTTCCCCCTCCTGCTTCCTGAGAGATGGTGTCAAGACTCCGTGTTCTGCCTGTTCTCCTCGGAGACGCGCCATGCTTCCGAGTACCCAGCATGCATCCTGATCGAGCAGGAGTGGTTTGCTAGCACTTCCTGTGACCTGAAGGCGCCTCCTCTGCCTCGCACGCCTGGTTCCTGCACATGTGTTTCTCTACACTGTCCCCCTTGACAAAGGTTTACACAAACGTTTTGACTTGCGCTTCACTTTCCATAGAAATGAGGAGAGCAAAACCACTTGAATCTGAGAACGGTTAAGGGACATTCTCTCCTCCCCTCCCTCTGGGGTCAGCGTTTTGTCAAGTGACTCTGAATTTGCTGTGTCTTCAAGTCCTCACAGCCGACTACGTAATAGGCACTTTTATTATTTCGAGAAGGTGAGGCTCAGGGAAACTCAGTTCATTTACTCAAGATGCTAGAGCCAGGGCCAGCAGGATGGCTAGGTGAATAAAGGAGTTTGCTGCCAAGCCAGAGACCTGGGTACAATCCCTGGCATCCACAGGGTGGGAGGCCAGAAGAAACTCCTGCAAGGTGTCTTTTGGTCTACACACATACACACACACACACGCACACACACACACACATACGCACATACACACACATACACACATACACCTACATACACACACATATATACACACACATACACACATACATATACACACATGCATATATATACCTACACACATACATACACACATACACACATACACACATACACACACATAAACCTACATACACACACATAAACACACATACATACACACACATACACACACATACACCTACATACACACACACATACACACATACATACATATACACACATGCATATATATACACCTACACACATACATACCCACACATACATACACACACATATACACACATACATGCACACACATACACAATACATACACACATACATACACATACACACAGACATAGACACATGCACGCATGCACACATCACACACACATATACACACGCCTTGCTTCAAAGGAGTGTGCATTTTAATGTTTATCTTCCATATCAATCCATGAAGGCTCCACATGACTCACTTCTCAGAAACTTTGGGGTAGAGCCCAGTAAGAATCTTTAAAATGACGGACTGAGCGATTGCCTAGGGCAGGTGGCTAAGCCGCCCTGCACGGTATCATTTAGTCACGTGGTTGAGTCAACTGGAGGTCAGCATAGAAGGACACAGAAACCCAAGCCAGGGACAACCTGAGCCACCTGGACGCCCGCTCATCTGCAACATCTGGACCCCTCTGTCCTCTCCATAAATATCTTTCAGAACAAAAATTACAAAGTTTGAACTAGAAAATTCATTTTGAAACTGAGGAGAAGATCCTGCCTGCCAGGTGCTGACGTGGGCAAGAGCTCCCGGTACTGCACAGAGTGTAATTGGCGGGGTTTTAGGGGAGCCTGCAGGCTTGGACCAAGATACAGCTTGGAAAACTGGAGAGAGACTGAGTTCAGACCCTGTCGCTACCGCTTTGTCCGGTGCCTCCCGCAATCCTGTCACCCTCAGCCCAGCTCCCTTACCATCTCTCCTGGTCCTGATTATGCAGCGAAGCCTTTCCCTCTCTGCCCCTCCCCTGGAGGGAGGGAGAGCTGTTCACATAATTAAAAGGGTTCGACTGCTGGCTAGGTGAAGCGGTTTCCCTTGGTACAACATCACACACAAGCGGTAAAACAGCCCGTCCACAAGAAGTATTAACCCATGTGTGCACAGCTGTAAAATCAGGTGGGTTTGTGAATTGTTGGAGAAAGGGTGATTGCTTTATCATCGGCCTTGGGGCTTGAGAAACATCCCAGAAGCCCCCAGGCTCTGCAGGTGCCCGTCTCTGCACTGGTCTTCCTAGCGTCTTAGCCAGCACACTTTGGCAACCGCGTCCTACACTACTTCCCGCACATGCGCTGTTTCACTGCATAGTGGCCAAACTACGCCATCACCACGCCACAACAAGGGATCTCTCGAAATATGGCATTTTCTTGCATATTCAGAATATCTGAAGCACTCTCCTTCTGGGGGCTTAAAACAAGACCATTTGACTGGCCTTGAATCTTAACAGGAAATCACCTGGGAGAGAAGTGAGAAGGGTTGGCCTCATTCAAGTTCCGGGGACCTTTCCCCCAATGATGGCTCACGGGACTCCACTTTGAGGAGCAAGGACCCAAATAAAAGACTGGCTAGCCAGCCGGGCATGGTGCCCTACGCCACCTTTAATCCCAACACTCGGGAGGCAGAGGCAGGTGGATCACTGAGTTCAAGGCCAGCCTGGTCTACAAAGTGAGTCCAGAACAGCCAAGGCTACACAGAGAAACCTTGTCTCGAAAAACTAAAAACTAAAAACTTAAAAAAAAAAAAAAATTGGTTAGCTTTCCTGTTGAACAGTTTGAGGTCACTTGAAACTTATGAACATCTGCCCCTTGCAAATGCCTTGACGTTTTTCTGGGTAAGTGCATGGAAATTATCGGTTGGATAGAGCTGAAGTTAGAGACGGTGAAGGCGTCACAGTTTTGCTCTTCTCGTGGGGTGCATTGTTTCAGCTGTTAGCCCTGACACTGATGCCGAGCTCTAATGGCTTTCTCTCAGAATTACACACAAGAATGTGCTTTTCCGGCACAGCTAGACCACTGGGCTCATTTCAATCGGTCTCCAGTTGTCGATTTTCTACAGAATAGTTGCCATGATTGAAGAGAATAATATTTAAATGTTAAAGCAAAACAAACAAGCAAACAAACAGCGGAAGCTCTGTAATTGCGCGTTTAAATCCTGTTATTTGATGGGACAGGAGCAAAGCTTGTTATCCTGCCCCTGTGCCGTGGTTTTCATGCTCTGCTCGAGGAATTAAATCGTTTTAATGTCGGGAACAGATGGAGCATCGAGGGCTTTGTGTTCCTCCATGTTCGAGGGAAGCCTCATGTGTATCTGCTTTTATGCAGGAGTCAAAGATATGTATTGTGTAGAAAAACCATTCTACCCGGAGGAAAAACACAAACATGTTGTATATAAACTACGCCAGCTATGGGATTTGTGTTAGCAATTGATGTACATACATCAAATCTTTACCATCTGCATTCTCGTAACCCTATAGCTATAGGCTGTTATACAGAGATATTTATCACAAAACATTTTTCTAACATAATATTCTTAACTTCAGGGTATTATAATCTTAGGAAGCATTTATTATATCATGTTGCTTAAGGCTAATATATACTATATATCATATATATTTATCACATATATTGTGTATTATATATATTTTATATATATGGTGGTTTGAATAGGAATGGCCCCAATGTGTTTGAATGCTTGGCCATAGGGAATGGCACTATTAAGTGTGGTCTTGTTGCAGTGGGTGTGGCCTTGTTGGAGGAAGTGTGTCACTGTGGGGGTGGGCTTTGGAGTCGCCTGTGGTCAAGCTATGCCCAGTGTGATACCCAGACTCTTTCTCCTGCCTTCTGGTTACAATGTAGAGCTCTCAGCTCCTTCTGAAAGGACAGAGTGAGCCCTATGGGATCTCCACTGTTCAATTCATGGTGTTAAAATTCTGGTATGAGCCCTTAAAGCCCACTCAAGGATTTGAGATGGAAGAAGGGCGAATGAAAGAAGACACTCCATTTTGAGCTTGGTCTCCATTATAGAACCAGGCCTGCTCCTGAAAAGTCATCAGTTCGGGGGGGGGGGGGGGGATGAATCCTCCATCCAAGGAACAGCCAATCAGAGCAAAGGGCAGCTAGGAGATTACCACAAAAGCATGGAGAAATCTTATCTCAAGGCTGGCCAGGGGTGTTTGACGCCCCTATATGGTTTGGTATTTCACATCTTGCAGTTAAACATTAATGATGCAAGAATGCTCTCTGCTAGCCAGCTGGACTATCAAAAACCAACGCAGGTACTGCCTTGCTACCCACTTATCGGGTTTGAGATTACCTAACTCTTGCTGGACTTCTGCTCTTTGCCCATAAAAAAGCCTGCGAGCGAGTGGACATCCAGGGTCGCTATTTTGTAAAGTGGCTGATCCCCGCATGCAGGATCCTTACTTACTTTTGAGAAATTAAAAACACTCCTGCCAATTACATGTGTGAGTGAGTGGTGGTCTCTGGGCAGCGATTTCGGACCTAACGCTTTTCTGCACCATGTCTGCCATCACACCGCCGTGTTTCCCCACCATGACGGTAATAAACTAAAACCTCTGGAACTGTGAGCCAGGCCCAGTTCTATGTTTTCCTTTATAAGAGATGCTTTGGTCATGGTTTCACTTCACGGCAATGAACCCCTAACTAGGACAATATACTTTTCTAAAAAGTAGCAGCGGTTCAGAGGGTCACAACGATCCTTCTTGTTCCTTCCATGACGCACCGCGCGAATGCCTGCACGGGGATTGGCTCCCACTGAGAATAAAACAGAATCCAGTAGAGTCAGTCCCTCTCACTACACAGCTGCTCTTGAGCCAGGGTTATCCTTCTCAGGGATGACTTGCCCTCAAATCCCCAGGGAACACACACACACACACACACACACGCGCGCGCGCGCAGGAGGCAGTCCTGTACCAAAGGGTCTGGTAATGAACTCACCGTGCTTGGGCAGCTGACAGACTCGATCCTGGAGAACTCGAGATGAGATGAAACTCGAAGACCAGAAAGGTAACTGTAAAACAAGCAGGCACCTCCCTACCCTCCAGCCACGAGAAGCTGCAACCACAGGTGGAGCTCAGCTTCCAAACCCCTGAGAAGAAGGGCTTTATCGCTGGGTGTGGTGGCGGCGTACCCCTTTAATCCCAGAGGCAGGCAGATCGCTGTGAGTTCGAGGACAGCCTGGTCTACAAAGTGAGTCCAGGAGAGCCAAGGCTACACAGAGAACCGCTCCCGCCCACCCCCACCCCCCGCAAAAGGTGTTTATCAGCATACCCTAGCAGCTTGGGGATGGGGGTGAGGTGGGATGGGGTGGAGGGTGGGAGGGGGTGGTCCTGGCTTCTGACTAGCCTGCAATGGACAGCCTATGCGGCAGACCAAACAAAACAAAACTCTGTTAGTTGCTGGGCAACGGAGCATCACTGTCTGCATTGGAACAGCCCTAGCCCTGGTAAATAACGACCCCCCCTTCCACTCATGGAAGCAACTCTAGTGAAACTTCATGGTTCACACTTGAAAAGATGTAAAATACGAAGCGAACTGTGTGTGTGTGTGTGCTGTGTGTGTGGTGTCGTTTGTGTGTGTGTATGTTTGCTGTGTGTGAGTAGGCATCAGTGGGACAGTGAAGGTGCTGAAAGGTGACAGTGGGGGTGAAAATGTCTAAAATTCATTACACACACACACACACATATATGTATATATATGAAATTTTCCTGGAGATTTTTTTAATAATAAAAATTTAAATTAAGTTACATTTTAAAAGAGCCTTAGTATAAAGGATGGTACGAGCTGGGCATAGTGGGGCACGCCTTTAGCACTCAGGAAGCAGAGACAAGTGGATCTCTGTGAGTTTGAGGACAGCCTGGGCGACATAGTCTGTTCCAGGCCACCAGGGCTACATACTGACACCCTGCCTCAAAGTGGGGAGGGGCACTTTTGCAGTTTCTGCCCTAGTTTGCCCCAGCTGTGAGTCTGTACAAAAGGGAGGACAGAGCCACCCTGTCGTCTTCCCTCAGTTCCCTCTATGGTGACCCAGGATGTGTCACAGTTGCTCCAGGGGTCACAACTCCCACTGTAGCGAACATCTCCATCCATCAACCTGCCATTCCTACATAACAAGGACCCATAACAAGGATGCTTTAAACTCTGCGTCCCCAGCAGGCATCTCTGTAGGGTCAGAGGGTATAGTCTGAATGGAGAACAGAGTGCTCCCGCCAGTTCTCTCTCAGATATAGAGTGCGGCAAGCTCTCAGCTTCTTGTGTGGAAAAGAAGCGACGAGAATTCACAGCTAACAACCCACATGCCACCGAGGCTGTGCCTGTAGGACTCCCCCATGGCTGTGCAGATGGAGTCCCCTCCCAGCGATTTGCTCCGACCAATATCCTCGAACTACATGTAATTAGGGCGGGCAGGTGGGGAGGGGTTGGTTGAGCTCTCAGAGGAGGGTCCGGTGTCTTTCCCCATCTCCATCGGTCCTTCCCAGAGGTCAGCTGCCAACAAGCCCAGCTGTGGATGATCATGGCAGGCAGGCTCGCCTGCACTCCTGAAGAAGGTAGCATTTGGTCTGAAGGAAAGCCCTAAACAACAATGAAATATAAAAAAAAAGAAGAAAAGAAAAAAAAAAGCTGACAGCTAATTCTTGCCAATCCAAAACACTATTCTCAGAAAGTCTATCATTTAAATTGAAAGGGCATACATTTTTATCAGATGCACAGAAACCACACGCTGCTGTGCTACTGTGCTGTCTACTGCTATGATAAGCGCTGACCCAAGGCAACCTGGGAAGGAAATGGTTTAGTTGGCTTACTTAGCCCCGGTCACAATCCTCTGAGGGGACAGTGGACAGTTAGGGATGGGACTGAAGCAGAGGGCCATGGGGGGACACTCCTTATCTTCTTGCTCCCTGCGCTTCCTCAGCCTGCTTTCTTACACAACACAGGACCACATGCCCAGGCGTGGCTCCGCCCACAGTGGGCTGGGCCCTCCCCCATCAATCACTAATCAAGACTTTGCCCCACAGAGTTGCCATGGGCCAATCTGAAGGGAGACATTTTCTCAGCTGAGGCCCCCTCTTCTCAGATGACTCTAGATTGTGTGAAATTGAAAGAAAACCTAACCACAGTAGAGACCAAAGGCAGCTGTATTGTATCAAATAAACATCAAGTCTAAAACCCTTCAGAAAACAAACCAGTTCACCTTATCAGAAATTAATTAAACGTGAAGCTGTAACAGTGGGGGAGGGGGGGAGTCTATATATATAGCTTACCAAACAGGCAATCACTGGTGTTGGAGAAACAATTTGCACCGAAGGGAATTAAGTAATGTGTTCAGTTTTAATGTCTGTGGAAGTTTCCAGCATATGCTACAAATTAGCTCACTTGTTGCCCCACACCGTGGGTTCTCAATTGGCAGAGATGTGTAGAGATGAAGCAACAGCAAATCTTAGTATGTACTGTGCTCAGCAAGCCAGAGGGATTTGGCTTGTAGTCCCGACCCTTAGATAGGTACTTAAAAGCTGTCCCCGGAGAGATCCCCCCCACAAACGACAGGCTATTAGCAGCAAATTAATCTCAGGACTTGGGGTAGAGAGACAGGAAGAGTCTGAGACCAACACCCACTACATAGTGAAGTCTATCTTTTAAAAAAAAGAATATTCAGGGATGGAGGGATGGCCCTGTGGTTGAAAGCACTGCTGCTCTTTCAGAGGACCCAGGTTCAATTCCCAGCACCCACATGGTGGCTCACAACTATCTGTAATTCCAGTTTCAAGGGGTCCAACACCCCCCTTCTAGCCTCAGTGGGCTCTACACCCACACAGTGAAGAGATGCACACACAGGCAAAACACACTCATAAATTTAATAAATGTTTAAGAACTATTTTCTAAAGATCTGTATTTTATTATTGGCCACCACAAGTCCATATTCATCTTCCCCTGCCTTTACATTTATTTATTGGTTTTGTGTGTGGCAGTTAGGCCTCTCTTTCCACCATTTCCCCCACCCACTCACCCACCCAGAACAAACTCAGATTTTCAGGTTTGAGACCTTTGCCTACAAATACTGAGTTGTCTTCCCTGGCCCTTGTCAGTATTCAGTAAAGTGTTTCAAAACCAAAGCATGCCAGCTACGGGTTCTTTGTATGGCTCCAGTGACAAATCAAGGTGTGAGTCTACCAAAGTTCACTCTGAGGAGCCAAAGTTAATGTGGCTTACTCACAGAGCAGCTGCCAGGGACTAGGATCATCCCCACATTGATATGACTCTATAGATCTTATGGCTTTCCTAAGTCAGCTCAGGACTAGATCTAGAGGCTAGTCTTTCGACAGCTGTGTTTCCTTTGGGGCAAGGAACGTTGGAGGTGTCTGAGCTGACGCTGGCTTAGTCATGTACAGCGCCATCTAGAGGGCACAGGGGGAGACACAGCTCACCTCTCCATACGGCCCCAGTCTCAGACAAGAAGTGCTCACTGGTGTGTCCACGCAAGCTACAATGACCTGGAGATCCAGGCACGACTCACCGTCAAGACTCCCTTTGAATGGTTTTCAGGTCATTACCAGTTATTTAATTGAAATGTGATGAGGATAAAAGCCGGAGATATAAATTGTTGCGTGTCAGCCAGAACTTCAGCTTCAGCTTTCCGAACTTCTAGTGTGCGGCCTCAGAAAAATAAGCTCAAGGGCTACGGGGGAAGTCAGGAGAGAGCCTCTTCACAGCAAGGCTGAGAGACTGGAGACGGTGGAGACAAAGCAAGAGTGTGCTCCCTCTAAACCGGGGGGGGGGGGGGGGGGCGTTGACACTTTAAATAAAGTGAGCTAAGAAAAATGCTTTATTTATTAAGATAGCATTCATTTCTCAAGGACAAGAGGATGGAAGAAATATGGGGAACATCTGTTCAACAATCTAAAATATAAATCTACACTGTAATGAAATATCACTCCATGCCTGCCAGAATGGTTATCATCATAAAGCAAGGAGACAAAACAAAAGCAGGCATGGTGGCATATGCCTTTAATTTCAGCTCTCAGGAGGCAGTGACAGGCAGATCTCTATGAGGTTGAAGTCAGCCTGGTCTGCATAGTGAGTTGTTTCAGACAAATGAAACACATTAATGAAAAGAGAGAGAGAAGAGGCCTCTATTATGCTTTCAGTGACAATGCAAGTTGATACTATCATGACTAGAAGGGGGAAAAATTGAAGATGCTCCCAAAAGGTAAAAATGTAACTATGGGATGGGCTGAGGGTCCGTGCATCAAGTCAGCCAAGTCACCATTCGAAGAGATTCCAGCAGCATCCTTCACAGAACCAATGTCCTTCAGCCAAAAAACACACAGCCAGGCGTGGTGGCACACGCCTGTGATCCCGGCACTTGGGAGGCAGAGGCAGGCGGATCACTGTGAGTTCGAGGCCAGCCTGGTCTACAAAGAGAGTCTAGGACAGCTAAGGCTACACAGAGAAACCTTGTCTTGGAAAACAAAAACAAAAAAGTGTGTGTGGGGGAAGGGAGGCTCTTACTTTACCAGCATACAGCATGAATGAAACTGGGCCCTTCAACCCTCCAAAAACCAGGATGTATGAACCTCTGTGATTTTACAAGGGAGTTGGTTTTGAGAGCCTTTAGCAGTCCACTTTAAGAAGAGTGGCATTCCGTAAAAGCTAAAAGCTTCCTATTAATCAAGCCTGCTTACAACTCTCTTGGTCATGGTCTCCAAGCATAGTGCTTCCTTTTATGGCTTCTGCCCAGCGAGCCATTAAAATGACAAGCCAAGGGCCACACGGCGGCTGGGTGCACTTACGGTGACGTTAGCCAGACAAGGACCAAGGTCTCCCTCAGGCCATTTGTAAAGAGGCCTCTATATCTGGGGGCCGAGGGAGGATTAAAGTAGAGCACAGAGTGATCTCCAAAATGGCAGGGACTGGAGATATAACTGCGGCGTGATGGCGCCAGATGAATCAGAGTGACCGTCACATGGTATTAAAACCTAGATGCAGAGCGTCCAGGATGCGCTGTGACAGCACTCCAATGTCAACAGGTTCATCACCCAGTCGATGACATCATCCACCTCACCTCTGTAATGACATTCAAACGCCATTTACACTGACAGTGTGCTGAGAAGGCTTGTTGACGAAGAACTATGGTAACGTCCCTCCTCAGGCTGCGTCTGGAGCCGGTACCCACTTACCGCACACAGTTCTTGCCCTTGGGGAGGTTAGATTCCATAGAGCAAACTTTGGAAGGGTCAGGCGAAACCATCTTTACTGGGGCCTTTTGTGGGGCTCCATGTCTGCAGGTCAACAAAAGCAAGATGGGAGAGGGTTGCACTCTGTACTTCGCATCTGCGTCACCAAAAAAGTTAAGAAGAATTGAAATAAAAACCAAAGGAAACGCCTGGTCTACAAAGTGAGTCCAGGATGGCCAAAGCTACACAGAGAAACCCTGTCTCAAAAAAAAAAAACAAAAAACAAAAAACAACAACAACAACAACAAAACAACAACAAAGAAACCAAAGGAAACATGCTCATGTGACATTTACTTTAGAATAACTTTAGAGTCACAACAAAACAGAGAAGTAAAAATGAAGGTGGGGGAACGAGGCCTGTATGTTTTAATCTTTCTCTTGAAATAGTTTCAGGATCATGCGTTCTCTCATTTTTCTATTGTTGTGAAGAGACACCATGGCCAAGGCAACTGATAAAACATTTGAG
Source organism: Acomys percivali (assembly GCA_907169655.1). Lineage (NCBI taxonomy): Eukaryota > Metazoa > Chordata > Mammalia > Rodentia > Muridae > Acomys > Acomys percivali. The sequence goes on from OU015754.1 coordinate 1,699,889, forward strand.
GGCTAATGTCTCCAGAGGGCAGTAGACTCTGAGCATCATAACAGAGAACATGGTAGCAGACAGGCAGCCATGGCACTGGGGCAGGAGCCGAGAACCTATACCTTGATCCATAAGCTCAAGGCAGATGAAGTGGGGAGAGAGAGAGCAAGAGAGAGCGAGAGAGAGACAGACAGGCAGACAAGCAGACACAGACACAGACACAGAGAGACAGACAGACAGACACAGAGAGACAGGAAGACAGACAGAGACACTAGGAAACTTCAAAGCCTACCACCAGTGACATTCCTTCAACAAGGCCACATTCATAATCCAAAAATAGTCCTACCAACTAGGGTGCAACCATTCAAGTACAGGCGCCTATGGGGGCATTCTCATTCAAACCACAACACTGGTTCAGCTTTTCTCCCCTTCCTGACTATAGCCAGATGCTGTCTTCCTTACTGTGTGTGGCATGGATTTCAGTTGTTTTGTGACTTGGCACACTATTGTTTTGCTTTGACCCAAAGACAGATTCAGAATTCCCTTCAGCCTTGATTCGAATGTCCGATTCCCAGAATGAAAATCTCGAGCTAACATAAAAGGAGAATTTGCAAAGGTCACACAGTGTGCAAATCTGCCTTGAATGTTCCGGGTTATCTACCTCTATTCTCCTCCTCCTTTCAAGGATGCTAACATCATCTCTGTGGGAAAGTTCCAGTTCTAGGAAGGTGAAAGGAGGAAGACTCCGGGGCCTTCTGGGCCAGCTAACCTAGCTTAGTTTAGGGGAGTTCCAGGCCATTGAGAGATCATCACAAAAAGAATTTTTTAAAAGAATGGTCTGTGCCTGAGAAGGGACATCTGAGCTTCCTTTCCAGCTTCTAGTCCCATGTGAACACACATGTATTCTAACCTGCATACACACCTGCATACAAATAACAAAAGCCACATTTCTATGAAGTTTATGATTTAATACAGCACACTCTAAAATATGCTAGCATTAGTTTGCCCTGTAAAACCATACATAGTAAGCAGACATGATAAACGCATATGAAACTGATGAAAACTTAGTAAGATGTGCACCTGCCTCAGCAATGCCTAGTGGCTTCATTTGATGTTGTACTGACAGCATACACACTGTCACTGCTGGGAGGAGATGTGGGCGTGGTTTGGGCATGGGAATTCTACGTGACTCTAAGATTAAGAACTATGTTAAACAAATGGGCATTTTAAAATGAAAACACAATGCAGGGTCACAGAAGATACCTGAGTGGGTGGTCATGACGAAACAGTTCATACCAAAACCTTTAAAGGCTTTACAAGTGAATTAAAATCCAAATAACTAAATATGGGGTTCAGTGGGCCAAAGACTTCTACAGGTATTTATTTCACCAAGTACATAATAATATTGGGTACTACATGTTCCAACTCATTGGAAATGCAACTTAAGGTCATAAGAAAATGTCAATTTATACCTGTTAAGCACGGATGATAATGCAACACTCAACAATCACAGTGGTTGTCTAAGATGTGTATTAAAGGAAACTGTGTGCCCCGCTGATGGGAAAAATGAACTGAAATGCTCTGAAAGCAACACAGCATTATCTTATAGAGCCGTATGTGTGAGCACGCTCTGTGGAGGTAGCAGGCTGCCATGGCGCCCATAGGCTTGTTTTCTTTGTAGGATCAGATTGCTCCAAAGTCGGCTAGGACCTATGGCCACGAGGCTATGTCATTTCCTGATCTCTTCATTGGGACGTAGAGGGGACAGCCAACTGGCACATCATCTGTGGATCTTCCTGGGCCATCTGTCTGGAAACACAAGTTTGAGCCTCGCACCTCTGCCTCTGTGGCTGGGGCCAGAACAGTTGATGCAGCTGGTTTGGTCTCAGTGACGGAAACCACGTGATGAGGAGAGTCACTTAGCCCTCCCACCCCCCCCCCCCCCCCCGCTGCCCCAGGACACCTTGAGCATTATGGCTCCCATAAGATACTCTGTGTCTCATTGGTGACCTGCTCTTCGTGGTGCCCTGTGTTTTGTTTGCTTTGCCTCCACTGCTACATAACAGAAAAGTCAACCAATCACGGAGAGCCTTTCTCTCTGCTTTAGGCACACCTGCATTCTGCAGCTCCCAGGCTCGCACCAGCTGCCCCCTTGAGAAACCTACCTCTCCTTCATTCCTTTCATTCACGTGGTTAAGAGACAGAATTGCATGCTGTGACGTGACCACATAGCTTGCTAGCTCTCGGTTTCTGAGGGGACACTAGCCCACTCGAGCATGTGGCTCTGCAGCCTTGCCCTTCTCCATTCCGTCTGCCTCGGTGAAGACTCTTAGATGACATTCCTGATGTCCGCCACTGTGGACTTGTACTTGGCCACTTCCTCTTCCTGAAGCTAAGGTCCAGCTATCAGAGCACTGAGCCCAGTGAGCAAAAGCCCCTTTGGGTCACCCAACTAACCTGTCCAAATCAATTAAACGCCTTATTCTAATAGGAGGGTTCCATTTTACCTTTGTAAACTGCCATTTGCCTATGAGCCAGGTCTGCAGTCTCTCTCTCCAGTGACAGTCCTTTGTCCCACTCAGGGACAAACACCCCTCTCCCCCTCTCCTTTGCCCCTTTTCTCCCCTCTGCCCTGTTCCCTTCCCCTTCTCCCTCTTCCTCTATCTCCTGTGTTTGTCCTTTATCCCCTGGCTTCTGTCCCTCTGGGGAAAATACAAAGAGAGCTTGGTCTTGGGATGTCTTGAGTTGACTTTGAGGTCCCTACAGTTTCCTCTTCCTCTACTCTGCCTGAGCAGGGTAGGTAATGTCACCTTTGGCTTACTAGACCTTCCATCTATTTCTTCAGCAGCTCCTGTCTGCAGTTTTATCACCTTTGGGCTTTTAAATGGAGGTGGTCCCCTAGCATCTTAGACAGGCGCTCATTTATTGGCTTTGCTGGGTCTCTTCATCTTAACCACCTACAATCCAAATCCAACATGAGAGAATTTCTGTAAATATAAATCAATCTCTCTCCCTCTCTCTCTCTCTCTCTCTCTCTCTCTCTCTCTCTCTCTCT
>OU015754.1:1710068-1721848 GCA_907169655.1 Acomys percivali
CTGCTACTCTCAGGCCATCCTCCTGGAAACAGAGGCAAAGGGGAAGGACAGCAGTAACTGGGCTATAAGAGAAAATGTATGTATATTCCCAAAGCATGATTAAATATTTGTATCTTTAAAAATCTACAGTTTTATGCTCACAAAGGAATCCTGGCCCTCACATCCTTGTGGGCATTAGCAGTATCAGGCAGGAGAGCAAGAGACCTGGGCGGCCAGTTAGTGCAGTCTTCATGCCAGTGGGTATCCTGCTAGCCCTTGTGTGGCATCTAACCTTAACTCCTAGCTCAGAGAAAGGACCCAGCGCCTCGGACTTGCCAGCCTTCCATCTCTTAAGTCCTGGCTCCAAAGAGCAGTGTCCCAGGGCTGGAGATGTGTTGCCAGAGGCTTATGCTGAAGGCCTGGAATTGAGGTGTCCTCTACCTGCCCCTGGAGGGTGTGGCCTTTCTCTCTCCTGTCTGCCCTGCTTGCCAAGATTTCTTATTCAACCTTCAGAGAAGTCACAGCTCTTTATTGTTAGGTTCGGACCCAATCAACCTGTCCCTGTGGTTGCCACCAGTGGCAGGAAAGCACTAACATGATTGTATTTCGGAATAAGTTACAAAAATGGCCCAGAATCACACTACAATAATGAACCTTCCAAAGAGGATTCAGCACTTGCAGGGGAGTGGTGGGGGAGGCCGCGGCGTGCCCTGACAACCAGTTGGGTGTGGATGAGTGGGAGGCCCTGACACTAAGCCACTGAAGGTCCCTGCACAGCCTCCTTGCGCAGCAAGTTAGTGAAGGAATGCAACAACAGAAAAGGACCCAAGTGCCAGCTGGTCACTAGCCAGTTCTGCTGCTCCAACTGGAGCCCCAAAGCCCTGAGCAAAAATTTAAAAAAATAAGTTGATGAAAGAAGGAGCACTGAGGCAAAGGGAGGACAGAAGACAGGTGGCGAGCCACAAGATGGCTAGAAAAAGCAAAAGGAAAAACTAAAAGAGATGCTGTGCCTCTTGAGTTTCAAAAGCCTAAAGACTTTCTAGAGCTTATGGGAACCTTTAGCTTAGAAGATTCGGGAGCCACCTTGATTCACTGGAAGCCAGTGCAGCTGCCCCTTTGCTGTACTCATCCTGTGATCACAAATGTTTCCCCACTGGGGTGAACATTCGAGGAAGTATGTGTGAGGTGTGAGCTACCTACCCCATGTGCCAGGTACAGTCTGGTGAGCTTGGTGAGGGACCAGAAGGAGCCTTTCCTTCCCATAGGAATCCCTAGAGAAGCAGAAGACTGAAAAGGAAAGCTACAAAGATGGACAACAGGAGCATCCATAAAGAGATGTCCTCAGACAACTCCTAGAAACCTCCTCGCGGCTCACATGAACTCAGAGCTGGAAGCTGGTTCTTGCGCTGGGTGCCTCAGATGGCAGCAATCAACAGAACTGAAAGGTCACTGTGCAGTGGGACCCAGTACATATATATGCCTGAGGTACCCTGGGGCATCCAACTGTGGGCCAGAGCAACAGTGGGGACCACAGTGAGCACTGTACAGGCAGCTGATTGATGCAGGCAGCCAGTGGGATTCGATGGGCCTAGACCCAGAGGCAGGGGATAAGAATGCCTCCTTTGGTTGGAGATTTCCCATCACCCTCTTCAATGGATAGTTTACTGGGGAAAATGAACTTTACATTTGAAATGATGTCTGGGATCCAGGATCAGGGATCCTGAGACACTCTGCTCTGTAGTGCCCATCAGACAACTTTTTTTATTTTATGTGCTGGGACATAGCTGTATTCCCCACAACTACCTTCAGGCATTTCTCTAACCTCTAAGAGGAAAATCGGGTGAAAAAAAGCCAAGAGGAAGTAAGGCTTTTCTTTCTTTCTTTCTTTCTTTCTTTCTTTCTTTCTTTCTTCTTTTGTTTTTTCGAGACAGGGTTTCTCTGTGTAGCCTTGACTGTTCTGGACTCACTTTGTAGACCAGACTGGCCTTGAACTCAAGTAATGCATTTTTAATTTGACAGTGATTGGGAAAATTATGTTTATTATGACTGAAAAAATAGGAGGAGGAGGAGGAGAAGAAAGAAAGAAAGAAAGAAAGAAAGAAAGAGAGAGAGAGAGAGAGAGAGAGAGAGAGAGAAAGAAAGAAAGAAAGAAAGAAAGAAAGAAAGAAAGAAAGAAAGAAAAGAGAGAGACTAGATTTCTGTGAACCAGAATAGGAAAGGTAGAGTCTAGTTCAGTATTGGAAAATCATGCCATTTGTTCATACCACTTTAGCTCACACTTTAGCTCACACTTTTGCTCACACTGGCTTTATAGACTTGTCACTCGGGGTGAAGAAGGAAATGAGAGACGGGCCAGGGACCTGGGAAGGGAGAGACTGAGACTGCAAGCAGCAGCCTAAACATGGAACCCACACCAATGGGGGGGTGTGTGTCCTGCCAGCTGCGCTGGGGAAGGAGACCGTTATCAGCCTTTGATCAGCCTTTGGCTCAAAAGCCACCTTGAAGATGCACTTCCACCTTTGAAGAGTCACAAAGGTGGCTGTAAAGCAGGTCTTAGGTGGCGGCTTAGAGGCCCAGGAGCCACCAAGAAAGCTTCTTGGCTGTCTAGGGCACCAGAATCCTCAAGGGGGAAGAGGAGACAGATTTCAGAGAAATGGTGGGAGCCCAAAGCAAGAGCACTGCCCTGACCTGCAGGGGTCGACAGGGGAGGTCACCTGGTGAGAAATGCAAGACACAAGGAAGGAGAGCAAGTCTGATTGATCAAGCTCTCAACTTTATTAGTCAGGCAGCAGCTTTTATAATTCTGAAGGCAGGGAAGTATATCGCTATAGCAACGCAGTTGCGGGTTCTTCTCAAAACATAGGGAATTCCAGGCAGGGTCATGACGTCCTGCTCCGCAGCGTATCTTGCTCTGTCTTCATCTAGCTTTAGTCTAACTGCTAACTCACAACAGGGTCCCTCCATCCCTATCTGTCTTTAGTCTAACTGCTGACTCACAACAGGGTCGCTCCATCCCTGTCTTTAGCTGCTGACTCACAACAGGGTCAGCTAGTTTCTGGTGAGAGGCAAGCCCTGGGAAAGACAGAGACTTAAAGGTGCAGATTTGGACAAGATGGCTGAACATTGGTCATATGGCCTATCGTCCCCAACAGAGCACTTGTCATTTAATATTTGACTATAGAGAGAGAGGAGGGGTCAAAAGAGCCTCCTCGCAGGCCATCCAGACCAGCACAGTCAGGGGCTGAGTTCCAAGAGAAACGGGGTTGCTGGAGAGAGGAAACAGGGTGTGCGCTGAAGACGAGGCTCCTGCGTGCACGTAGATCTGCTAGCTAGGAATGCAGAGCAGAAAGCTATATAAGAAGAAAGGTTGCCTTCCATTTGGGAGCCACCGATATACAGATGGGAGCCAAAGTCATGCTACGTGTGAGACTGCTAAAGGCATAAAGGGTTGATGGCAGATGTGTTAGGAAGGGTAGACCTTGTGCAGGACACAGCCTACAGTGGTCACAAGCGATGAGCAGCCAGAGGCTGGGAAGCCAGCCAGGGGATGTAAAGGTGTAGAAAATGAAGGAAAGGCTTTGAGAAACACAGCACTGAGTTCCATTCCCAGAGGTGCCCCTCCCTGCCGCCAGCTGGCATCACAAGCCCCAGTAGCTGTGTGTCTGCACCTCTTTTCTCTTCCAGGGCTTCATGTGTCTTAGTAGAGAGTGAGGTGGCTGGAGACAGCATCACGGAACCACCAAGCAAGAGGCCTTATTTATTTATTTATTTTCCTCTTCTACTACTCACCTGATTCAGCGCCAGATGGGGACATCTACTGACAGGGACAGATTTGCCAAGAGGATGTGATGGCAACTCTAGGCTTCTGGCTGCCTCCCAACCCTTCCACTCCTGGAAGATTTTCATCTTTGCAGGCACACTCCCTGAGCCACACAAGGTCACTCATTAGAATCTCCCAAAGGCTCTGGAGAAATATACACGTTCTAGATGCGGAGGCAAGACACGGAGAACTGAGGATAGAGCGGTGCCCTGTTCACTCTGGAGCCATGTTGGGTTCCTTCAGTACAGAGCCCACGAGCAGAACAGATCTATGCCCTCTGAGCTGTTTCCAAAGCGTTCCCCAGCCAGTCTTCTCCAGACTCAGAGAAGACATGACGCTAACTTCCTTCTGGTTTCTAGACCTGTGTCAATTTCACCCCATGACATGGACTGAGGAAGTATGTTGAAGAGATGTCCTGCAGTCACGAGTGGAGAATAAAAGACTGTCCTCCCCGCTGTCCTCCAAATGGTTTGTGTGGTCCAGTAGTGTCCCAAGACCTCGGTCCTGATGTTGTCCTTTGCCAGGCACAGGCTGCACACACTGAAGACCCCAATCCAAAAGCTCATCTCCCTGTTGTTCCCCACACATTCGCCCCTCCCCTTGGCCTGCAAGCCTGGGGATTCTGATGTCTCCATCGGGTTCTAGATTGCTCACAGCTCTATAAGTTGTGTCTGGATGGGCTCCAGTCTACCCACTGAGATCCAGTCTACCTCATGAGAGAGGGAACTCTGACCAACCAAACTCACACAAGGAGTCCCCATGTCCCATGGTGCCCTGTACTTACTCAGAGTCACCACCTCCGTCCTCTCAAGGTTCTTGTGGTCTGAACAACCCAACACATTCCTTCTTTGTAGCATCTAGCATTTTGTCCACTCAACAAAGACTTTACTCTAGGTGCTGAGGTCTGATGGGTAAAGACTAGTCATTGGCCTCACAGTGCAGATGAATGTGAGGCCAGACATAAAGACAGGATGTTGAGAAACTCCCCCCACACCAAGCCCACCTTCCATAGCTGGGTACCACCTGCTATGACATGACAGGGATGCCAAAAGCCACACATTTTTCCCATTGCCACCAGTCACCACCCCCTAAGCGCATGTGCTGAATCCTTTATAAACACACAAACAACCCTCTCCCCACCTGCTCTCTTTCTCCTCCATCTCCCACAGAGGCAGCCTTAATGCACTTCCTCCCCATAGACTTCTCACTTTCCTAAAAAGGAAGGGGTGAAAAGCTTCCTGCTGTGCTTGGCTCAGTGGCTTGGGGCAGGGGACTAAAGGCAGGTCCATCCTCACCCACCTCAGGATAATAAAGAGAATCTTAAAGTGCCACGTTTCTGATTTCTACAGTTGACAAGACAGAGTTTTAAAAGAAAATTTGAAGCTGTTTTGAAGTTTGCAATGAAAACATTCCATTAGGAGAGAAAAAATGCAAAAGCTGCAGACAGCTCTCCTTCATCTATGCTCCGGTGGGGGTACAGGGAGCCCCTGCTTCTGAGTCCCTTCCACCTAACCTGTGTGGAATCAAAGATAGTCATCTCGCAAGGGTCCAGAAATATTCAGAAAAACAGTGACAAATTAGTTAAAGCCCAAATAGCTAGAACAAGTGGAAGACAAAAACATTGCCCTTTTCTAGCCTGCGAGTGAAAATAGACGCCATTCTCAGGCACTAAGGAAAATGGATGTGTGGTGCAGCCCTCTGTGGCTAGAACAAAGGGGATGGCTTGGGAAGAGCTGGCCAGTGTTACCTTCCCCAGCTGTGACAGCTGTGCTGCCCATCTCTTCCTCACTGGCAGGAGAGCATCCCACACAAGGGGGATGGTGGGAAGGAGTCCTGGGAAGGGGAAACCTGCTAGGCAGTACAGTCTAAGGAATGCATTCCTGACCTGTGGAGACCTCCACACCCAGGGGATGTGTGTCCTTTGTTGTGAAGGGAGGGCATGCCATGGGGAAGGAAAACAAGTGATTTAGAAGGTGTGGGGCATCATGGGAAGACAGTGATAGGGTGAGACTGAGCAAGCAAAGGGTGAGTGTGAGGGAGGGGAGCCTCTGGGCACAGGACAAGGTTGTAAGGGGAGGAGGAGGTAGCAGGGAGAGTGCAGACCATAGGGCGCCCAGTGGAGGAGGACATGAACATGGTGGCAGCTGTAAATGCTGCCCAGAACCAGCTCAGTGCTCACATGACTGGTCCTGACTGGCATTTCAGGCATGTTGTTGTGAGCAGCTCCCATGAATGCACTCAGAGTCAGCAGCACCAGCCATGCCTCCATCTGGACCACAGATGTGAACACCATTTTAAAGTGATTTCTTAGAAATGAAGAAAAGGTTATATATATATATATATATATATATCTCCTAAGCATGGCAAGACTTTTTTTGCAGCAAGTAAATGCTTTTAAAATACACTAAGTGTAGTCCCAAAACATGAAAATTAGAAGCTGTTGACCTGGGCTTGACTGTGAAGCACAAATTACTTGTATTGCAATAAAATAAAATTAAAAAATAAAATAAAATAAAATGTGGCTAACCCCAGTGATTTGGGGACATATTTTGGAAAAATTAAATTTCATTTAAAGGCAAAAAAAAAAAAATTACTTGTATTGCAAAGAAAGGAAAAGCCCTCACCTCATTAAAATGTAGTCAGCCTCAGGCCGCCACAGCCTCTCTTTAAATGAACTAAAGCTCTCCCCCCAGCTCCCTGGGCCACAGGCTGGTTGTGGCTCTTTGGGCTTCTGGCAGCAGGTTGTTCTGCAGCCATCAAGATGTTATAAACTCAGCCTTTGTGTGGCCAAAGGAAAAGAAATGCTTTCAGAGACGCTGTAGGCTTGGCCAGAACCAACATCTGTGAAGTCAGAAGAAAGCCTGAAGAAGAGAGCCTGACGACTTTCTCTGTGCTGCTGTCAAGCACATAGGGACCTTCCAGCTCCCAGAATGATGTTTTGTGTAGAGCACTACTCAATAGAAAAGAGGAAAAGAAAGGAGCCCTAGTACACTCTGCTAGCATCCGTCCGGATAGGACAGGAGGCAATGAAAGGAAAGGAAACTGGACCGGCTTTGACAACGATGACCAGCAGCACCCTGGCGGCCCACGCTGCTCTCTACTCTAACCAGCTCCACACTGTGTCTTTTCTCTCTGACTGCTGCCATGTCCTTTTCACCCATTCAACAAGCACACATTGAGAAACTTCAGGACACACACCTGTGCGGGGGAGGGGACATCTGGTTTCACCCTCATCGAGCAAGCCTTCTGAGGCCAAAGGGTTGAGGCACTAAGCTGTGGTTTGGACAGCTTAAGAGACGTTCTATGGAAGTAAATGTTTTTGTGGCCGTACGGTAGGCTACTAGGACATCAATGAGCACTGGGGGCCTTCAGATGGGACAGCAGAGAAGGGCTCCTCTCAGAAATCGGGATCTCCTTCTGCCTACTATCAAACCGGAATGGGCAGGCTTTTCTTCCCAGAGTAGCGTCCCGCAGGATGTGTTTCAAACTGGGAACTCATGGCAGAGGTAGCAAAGGAGAAAGTCAACACCGGCAGGGATGGACCAGCCCCTTAGCAGCCAATTAATTCAAGTCTTTGCTCAGAAGAGCTGAGGCCCTAAGAGTATTCACAGAGGCAGCATCCTAAACACTGAGGAATCGTGGAGGACAAAAAGAGCCCCAGAGAAATGTGCTGATTATTCCCCGAGGGGAGGAAGCAAAAGACAAGGGTCTGAGTCCTGATAGCCAAGGTCAATGTGACATCTGGCAAACCTCAAGAGTGACTTAAAGAGCCCATGCCCTTGTCTTCCGAGGACCCTTCACCCACCCAACACGTCGGCTTTGGCCTCCTATGGCCACACCCCTCTGCTAGAGGTGTGCAAAGAAGATGGTGCCTTTACGGCTGGACCTGAGTCCAGCATGCCCACACTCCTCCGCCTACATTTCCTGTGGTCACACCCATTCCTTCCTTCCTTTCACCAATCCCTGCTGAACACAAAGAGCAGTCAGGAGGGCACCTGCTGTGGATCACAACAGGGCAGGGTGACACACACACACAGACTTTCAGTTAGAAGTGTGTTGGGTAGGGCTGCAGATAAGCTAGCTATGTGCATATGAACCCCGCAGCACCCCACAACTTAGTCTCACATCTGTAAAATGGCGAGGGATGAACACATTGCACTAAACCAGATTTAGAAGGAAAGAAAGAAGAGAGGAGAAAAGGGAGGAGGGGAGGAGGACGTGAGAAGCGCCACTTACCTCATGGTGAGGCATCCTGCATGGAAGAGAGACGCCCTGTCACAGGACACTTCAAGGGCCACACTGTGGTGTGAAGAAAAGGATTGTGGGTAGCGGTTACCGTTTCCTGAGTGCTTACAATGTGCCAGGGACTGTCTTAGAGGACGCACATCTAGGCTTCCTTCTGGAGCTTACACATAAGCCAGTGCTCACGGGGAAGCTTCAGGGACAGAGTAGGCAAAGGAAAACAGGAAGGAGAGACGGCCTAGGCTTGGGGACACCACACTGCTCAAGTGGGCCTGGGTGACACAGCACACCCTTCGCAGGGCACCGCACACTGTGTGAGGGGCATGGGCTTTCATCCTGTAAGCCATGGGGGACAGTCACAAGGAAGCAGTGGGTGGAAAGTGCACTGCAGAGCCATGTGGGAACGATGACCCTAGACCAGGCTGACCTTCCACTTCTGACCTCTGACCCACGCCGCGTGGTCCTGGGATTATGACTACAGATACAGATGGGTTTGTGACTCATTTAGAAGGACTAGGAAAATGCGGTGCAGGCTGAGCGGAGGGAACAGGGACCCTCACTCAAGTGTCTGACTCAGTTCTGGGAAGGGAGGTTCCAGAGCCTGTGCTGCCTCCTATACTATGTCTGTGTCTGACATTTGGGGCAGTGATGACATGCATGTCACATCATGCCCACTCATGCTAATGCTTCAGTTTGGGTGTGTGTTCTTCTATTCTGCCACTAAGTGGTGCCTGACAGATTCCAGACCTGTGACAGAGCAGTTGGCTTAGCTCCAGAAAGCCTGGGAGTCCCCAGGTGCTAATGGGTCCTGTCAGAAGGACTCTGTTAAACCTGAGCCCCCTACCTAGTCAATGTGGGTCACTCCAAGCACCAAAACGGATGATTAATATACGTGGAAAATAGAAAGGCCGACATTTCTGCTCAGTAAAGTCAGACAAAGGCAGGACGAGAGAAAAGAGAAGCCGGGTCCTTTGATGAAATGGCATGTGTGACAGCTGAGATTCAGTTAAGGACCCTCGCTCCATGGTCTGGAATCTAGAGTATTTATTCCAGTCTCACCACTTATGCCAGGTGTTACCACTGTGTGGGAGAGTGTACGCCATGTAAGATTGGATTAAAGTGGTCTTCCTCTCCCAAGTTATTAGGAGCCACAAGCAAAATAACCTAGAAATATTTTTCATTTTACCATTACACCGATTAGATTCATGCTTAAATTAAGTGCCTCTCTGGGAACGACTGTCCCTCCTTGCTCTCTGACCTGCTTGCTCTAGGTTCCCCCTCAGGTGGCAGGCACTGGTCTCCCACACACAGAGCATGCTCAACATAGGCAAATACGCAAGGAGATGAAGAAAAGTTGGCCCTGGTGGGTGAGACCATCGGCAAACGCCCCTTGACCTGAATGTCCAGTGCAGAACAGACCCTCGCGGGGGAAGAAGCAGTGACTGGGCGAAAAGGACTTAGAAGGGGTTGGAACAGTTGACTTGAAACTTCTGAAAGTTGAAAAATCTATTCATGAATCAAACCCAGTGACCCAGGCAGGAGATATGTGTGGCAGCCGCCTTAGGACCGCTTATGTCTCCACAGCTTGAAACCACAGACATTTCCTTCTCACACTAGGGTACTAAAGAAGCCTGGCAGACACACCTCCCGCATAGCCGGGTCACTCTAGCATGTAGCCCATCGTCATGGAAGACATCAGAATCTCCTACTGTGACTCTTTAGACAAGGGAGGAAAACTATGAAATGAAGTGACGGACACAGGAAGCATTAGGTGGGCTGGGACGTGGTACACACACTTCTACTTGTGTGTCTCCTTGATACCGGGTGCTGCGCCATTGAATGCCCTCCTGAAGCAGGTCTCTTGGAAATGTGGGTTCCGTCTCCTTCTGTGCTTCTCTGTTGTTTTTGTTGTTGGGTTTTGGTTTTCTGAAACGGGGTCCTATTCTGTACAAGCTAGCCTGGAACTCTCTCTCTAGACCAGATCTCTTGAGAGATCCTCCTGCCTAAGCCTCCTAAATGCTGGGATTACAGGAAAAGGTGTGTTTTAAATGTGTCCTTTGGAAGAAAAGTAACACACCCTCACCTATCCCTCTTTCTAAGCCCTTCTGCCACACAGCTTTGCCCTTCCGTGGTTTATGGGGTGCACAGTAAAAGGGGAAGTGTAGGATGCTCAAAGGGCTGTCTTCTCACTTCAGTGACATGTAGGAAAGATAGAACATATGTTCACTTGCTTGTACTCCCAATTTATTTGACATGAGGTAGGTGTCTCTGAATGATTATTTCTTTTAGTAGCCACCAGGTATTAATACGGAAAAAAAAAAAAAGACACTACTAATCCTTTAATAGTAACATGTCCTTGGGAATGCTTAGCTACTCACTAATTAATTGCCTATCCTTCAGAAGTGAAACAGTCATGGCTTCCCCTCACATATGCCACCTAAATACCAAAAGATAGACTCTAGACCCTCAGTCTCCAACTTTGGCGGCTGAGCCCCTCCCCTAGTCCCACCTCCCACTCCTGTCCTGTCTACACCCGCAGGCCTAGCTCCACACCATGCTTCATAGTGGTGTTCCCAGGTCCAGACAAGCGGCTCAGGCCCCAGCTTTACGTGCCGAGCTCCAGGCTACAGCTCCGCACCCCCTTTGCTCCCTTTGGGGCCTGCACCTTCTCTCTGCTCTGCTGCCTGGACAAAGAAAGCGGTTAGTGACAAACACATTTTCCTTTGCCACATCTGTGCCGTGGACTTGTGCAGAGGAGATCCTCTAGGCCAGCCCTAAGGTTTCCTCGGCCACCGCCCATTTAGCATCTTTGTTTCTTATCACCACACAGCACGTTGATACTTAGTCTGTTGTTAGAACTGGACTAAGTCCTGTCTGTCTGTCTGTCTGTCTGTCTTGTCTGTCTTGTCTGTCTGTCTGTCTGTCTGTCTGTCTGTCTGTCTGTCCTTCACTGTTCTTCAAAGCTGGAACGTTGGCCAAGGCCACACTGAGCATGACAATCTGCACATGTTCTACCACGGGAGGGTCTTGTTCATCTTTGAGTGCTGTGACGCTTGTGGGTCAGTGGGTCAGTGAGTGAGAGGAGCCTAGGAGTTGAGTGTGCAGTGTCCTGAGTTCAGGGCCAGCATGGAGGGAGGTGCGTCATGTGTTCTGGGTTCAGGTCATCAGAGGCTGGAGCAGGCAAACACAAAGCAAGTATGACACAAGGGTATGCTCTAGGAATGGCCCTCAGCCTGTGCCTGGCTGCTCAGTCCTATACAGGTATACTGCATGCCACTGGGAGGAGCCCCAACCACTCCATCTACCAGGCAACAGGTCGCCCCCTGATGACAGGGCCAAAAGGAAAACCACTAAGGTGCTCTTTGAAGCCCAAGTAGTAACATGGTTAATGCCCTGGCTCACTTCTTTCTTCGCGTTGTGTATGCCACGTTCTCCCCTGTACTCTTATAGCAAAGAGGCTTTTGGAATCTGATCATGGCTATTGGCATCTGACTGTGGATCTTAAATTATCCTGGGGACTTGGAGTAGGTTTGTAAAAGTCTGGTTATCTCTCAAATATTGGGTGAAGATTAGCTGACAGGGAAAAGCGCTGTTGATATTGTATCCTGGCACTGAGAATTGCCACTTATTACAGACACACTTCTCACCTGACGAAAGGGCATATATGCTATTTAAGATGAGATTTCCCCCCTTTCTTCTTCTTCTTCTTCTTCTTCTTCTTCTTCTTCTTCTTCTTCTT
>OU015754.1:1734342-1746115 GCA_907169655.1 Acomys percivali
ACACACACACACACACACACACACACACACACACACACACACACACCCGACGTAAAACCCTCAAGTCCCTAGATCACCTGCTGGTGGGCACATGGCCTCAGGAGCCATCCGAACTCTGCCACTGGTAGTTTGAAAGCTAGTTTCTTGAGTTCCATCTCTTCTGTGCAGGCCTGCCTCTCCTGGTCCCTGAGAGGCCTCCGTGCACGCTGAAGCCAAAGGAAAGGGGCAGCATGTGTTGGTGGGCTCCCAGGCTCAGGTGGCCGAGCATTAGGAGACAGCTCAGGCTTACCTAAGACAAATCCAGGGAAAGGGCCCTTTGATGCTCCGTCCATGGAAGAAAGACTCATGGATCTCACTGTTTCCTTTGCCAAGACTTCATCAAATTCCCTCTTTTAAAATGTCCTGTACACGGGCCCAGAGGCTGCCCAGACTTTTGTTGAAGTTTCCTTCAACTACTTCATCTTCATCAATTTTTCTGTCTTCCACCTCTTGTCACTTCCTAGAGACTGCATGGCTCCGACAGACCGCATCTGGGAGCGGCAGAAACAGCCACTACCCGCCTGACCCTGGCACTCATGTTATTTGGCAATGACCTTCGTAGTTAGCGCTCTCTTACAAATGAGCTTGCCTTCTGACTCAGGGGAGAAGAGCGGATGTAAACTTTTCTCGAACTTCTCCATAGAATGTCAATCCTATCTCTGCTTCCTTTGGCTTCTAGCACACAGGAACTTTTACTGAGCCATACGAAGCGGCCCACGAGCCAAAGCCTTGTGGTAGCTGGCCCACGGAGGCCCCACTCACACTTACAGTATGGGAAGATGGTGGAAGGGAGCCACTTTCCATTTAGCTGTGCGATGTGTTTTCGTTACAGATTCCCTGGGCCCTGTCTGGCTTGGGAGTCCTTAGTTCAGAGACGCAGAGCTTAAGAAGGGACGTTTGTGGCCTTGGGAAGGAAGTGCTAACTGAGGCACACCTAACCCCTGTGCCTATCCTCAGCCCCGAGGCCTTATAACGAGATAATTCCTTTTCTTTTCTCATGCTCCCACATCTCAGCTGCAAGAAGGCAAAGTTACACAGTGAGGCTTTCTGGGGGATCCATGAGAGCTCCCCACCCCCACCCCACCCCCAGGCCATGACTTCTTCTGATCTTCTGGCAGAGGCTAGAGCTACTAAGAAAAACAGTCTTTGTTCTCCGAGAGGGAAGGTGACAGGGCAAGGTCACAGGGCATCTCTCTCTCCCACTAAGACAGGGCCCGAAGGCCAGGGTCCTCCCGTGACAGGAAATGGAACTAAGCTACATGGCTCTTCCCTGCAGGGGTGAAGGGTCCTCAGCCAGGAGAGGCTTCGGGTACAAGCAGGCCTGTGGATCCCAGCCATGGCAAAGGCTCACAGGCCCAGACAGCACATATCAGTCCGGGTTCAATCACCGAGGCAGAGATGATGGGGGACGGATATGTACAGAGTTTAAACACTCATAAAAACGTACCAAGCTCCCTAGGCAAAGCAGCCTCTGCAGTAATGCTGGAGACCAAAGCTCACCTGGGGGGGAGGAGGGGCAGTCAGGAACATAGGTAGGAGTGGAAGGGAGGCACTGCATCCCACCCCCACAGCCAGGCCGACACATTTCAGTCCATTTTCTCTGACTTTGGTAACCGGGATATCCTGCCAAAGCCAGGGTTCTTTCCAGGTCAGAAACTAACACAGATAGACCTAGCAGGGGTGTGGCAAAGGAAGGGAAAGCTGCCATAGGGGGGCGTGGCAAAGAGGAGAGGGAGAGCTGCCACAGGGGGGCAGGGCAAAGGGGAAAGGAGAACTGCCACAGGGGGGCGTGGCAAGAGGGGGAGGGAGAGCTGCCACAGGGGGGCGGGGCAAAGAGGGAAGGGAGAGCTGCCACAGGTCAAGTTGTTGCTTCACACCAAGACAGTGGATCGACAGCCGGGCGTGGTGGCACACGCCTTTAATCCCAGCACTCGGGAGGCAGAGGCAGGCGGATCGCTGTGAGTTCGAGGCCAGCCTGGACTACAAAGTGAGTCCAGGACAGTCAAGGCTACACAGAGAGACCCTGTCTCGGAAAAAAAAAAAAAAAAAAAGACAGTGGATCGACATATTAGAGACACTGGGTAAGGGTTGGGTCTATGCCTCAATGACAGAGCACTTGCCAAGAAATCATGTGTATATGCTACAAAATTCCTCACTCTCCTCTCCCCTTCCTAACCATCAAAAAAGAACCTCCCTCTGTTGCCCACACCAGCAGGAAATTCAGAAGACCGTAGGTGGCCCCCCTAATAAGTGGGCACATAGCAAGGCCATTAGGAGGAAAACTGGCTCCCTGGTGTAGACAGCGTAAAGGACCATTAGAAAGACAATGCTTGGCCCCTGCTCCCACCACAGACCACTGAGTCTTGCAAAGGGAAATGGTTAGCCTCGGGATATTTGGTGGGAAATGTCGATAATACTGATCATTCCGTGCTTTCTGGTTGGTTCCTTGCTGTCTGTACCATTCCCTCCCTCCCTGCTGTTTTTATTACTGATCATAGGAGACAACGTACAGACACCACTGTGTCTCAGTCGGGTGTAGGTCCTCGGGGTCGGGAGATCTCGAAGCGTCGGTGGGCAGAGAGGGGAGTGACAAACAGAACAAACTCAGGGGAAGTTTGAGGAGTCTGAGTGTATTTTGCAGACTAGCAAGCCAGGTTTATATACACATTTTCAAATGGGGGGGGAGGAGTGTTTTTTTGTGCAGAGTAATAATGTCATCAATCTTGAGCAATCATTCATAAGTTATTAGATTGGTATCAGTGCATATGCCCTCTTTATCAAAGGTGAATGTTCTCTCATTATGCCAAACATCTGTGAGTCAGGACAGTTTGTTTTCTTAGCTCATCCTCTGCTATCTGGAGTTTTACTCAAATTTTTATTTGTAAGTCATAATATGAACTATGATTAATTCTTAGGCATGTTTTCATTAACAAGTACAACGGAACTTAGTGGTAAACTTGACTGAATGACCCTTGCCTATAGTTTTGAATAAAGGATTGCCTAGCAGCACAGTTACATCTAAAAAGTTCTTTGATTACAGAAAATAAAAAATAAAAACAAAGATAGAAAGAAAAAACAGTCAGGATATTCCCAAACAACAAGTGATAAGAGAAAAAAGGAGGGGAACTGCAATTAGCTACTCCTGATAAAAAAACTTCAGACCCGTTTCCAGGAGGCTCTCCCTATGAGTAGGGGGTCATCATCCCGGTTCTGTGGTAACATTTGTCACACAGACTCCAGTGGAGGGGTCGTGACACCACCGCTACACACATCCTTCGCTGTTGTCAAAACCCCGATGAAGTTTCCGTTTTCATGTCCCTCCTAAGGTCTATGTGAGAGACCAATGTCAAAATGTCCCCAAAGGATGCCTTTCAACCTACAGGTTGAAGAAGGCAAGGAGCTTCCTGGCTGTTTTGATTTGGAAACTCTTTTGAAGGATTTCTAAGAAGCTTCGTGGTATTTGACTTAGAAGTTCTAACATAAGCCATGATGTGGCCTTTCCTGTGATTTCATAAGGAAGTCCATGATGTCTTAGTTCAGCTAAACTTCTTTCTTGATCAAGACCCACTTCACTGCAGACTTGCAGGCTTGCCGGCGCCTGGGTCCCTTGGCCTCGGCTGCTCCTGAGAGTCAGTAGCCAGGTCTTCTCTGCCCCGCAGGCGCAGCTTCCAAACAGACCCTTTAAACACTTGACTGAAACAGACTCTTCTGAAACACTCACTGAAGTTAGAAGACATCACTAAGCCAAGTTCTATGACTTTCTAGAAAATGGTTTATTTCATGTCCAACTCCAGCACCACCCATTCCTCCAAGCCACCAAAGAAGTAGCGAGTGTATGTTCCTTCCTTGGCTCTCGGCCACCATGTGACACTGACTGTGTAGTTTACCATAATTGTCTGGGGACTAGACAGAGGCCCATTCTGGCTATGGTTGAACAAAGAGTCAAAGCAAGTATGCCGTGCACATGCACGCTTGGGTCTGGGTTCTCGTGTCCTTTGACAACAGTCTGTCGGGGGAGGCACGAAGAAAGACCTACCTGACGGAACCGGAAGCTGGACCTTACCCCGGATATAGCCTGACCAGCTGCGTGACCTTGAGCGTGTCCCTGGCTCTGTTGTAGGGGGTGTCTTCTCCTGCAAAAGGGATAGCAAGTAATCTGCCTCGTGGGAGTAAGGGCGGGTCTTAATTAAAGACACTTGGAGTAGGAGTCTGGAGAGATGGCTCAAGGGCTCATAGCACTGGCTGCTCTTGCAAAGAATTCAAGTTCCGTTGCCAGCATTCACACTGAGTGGCTCACTGAACTGCCTGTCACTATAGCTCTCACAGATCCAACAGCCCCTTCTACACTAGGAGAGGCAACTGCACTCATGTGCATGTATCCACATACATATACACATACACATACATTAAAAAAATAAAAATAAATAAATCCTAAAAAAAAAAAAAAAGGGTCCTTTAATTCATGATGAAGGGTGCTGATGCGGGTACGAGGGTCTTGTGCTCTTTCTAAAGCATTCTGGACACGTGCCACGTTATCTGAGACATTAATGCGTGTAAATAGTGCCTCCATGCTACACAGCATGTGTAGTGATAGCGCACTTTAATGGTGTCCAAAGTCATAATCAGGGAAGGTTATCAATAAGTTGCCGAGAGGCTGAAAAGGAAAAGCTACAATGATCTTTCCCTTCATATCTCAGACATATTTACCACCCAGAAACGGGGTGCGCCCTTGAGTAATTACTCTTTTTGGTGGCTTTCCACTAGCATACTTCCTCTTTGGATGGCTACTGATACGAGGTGATGACTGTTGCATTTTGGGCGTTGCTTGGCTACCATTTGGAGGTGGGAAGGGAGACTTATCATGTGACATTTACTTGGCAAGGGCTCTTTCACCTTTTATTAGCAGCACTCTCAAATGGAGTCCGTTGCTACCTTGGGCAGGGTGGAGAAGGGAGAATACTGCTCTAGACTTAGTGCAGTTTGTCTGTGAGGATGACTGAGGCACCAACCTCACTGGAAGAGGCCTTCTGCGTGGAGAAAGAACCAAGAGTGCTGAGGCCGAGAGATAGCCTGAGCACCCAAACTGTGCTCCTCACTGGATCCTTAGGGACCTTGCTACAAATTCACCTGAAACCCTTCCCTAGGGAAAAGAAGTGGGCAGGTGAGTGAGTCCTGCCCACTGAGAGGAGAGATGCAAAGTTGCCTGTCACCCTACCTTAGGGCCTCTGAAGGTGCTAGAGAAAAAGAGAAAGGCCCAAAGAAGAAAACAGATTCACTTTTATGATGCAACTTAGAACTCCAGAGATGTGCCCAGGAGACTGGTCCCCCCCCCCCTTTTTTTTTTTTTTTTTGGTTAGGATTGGGAACAGACATGATGATATCTGATTTGCACACCACTTTGTAGCTTGGACCCACCCAGACTAGAGAGAGAAGTGTAGAAAATATTAAATATGGGCCAAACACATCACCAAATACTCAGATTTCCCCCCTTTAAAGACCTACTAAACACACACGAGGTGCTGACTATGTGCATCTGACCTTGTTAAAATAAATAAATAAATCTAACTAGCTATGAAATTACTCTGGTCCAAATCTCCACCTCACCTGCAAACCACTCGTTTTATTGGGTTTTAGGTGCCCCTATAGTTTAGGGATCCTGCAAGTAAGGAAGAGAAAAGACAAGACATTGCTGCCACATACTCCGAAGTGTCTGGAGTATGTCTGAGAGAAAGTTCAAGGGAATCAATTGGCATCTTTGTGTATAGTATCGATTCCAGATAGGTACAGCACCCAGATTTCATAACTGTGTCTGAAAAGTTGAATTGAATCAGATAAGAACATAGCATGAAGGCAAATGGGGGTGAGGGTAAGGGGATGGGGGGGGTGGATATTTGAAGGGAGAGGATGGAACAACGAGAAAAGGGATCAGGTGGTGAGGGGGTGAATATGAACAAAGTACACTCATATATGTGTATGAAAATGTCATAATGAGACCCATTATTTTGTATACCAACTAAAACGTTTTAGTTTTAAAAAAGACTAGTGAAAAAAATCTTCACTGAAAACAAGGCAGATGCCTCAGCCTTGGCTCTAATGGTACTTGATAGCAAGGATGTCAACCCGGGACCTCTGAGGGTCCCGACACCCCGGGAGAATAATACTCTCCCTCCGGAAGGACAAGGTGAGCAGCTCCACAGTTGTTCACACACACACACACACACACACACACACACACACACACACGCCCCGCCCCCACCCGCTAGCTTTTCATGAGGAGATGAGCTTACTGCAAGATTTCTCCAATTTGCCCTAGTGTAGCCACCTTGCCTGGGCCTACCTTTGTCTTCCTTGGCATTCTAAGGACTAGTGCCCAATGTCTGGGCTTAACTCTAGAGAGCCTCTTCCATCTTGGGGCTCTTGGGGCTCTTGGGGCTGTGAAGCGGGGGGGGGGGGGGGGGGGGGGGGCCTGGGCAGCCCCTGGCCTTAACCCCAGCCTGCTGCCCCTAACCTTAGTCCCACCAGCCTGTCTTATCAGAAGAGCTCAGAAAACTCTTTTTGAAAGAATCTCAGAGGTCGAATGTCCTGGGCTCGATGACCCCAGGCAATCCATTTTAAAGTAAAAATAAACTGGCCAGCCAGACTGATTCCTGATTCGGCTGTATTTAAGAGTCAAGGACTGTGAGCGACAGCCAGCTCTGTCCAACTCAGTGTTAACTAGCATAGCCCTGAGACCGTGTCTAAAGCAAACCTCTCAAAAGAGCTGCCAGTAATAGGAAAAGATCCTTCCCGAAAAAGAGTGCACGTATAATCGTCAATCCCCAGAGGCAGCTTCCATGGTTGACCGCTTCTTTAGCTTTTCTTGGAAGACCACTCCCTCCTCCCTCTCTGGCCTGCTTGCTCTAGGTTCCCCCTCAGGTGGCAGGCACTGGTCTCCCCCACACAGAGCATGCTCAACAAAGGCAAATACGCAAGGAGATGAAGAAAAGTTGGCCCTGGTGGGTGAGACCATCGGCAAACGCCCCTTGACCTGAATGTCCAGTGCAGAACAGACCCTCGCGGGGGAAGAAGCAGTGACTGGGCGAAAAGGACTTAGAAGGGGTTGAAACAGTTGACTTGAAACTTCTGAAAGTTGAAAAATCTATTCATGAATCAAACCCAGTGACCCAGGCAGGAGATATGTGTGGCAGCCGCCTTAGGACCGCTTATGTCTCCACAGCTTGAAACCACAGACATTTCCTTCCTCTCACACTGGGGTACTAAAGAAGCCTGGCAGACACACCTCCCGCATAGCCGGGTCACTCTAGCATGTAGCCTATCGTCAAGGAAGACATCAGAATCTCCTACTGTGACTCTTTAGGCAAGGGAGGAAAACTATGAAATGAAGCGACGGACACAGGAAGCATTAGGTGGGCTGGGACGTGGTACACACACTTCTACTTGTGTGTCTCCTTGATATCGGGTGCTGCGCCATTGAATGCCCTCCTGAAACAGGTCTCTTGGAAATGTGGGTTCCGTCTCCTTCTGTGCTTCTCTGTTGTTTTTGTTGTTGGGTTTTGGTTTTCTGAAACGGGGTCCTATTCTGTACAAGCTAGCCTGGAACTCTCTCTCTAGACCAGATCTCTTGAGAGATCCTCCTGCCTAAGCCTCCTAAATGCTGGGATTACAGGAAAAGGTGTGTTTTAAATGTGTCCTTAGGAGGAAAAGTAACACACCCTCGCCTATCCCTCTTTCTAAGCCCTTCTGCCACACAGCTTTGCCCTTCCGTGGTTTATTGGGTGCACAGTAGAAGCAAAAAGGTAGGATGCTGAAAGGGCTGTCTTCTCACTTTGACTTCAGTGACAGCCACTTCTGTGTAACTCTTTCCGTCTCCCTGTTTGTCCTCACCATGCTCCTACCACCAACCTGAATACCAAGAATGTGGTTTCTGCCTCCTCATTGCTGGAGTTCTGGCCCCAAAGGGGTAGTCTGGTCTTCAGCTGGTGCCCCGGTAGAAGAAATGGTTGTGGAATCAAAGGAGCTGAAGAGCAAGCCGCGCCGCGCCGCGCCTCAGGGACCGTCGTTCTGAGGAAGGGTCCTCACAGGGTGCAGGCTGGAGAACACCTGCCTGTGTCCGTGTGTGAACATGGGTTCCCTGTTTCGAAATCTTCACGTTTCTCAAAAAAGGCAGAGACTTGGATGTGCTGACTTGAAAGTTGAGAATTGTGAAGTTCTCAGCCAAGTGCCTCGCCTTGGGCTCCCCCTGTCTGTACTGTAGACTGTAACGTCATCATCCGATACCCCAGTGAAGAAGAAAGTAGCATCTGGACGTCCTCCGTGGCAGCTGCGGGAAGCATCAGGAGGAGCAGCTGCACAAGGGGACCTGTGGCAGAGCCAGGAGCCCAGGTGACACTTCTGGGCCTCTGCAATTGGGGGCAAACAGCACGAGGAGACGGGAAGTCAGACTGGGACCTGGGTGCGACCTTCCTCGGTTCCTTACCTCCTGCCTCCTGCATGACCCTGGACTGCCACAGTTGGGCTTAGCATACCCTTCTTCATTCTGTGCAACAAAGTCACTATGCGCTGTTCCAGTCTCAGAAAGTCCTCCTTAGAGAGCAGGCCCGCGTGTGGACCTGTGTCAGCTTTCTCCTGTAAGATGAGTCTCTTGGATGCGATTGTGACTTTCCAACCCCCACCCCAAAGCCCTCTACATTTGAAAATACATTAACTAAACAATTGTATGCAAGAAGATGATTGATAAAAATCATTGCATAAATCCTGTTTAGTGACCCAAACCAATTTTGATGTCAGAAACAGACACATGTTAACATTCCTTTGCTACCCCCAGCCACCTACCGGACACATAGGAAATCTGTTTTTGGAATTAAGTCTAACTTTATGTTATGTTAGACTGTGACAGAACAAGCTGTGTGATACTTTGCCGGTCTTTTTCTTGTTGACACAAAGATACATGGGCGTTTTTAGGAGCCAATATTAAACAAGTGATTTTTTTCTTCAGTTAATGCTGTTGCGGGCAGTTACTTTAATTAGCAACTCTATTAAGAAAGACATGCCAGGCGTGGTGGTGCATGCCTTTAATCCCAGCGCTTGGGAGGCAGAGGCAGGTGAATGGCTATGAGTTCGAGGCCAGCCTGGTCTACAAAGTGAGTCCAGGACAGCCAAGGCTACACAGAGAGATCTTGTCTCGAACATACACACACACACACACACACACACACACACACACACACACACAAAGACATTAAGGAAAAATATAAATGTAATTGACACTTTGAGATTTTTATCCTGGTATTATGGGATCACGACTCCGTTTCTCCGTTAATGCTGCCCAGAATTCTTCATTGTCAGAGGTCTCACTTGGAGCCCAGTTTTGAGAAATCTTAAGTATCTCTTTCCTTCATATTCAATAACTACTTTCCTCTTCCCAGGTGTGGAAAATGAGGAAAATGGCTGCCATGACACTGACCTGAGAAGTACCTTCTGCACCATGTCAGTGCCGGGCTCGGGACCCCGGCCCTGTGCTCCGGCTGTGGGCCTCACACACTTCTTACTCTGCTTGGAGTTAATAAGAAAACATCCAGGTGAAGTGGCCACAAACTGTGAGCGGAACCGCTGTGCGCATTAACTGGGTGGCCCTTAACAGCGCGGTATGTCCTCGGGCCACTGACACCTGGAAGCCAGTGACTGTGAATTCTCTCTGTGTCGCAGGTTCAGAATTGGGATGAAAGGATGAGGATGTTTGCTGTGTTGGTTGCCATGAGAGCAGAAATAAGGGAGCAATGGGCTTAGTCTTTCGCTGAACTGTTTTTATCAATCCAGCATGCGCTTTTTCACAGGCAGTTATGTGGTTTTCCAAAAAGAAAACAAAAACAAAACAGAAAAAAAAAACCCTAATTTTGGCCCCTGACCTTGTAATTTTAGAAAACTATTATTTTGAAATGAAACATATCATATACTGTTTCAGCAAATAAAATGTTGGAAAAAAAGAAAAGACAATTGCCTCTGATTGAGTCTGAAAAAGGATTTGTCATCACAGAAAGGGGAAACAGGTGCCACAATATAACTCTTAAAATTGATTTAAATTAGATGCACTGTACCATGTACAAAATTCTCAAAGTAACAATAGAGAATTAAAAGAAAATAGATACGTCAGTACTAGCTCACAGGTTTTTAGTCATGTACATAGATAGAAATACAAACAGTTGCAGCATTGTACCTGTGTGTACATATATCAATGGCCCAGGCTTACTTACTGGGCCAAGGTCACCTGATATGGCCAAAGAAATTAAGTCAGGTCAATGGGAGGACCCACAGCAAGACTGAAGCTGTGGCAACTTAATTAAGATCAGACTTTTATACTGTTATCAGGAACCGACAATATTAGCAACTGCCAGCATCAATGCAGTTGTAGTTGCCAAGACACAGTGGCGTTTGCAAGCTGTGCAGGGTGCACAGGATTAGTGCCTGAGACCAGTTGTCCTGTCACGCTTCCATGCTTCCTTAACTCCAAAGGGAGCATATAGGGAAACCCAACGTGCCCTGAATGCTTCGCTGTCTGACGGAGTGCATTGGACTCTCAGGAGCTGGGAGGCACATTGTGCCCAGGAGCCGTGGACTCTGGCCTGAAAAACCTATGACGTGTGCTTCTCAAGGAGGCTGGGCCAGGCCAACTCTGTGGTTCCCTGTATCCTGTATATATGCACACACAGAC
This sequence comes from Acomys percivali, assembly GCA_907169655.1. Lineage (NCBI taxonomy): Eukaryota > Metazoa > Chordata > Mammalia > Rodentia > Muridae > Acomys > Acomys percivali. The sequence goes on from OU015754.1 coordinate 1,745,090, forward strand.
ACACACACACACACACACACACACACACACACACACACACACACACCTTGTTTTAAAAGCCTGGAAGAAATGACAGCATAAAAACAGCAAGCACACTGGCACCTGAACTTGGTTTCTAAGCATCACCCTCCAGCACAAAGAATCCGACACGGCCCCTTAGAAATAATCTGGTTTCATGGCTGAGTTAGGAAAAACACAACTTTTCTTTGGTGGGGGGGGGGCATGGGTATATAAAGCAAGAAAGTACACCAAAATTTAGAAGGGCAAACATCTGAACAATCCTTTAAAACATGTGGACGTGCAACTAGAGGAAGAGTGGACTACCTAGCTGCCGCAGCACGCCTCAGCGCAGGGCCTGTGAGGCCGGTATGGGGAGGTGCATTCTGACCTCTCATCCGCCTATACAGACAGGCTTGTTTCCCTCTGTCCTCGTAGGGGAAATATGAAAGAAAAGTGGGAAGCTGAGTCGCTCACCTTTTCTTCTGGCTGCTGGAGCATTTTCACTTTGACACACACACAAAGGTTATAAATAAAATGACCGTTTTAGTGTTGATATGGGAAACATTGGCCAAATAAAGACATGGATTTGAAAGAAAGCCCCTCTGCTACTTGTTGAGATCAACAGCCCTCAGAGATGTCCCCTCTCCCGCCGGGACCCTTAGTAAGGACGAGCAATCATCACCCTGGTGACTTCCCGGAACAGAAGGCTGTCAAGTGTGTGAAACCTTTTTCACTTGCACAAAAAGGCCCACTGAGCATGTCTGACAAAGCTCCCAGGCTCAGTTGCCCCCGGGCCCCCGGGTCAGAGGATCTGGACAGGCGCTCCTGTGAGCATCCTTCCTCGCAAGCCCTGTTCGAGCCTCACTGAAAATGATGCTTAAAGCAAACGAAAGATCTAAAATTAAAAGTTGATCTTGCAATAATGACAAATACCTTGTACCCACCTCCACATATTCTTGTTAGACACACACAAACACAAACACACACACACACACACACACACACACACACACACACACACACACA
>OU015754.1:1770225-1786157 GCA_907169655.1 Acomys percivali
GTGTGTGTGTGTGTGTGTGTGTGTGTGTGTGTGTGTGTGTGTGTGTGATGGCAGCTCAATGGGAATTAGAACCACCATGGAGACAAACCTCTGGACATCATACTGAAGGCAACTGGCTTTACAGGTTCAGCTAATAGTGATGAGGAGACACACCCTACAAATGAGTGTCACCATTTAACTGGCCCGGGTTCAGACTGAATGAACAAGGGAAGGTGAGCTGAGCACCAGGGCTCATGATACTCTGCTTTGTGACCATGATGTAGTGGTGTCCCCATTGCCTTAAGTTCCTGCTGCCATGGCTCCCACAGACTCTACCCTTGAACTAACGCAGTGTGAGAGGCGGAATACGGGCTCTCTAGTTCTCGGACCTGTAAATCCATCAAGTAGTAAAAGGAACTTGCAGATGAGATGGAGGATCTCGAGTCGGCGGGCTGGCGAGGTGGCTCAGCAGGGAAAGGTGGGTGCTTGCAACCAAGCTTGAGGAGCTGAGTTCAAAACCAGGGGCCCTTGACCGGAGAAAAGAAAAGTCCGTAAGCTGTCCTCTGACCTGTGTGCACACATGAAATGAATGGATGCAATTTCTTGGCAAATGAATCTTGAGATGGAAAGGTGATCCCAAATTTTCTGGGTTGGCCTGACGAAGAAAGCAGCAGTTGAGATTTTGAGCAGACTCTATCCATCTCCATTATGTTCTCTTGACCACCTTCCCCACCCCCCCCCCGCCCCCAAAAAGCCCCTTCTACTCTCATAATTTGTACTTTTATACTTTATTTAAAAAAATGAAATTCCGCTATGAGAGAAAACAATGTATTTTTCTCTCATTTCCCTCTCCACTTTTCCCTGGCTGCATCTCCACCCTCGCATCAGTCCCCCACCTCCCACCCCCCAGGAAACAACTGCTTTTCTACTTTCTGGCATATGTGCGCCGTTTTTAGATCCCACATATGGGAGGAAACAAACGATATTTGTCTCTCTGGTTTATTTCACCTGACATGATGATGTCAAGTGCAAAACGTTTCCCACAACAACCAACGCTGGCTCATTCTCTGTGGCTGAGCAAAACCCCATCATGTGCGTATACACTGTTTGTGTCCATCTATGTTTTGGTGGACAGCTGGACTGGCTCCATGTCTCAGCTATTGTAAATGTAAACAGTGTTACAATTAATGCAGGGGTGTGGTTATCTCTGGGATGTGCTCTCTAAGACTCTTGATACACACCAACAAGTTGCATAGCTACCTGATATGGTGGTTGTATTTTCAGGATATTTTTCCCTTTTTTTTTTTTTTTTTTTTTTTTTAATTGGGAAATCTCCATGCTCATTTCTACAGTGGCTACACTAATTTATACATTCCAGCAAGCAGCATAAGAGGGCTCCTCTGCCCCCACCCCGACTCGTGCCAACACACGGTTTTGCTTGTTTATTTAAAGATATCCATTCTGACTACGGTCAGATGGAATCTCAAGGTAGTATTTGCAAGCAAGATTGGGCCTTAAAGCCCCGGAAGCATGCGTGAACCCGAAGTCTGCTCGCTGAGAAGCCCTCCCCTGTGCCACCAGGCATCTGAGAACCTAACTCCAAACAGCAGAGAACTGCCTAGGAGTCTTTGCTCTAAACATACAGTGAAATACGGGTTGTGGGTTTTATTGCAGATTGTTTAACGACATGTAAGGCGTCCTTGATGGATGAAGGGAAGAAAACAAGTTACAAAGGGCATGCAAGGTTCGGCCTGAGAGCATTCTAGCCGAATTTAGCTGATGAAGAAAGCTATAAATCTTCCACTAAGGAGCCTGTGTATATTGTTGTCCCGTGGTCCACTCGCTCCCTTGGCCATTCCATGTGCTGACCTGTTTTTCTAAGTCACAAACCAAGCCTCAATACTCACTAGAGTCTGTGATCACATATTTTCCCATGAAGCAGGTTTTAATTACCATTTATGTTCAAGATTATAAATTCAACAAAAGCAGAAGAAAGTGTGACCTTTTTTACTCACACTACTCCACCTCTAGGACCAAGGAGGTAATAAATACTTAATAAATATTTATTAAGTTAACTGGGCCACAGTTAACTTTTGCATCCATAAAATATTGCTGGCTTAAAGCTGTCCCGTGGCGGCATTTCCTTACGCTTTTTGAGCCTGCGACTGAAAGGCGAAGAATATATTTCAAACTGACTAAATTAAATGATAAAATTTTTACAAAGTGATAAAGCAGGTGATTTATTTTAATTAGAGACAGAGAATCTTGAGGTCTTGCAGAGGAGAAGCTTTCATAACGCAGTACAAAATGCAGTACAGATGTGGTGCCCGTTGGGGATGTTTAACAATGCACGGGGCTGTGAGTCTATGGAGAAATCAGAACAAAGGCCTGCAAGATTCATTCTACATGACCACAGAGGAGCAGGATAAAAACTGCCCACTGTTCATGTGGGACTAAGAGAAATTCTAGACTTAGGAGCTTCTGCAGGTGTCCAGGAAGTAGCGTGCAAAGAGGGCAGAACGATACAGGGCAGATCTTCACTTTAACTTCTATAGCTAAAGAAGGAGTTTATCTCGGGGAAGTGGGGGTGCTGAGTGCCTTGCGCCTGGCACCACCCCAGCGCCTGGCACAATTCATTTGTCCATCCAACAACGGCATAGGCACATCATCCCGAGACTGACCCAAGTGACTCACGTGATGGCGTCTGGGAACTGTAAAGCCAGGGACGTGTCCTGGAAGTAACGCAGATGGCTACCTCCTCGGTTTTACACGGTACAACAAAACCATGTATTCCTGTTGGAAACCTGTGAACATTCCCCGACATGGCTTTGTTGCCTTAATAAATAAACACGGATCAAAAACAACTTGGAGAAGAGTTTATTTGGCTTGTACTTCCACATCACTGTCCATCACTGGAGGGAACTGAGGCAGAAACCATGGAGGGGTGTGGCTCGCTGGCTGTCCCCCTATGACTCACCCAGCCTGCGTCCTCCCACAACCCAGGACCATCTGCCTGGGGGTCGCTCCATCCGCAGCAATCGTGAACGAGGATAATGCTCTGTAGACTTGCCTGCAGGTCACTATGAGGGAAACGTTTTCTCAGTTGAGATGTCTTCTTCTCAGATGACTTTGGTTTGTGTGAGTTAACTGGCTCAGTGTGGATATAAAAGTAGTTTTCCATTCATTGATACAGTACTTTTCCTCTTATTGAAAGCAGATTTTTCTCCTCACATAATATACCCTGATTGCTGCTCTCCTCCTCCTCCTCCCAGCTCCCCGCATCCAGATCCACCCTTTCTGCCTCTCATCAGAAAACAAACGGGCCTCAAAAGGGTTATAACACTATAATATAATGTAAATATGGTCAGACAAACACGAGCACATTGGAATAGGACAAAACAGACAGAAGGAAAAGAGTCCAAGAAAAGATACAAGAAACAGACAGGAACTCACAGCCCTACCGATCCCCACACCCAGGAATCCCATAAAAACACTAAACTGGAAACCATACTATATAAGCAAAGGACTTGTAGAGCAAAAAGAGAAGAAAAATATTATAAATAAAGTAAAATAAAAAATTTTAAATCAAGATAATTTTTTTTAAAAAAGGAAACTCTCCGACATTGTGAGACAAAGACAAGGCAGGGCCTCTGAAGACGCCATGGAGTTCATTCCCTGTCGGCCGTCTCGGCCTGCATCTCCCCAGTGGGAACAACTCCCTGGAATAAAACCACATTTTTATTTGCAAGCGGTTATCAACTGGAGATGACTTCAGGTGAGCTCTAGGGTCCCAGCTGGCACAGACCCGTGTGTGAGGACCTGTGCATGCTGCCCTCAGCCTCCTTCGGCTCCTGCACACTTTCTTCCTCCTCTTCCTCGAGGTTCCCTGAGCCCCCAGGGGAGGGTTCTGATGGAGACACCCCATTTAGGGCTGAGTGTTCCAAGGCCTCTCGCTCTCTGCACGATGTCTGGCTGTGGGTCTCTGTGTTTGTTCCAGCTGCTGCAGGAGGCAGCGTCCCTGACGGTGGCTGAGCAAGCACTGATCTGTGAGTACAGCAAGCTGAGTGTCACTAAGAGTCCATTTTATTGCTGTGGCTTGTTTGTTTAGAACAGTGGTATCTGGTTTTGGCCTAGGTTCCTGGGCTTTCTAGTCCCAGGTCCTGGTCTGGGTTCCGTCCCGAGGAGTGAGCCTTGGAGTCGAATTGGTCACTGGTTGGTTGGTTACCCACACACACTTTGTGTCACCCGTTGCTCCAGCTTCACTTGCAAGTGGGACATCATTGTAGGTCAAAGGGTTGTATGGCTGGCTTGGTATTTACGCTGACATTTTGTCTTGTTGACCTGTCTTTTGGCAAGAGTGGGGTCCTGAATCTCCCACTGTCCCTCACCACCCCAGGGGTCAACACATGACTGAAGCTGTAGTATCGCTTCTTTTATGAACGTGGGTGTTGTCCTCGTGTTTGGTGCACAGATGCTAAGGCTTGCAGTATCCTCTTGGTGAGCTTGCCTCTGATGGGTGTCTCTTCTGATTAGTTTTGGTTTGAAGTTTCTTTTGTCAGATATTAACCAGCTACAGAAGCTTCGCTAGCGGGTTCCCAGGAAATGCCTGCTGGGGTTGGGGACTGGGCTAAAGCCATGAGTAGGGGGTGGAGGATGGCTAAAGGGGACAATCTGTGTGATCCACTGGAGACGGGTGAGGGAGGGGGTAACAGGAAGGAAGGGAGAGGTGTGCCGCAGAGCCGGGGAGAGCTGCAGCAGGTGTGCCGCAGAGCCGGGGAGAGCTGCAGCAGGTGTGCTGCATGCAGAGCCGGGGAGAGCTGCAGCAGGTGTGCTGCATGCAGAGCCAGGGAGAGCTGCAGCAGGTGTGCTGCAGAGCCACAGAGCCAGGGATTTGGATTTGGAGGACAAAAGAAGAGGGGAAGACCTGCAGTTAGCCTATCTGCATCCCTGGCAGATGTTCACTTACCGGTAGCGAAGGCATCTGCAAGGCAAACGTTTGTGTAGGTACTGTGGTGTTCCAAATGAGAAACACCATTATGGGCTCTCCCTTTAGAACCATAAACCCAAAGAAACTCTTTTTTTCTACAAGTCCCTTTTGGTGGTAGGGTTTTAGTCACAGCAACAGAAGAGTAACTAGTGTAGATACCAACCTATTTAACAAGCAGAAATGGCATTACCATCAGGCCCCGTTCATGCCTCGCAGGGCCTACTTAGCTTTTCTCCCTCTTTTTTCCCCTGCAGGAAGCCATTTTCTTGGATTCTGTTTTTATATTTTCTCTACTTTTTGTCTTACATTTTTAAAAAAAGACATATCTGTATCACTGTGTTCGCTTTTTCCATTTTTGTGGCTTCAAATTATATCACCGAAATCTTATGTAAGTCTTACTCTTTGGCAGATTAATTTGGCTTAGTTGTGACGTCTCCAGTACCTGTAGGTCACTCTTATAAGCTGGTGCAGATGTCATAAAGATACGCCATAATTTATTTACCCACTCTTTAAGAAACAGACACATGAGCTAGACACAGCTTCTGTCCTGCTGCAAACACCCAGGTGTGTGCCTCCTGGTGTACCGATGTGAGCTCAGGTGCGTGCCTCCTGGTGTACCGATGTGAGCTCAGGTGCGTCCCTCCTGGTGTACCGATGTGAGCTAGGTGCGTGCCTCCTGGTGTACCGATGTGAGCTAGGTGCGTGCCTCCTGGTGTACAGATGTGAGCTCAGGTGCGTGCCTCCTGGTGTACAGATGTGAGCTAGGTGCGTGCCTCCTGGTGTACAGATGTGAGCTAGGTGCGTGCCTCCTGGTGTACAGATGTGAGCTCAGTAAGGCACACACCTGAGGAAAACTGAGAAGTAAAGTGGGACAAGCACGTGCCCCGCTGCCCGCCTCCTTTCCATGGTGGCAATATGAATGTTTAGTATTCTAGCCGAGCGTGGTGGCACTCGGGGGGCAGAGGCAGGTGGATCTCTGTGAGTTCGAGGCCAGCCTGGTCTACAAAGCAAGTCTAGGACAGCCAAGGCTACACAGAGAAACCTTTCTCAAAAAATCAAAAACAAATAAACAAACAAAAAAGTAGCTTGTTTCTTACCATCTCAGTCGGCCAGCATGTATCAGTGCTGTAACTCATTTGACAATTACCCCTACCATGCTCAGTCATCTCTTGTCTGCAGCGCTCCTGTATGGTTAACTTGGGGTCCCTTCCTTGTCTCCCCATAGGCTAACACTTGGAACTAGATATACATTCCGTCTGGACAGTCTACGTGTTCTTGGTAGACTGCAGGAGGAATTAAGCACACAAACTCTAGAGCCAAGATACCTGAGTTAAAAATGTAGCCCTGTGCCCGGAGAGATGGCTCAGTGGTTAGAGTACCAGCTGCTGCTGCAGAGGACCCGGGTTCAGTTCCCAGCACCCATGTGGCAGCTCACAGCCACCTGTGACTCCAGTTCCAGGGGATCTGATCCTCTCTTTGTGACCTCCTGAGGCACAGACACACATGTGGTATACAGTTATACATGTAGGCAAAACACTCATACACATAAAAGGAAAATTAAAACCTAGTTCCAGCACTTGCCAAACATGGTCCCTCGGGCTGCTGATCACATGTCTGTACATCTCAGCTAAGCTATGCATGGTGTAAGGAGTTTTCCTTACGGTAACTCATGAGGCTGCTTTCCACGAAATCACACTGTACAGAATTAAACACAACAGAGACCAGTCTCAAGCATGACAGACACGCACAAAAGTGCATGTGTTCACAGCAGTAAGTCTCTCTGTCTGCCTCCGTTACAGCAGGTTCTCCTAAGCAGTCAGAGCCATGAAGTCTAGCTCTGCTCACTGAAAGGGCCAGGGCAGTGGACCTTTCTCTCTACCAGAACACTGTCACCACACAGACACTCTCCAGAACCTTCCATCATGAAGGCCAAACTCCACAAACCCAATCCCATCTTCTGTCTTGAGCCACTGTCCTCCCCTTAAATTCAGACTCCTTCCCCACCCCCTATCCCCCGTGTGTGTGTGTGTGTGTGTGTGTGTGTGTGTGTATGTGAAAGAGAATTCTGTGTGTATATGAGAGAAAATGTGTGTGTGTGAAAGAGAGCTAGCTGTTTGTGTGAGAGAGAACTCTGTGTGTGTGGCGAGGGTGGGGGTGGTGAGAGGTGTTTACTACAGGTGTCTCCAATGTCAACTTGTTCTTGCCCCTGATTTGGCCTCACTGTGTGGGAATGGGTGTGGCTGGTCACAGATGACTTCCAAGCCACGGAATCACACAGTCACTTCTGTCCTTTCCTAATGGCCCTCTTGGCAGCTTAAATAAGCTGGAACATTCACTTCTTGAAATAGCTGCTGTAGCTTCCCTTACCACACGCCCCTGACACCCAGCACGTACTACACACACACACACACACACACACACACACACACACACACGCACATGCACACACCCGCACACGCATGCACACGCACACGCGCACACACACACACACCAGCCAGTCCTCGTCCTAGGCTGACTCTTCCCTTCACGGTTTCCCCCAGCTCATCCTAGCCACTGCAGAGATGGTAAAGCCTTTTACATGCTCATGGTCGGGCTAGAGCGATGGCTCAAGGGCTAAGAGTACTGGCTGCTCTTCCAGAAGGACCTGAGTTCAATTCCCAGCGTCCATGTCAGGAGGCTCATAAGTGTCTGTAATTCTAGCTCCAGGGGATCTGACATCTTTGGCCTTTGTGAGCACCGCATTCCCATAACCCATCTACACCTGACTTATTGACCTTTTAACGTGCTCGCGACTGGCCATCATCTGAACTTCTCTTCTCAACACTAATGGTGGCTGAGGGACAGTCCCCATTCACTTTCCTGTTGGAGGTCTTCACCTTGGCTGGTCCCTCTGGCCAATAACACCCTCCATTAGGCACTAGCGAAACTTCAGCTTCCTTAGTCTTTCCGCTCTTTGTCCCAACATCATCATCTTCTTGCACAGGCCCTCTGACTCCTCCCTGCAGAGGGACCGGTAAACCCCCCCCCCCCCCCGCCCTGTCCAGCTTTGTCACCAAAGCTGGGCTCCTGGGTCCTCACAGCAGGATTATACCTTGAGTCAGCATTTTGTCAATGCATCTTAGTCCCGAACAACCTTCCTCCCATCCTGTCCACTGCTTGGAGTATCCAAGCCTTTAAAGAGACAACACAGGCCAAAGAATACCAGAGACAAAGCCTTTATTTTATTCTATAGAAAGGAGGAGAACACATTTTGCAGGTGACTTGTTTAGAGGGCGTGAGGACATAAGCAATAGCACCTTCCCATGCCAGTCAAAGACGGCAGGAACAGAAGAGTGAATGGGGAAAGCCTCCCCCCCCCACTTTCCTCCTCCTACCCCTCCCAACCCCCACCCCCGTGAGTGTGAGTCTGGTATCCTGTACTTAATGATGCATTAATCGATTTTCTTCCATAGAAATGATACCTCTACAAATGGAAGCATCGCAAACAGTTCTCACAAATGCCTACTGTGCTGTGAGTCTGTGCGGTTCTCCGTGCACATAGATAACCGTGATGGATGCCCAGGCACTAAATGTCTCCAATCAGTCAGGACACGCAGAGAGTGCTGGCATTTACGCTCCCCCTGCCTAGCGCCATCACTCAGGCTGGCTCGCGATTGTGTTCCCAAGCATTCGACAAAGGTTATTTTTGTATCTCGATTTCTGATTTAGCTGTAAGATGTAAGAATCCTACCCAGTCAGGCGATGTGCTGGGTCTTGAGAAATGGCTTACAAGTAAAAATGACCTACCAGGTAGTTCCACACATAAATCCTTGGTGCTAAATCCTTAGGATAAAAATATCCACTGGTGAAAGAAATCCTTACTTAAAGGGGAAAAGAACAGTGAAGACAATGATGGTATGTTCCCTGAAAAATCCAGGCTCAAAAATTAAGTTTTGTTTTGCTTTGTTTGTGGTTGTTCTGCTTTTTATTTTGTTTTGGATGTAGTTCTCAGTTGGTATTCAAATAGGGCCTGCCATTTGCTACATGTCAAAGCACAAAACCTTTATACACTGTGCTGTTAATTTATTTTACTTTTTCCTAAGACGTTTAGCTTGCATTGATTGTTTTTACTGATCCGCCAGGGTTCCCCAATTTCTCAATTCTTGCCCCCAAGTACTCCTCCCCACCCCCACCTCAACAAATAGATAAAATATAAAATCAGAAGTAAGCTGAAGATGTTTTGTTTACAGCTAGGTTGACGGCGGGGACGTGGGGGGGGTGTCTTCAAGTCCTGGCATGCTGGCTTCAGTCCTACTCAATGAAACTCTGTTCTCTGGCCGAAACACTTCATGAGCAGAGGGGGTGGGATGGGGGTGGGGAGATGGGGGACCTACAGACGGACTGACGACTCCCCTGTGCTGTACAGGCACAGCCGTCAGGTCCCCACCCCACCCCCGTAAGAACTACGGTAGAGGCAGCCGCACCGGCGGCTGTAGGGGCAGTGATGCTGGCACCATCTGCATACTTCCGCGAAATCCTCGCGATCCTTTTCGTTCGTGTGACTGTCCTCCTCTGAGTCACAACATCAATTTTTACAGACTGAATCCAGTGTGTCCCACCAGATACCAGAAGTAGCAGGCTTAGCACCGCCATACACCAGCCCTGATACTAATTTGGGCAAAGAATGATCAATATTGCGTGACCTTGAGCATGAGTCAAAAGTAAGCTCCATAAGAATACCCAGTGTTACAAAAATAACCACCCACACGCGAACTTTTGGTGGTGTCTTTAAACCCTATAAGGTTTCAGAAGCCCCTATAAGCAAGGTTAGCAAACCGCAGATCAGGGGTGGGGTGTGGGGGATAGATAAAGGAGAGCATTATAACATCCAAACTTAAGAGCGTGAGATCAAATCCTGTGCCAACACCTTTGTATAACAAAATCATCTCGTTTTAAACATTAACACAGAGAATTTTTTTACATTAATACTGAATTGTTAAATTACTACATAATAAAAGGTAGGATTTGAAAAATGAGGGCTGCATCAAAAACACTTGATTCAAATTTCATTCTTCAAACGCCCAGAGAAATTGCCAGACCCGGTGCTGGCCTTTCATGAGGAGCCTCCCTGCGGCTGCCGGAGTGGAAGCATCCATCCTGAGCCAGGATTGAGTTACTCCGTAACACTCTGAGAAAAGCAAGAGTAACACACCAGCTCCAGAGGCAGCTCCACTCCTCAGACTGCCCCGGGTTTGCTGACCCAGAAGAGAGCTGCCAAGCCACCACCCCGACTTTTAGCAACAGTGTATACTGTACACCGAGTGCTTTGGGGAGAATGGCACCCATGGGCACCTGAAATGGCCAGAAGCGTCACCAGAAGGTCGTGAGTCTCTGTTTATGGGATGCAGCCAGCAGCTGAGGCAAAGCAGAGCTACGGTGATTGTATAGGCGGGGATGTCCTGTTTAAGAAGCAGCCCTATTCCTACCCAGTTCCTGGGAACTAATTTCCATCATCAAGAGGACCGTTTAAAGCAGTAGCTCTCAATCTTCCTAACACTGGGAACCTTTAGTACAGTTCCCTCATGTGGTGACACCCCCAAAGCCACTATAAAATTATTTTCTTGCTACATTATAACAGTAATGATGCTACTGTTAGAAATGGTACTGTAAATACCCGATAGGGGACCCCTGCCACTCCCAAAGGGGTCCAGGCCCACAGGTAGAGAACCGCTGGTTTAACGTTTCAACCCATTGGCAATATCCGTGTCAAAAGACTCAGTGTTTACAGAGAATGGCAGCCAGCCATATTCCTGTATTAGGGTCCCTGTTACAACAAAGAAAACAGAAATGGACTTCAGGTACCATTTATTTCCTGTGACAGTCACAAAGCTGTTGTGTCACAGCGGTATGGTGTGAGGAACGTGGCCTGGGGGTGGGGGAAGGCACAGTAATCGCTGTGTTACAATAACGACATCAATCAAGTGATTTTCCCCATTTTCCCCTGTGAGTCCACGGGGACTCCAAAATGACCGTATTTCCACGTGTGCTGGGAAGTGTCTACCTCACACAGCATACGCGATACGCGAGCAGCTGGACCACAGCTCAGCGGACAGGTGGACTTCTTGGCTCCTCTCTTCCCAGACTGAGTTCTACAATTCTTCTCTTGGATCTTTCTGGGTCTTCTGCGCGGCGCTGTCTCCCTCACTGGGTGCCAGCCACGTGAGATACACCTTCACCGGGTCAATGTGCCAGTGTTTGTGAAATGATATGGGAATCTGATGGGAGAGGTAGCTCTTGGGGTAGTCTACTGGCCGAGCCTGCACGAAGAGCAAAGAAAGAAGAAACAAAAAACCGTAAGGTTTCTTGGGGATTAAGAATGATTGGGGGCTGGGGACCAGGGGGGGCACAGTGGTGCACGCCTATAATCCCAGCACTCCGGAAGGCAGAGATGGGCGAATCTCTCTTGGTCCACAAAGCCAGTCCAGGACAGCCAAGGTACACAGAAAACACTGTCTCGAACCACAACCCCACCCCACCTCCAAAATATGATCAGTTAGGGGCTGGGCGTGGTGGCGCACACCTTTAATCTTAGCACTCAGGAGGCAGTGGCAGGCTCTGTGAGTTCAAGGCCAGCCTGGCCTACAAAGCAAGTCCAGGACAAGCAGGGCTCTATTACACAGAGAAACCAAGTCTCAAAAAAAAAAAAAACAAAAACAAAGAAACAAAACCCAAAACCAATGGTGTGCCCGCTCGCCTGCAGCAGAGGGGAACAAATATGGAGACCCACAACTGCACAGGGCAGAGAGGCTGGAACGCTCAGTCCTACTGAGATGGCTCCATCAAATCCCTCCCCTCAGGGTCATGGAACTCTGTAGAAAAGGAGATAGAAAGATCCTGTGGGGATGGAAGACACCATGGAAAAGAGGCCTTCTACACACAGCAGCACCGACACACATGTGAACTGACAGGAACGGAGGCAGCACGCACAGGGCCTGCACAGGTCTGCGCCAGCTGAGTCCCGCACTGAGACAGGAAGTGAGCACAAGGAGTGGACACAGGAAGTAGACACAGGGAAATGGACACAAGCCCCACCCCTCACCCTGAAGTCATGTCCACTTGAACTGCTCACAAAGGGAGAATTTGTTTTCTCCCAAGGAGTCTCACCAAGGATTCAAACCACACTTAAGGGGAGGAGGCTCCATGCTCAGCAAGAAATAACCATTTTAGAAGTTCAGCTTTTTTGTTTTGTTTTTGTCTTATTGCTTTGTCTGGGCTTTTTTTTTTTAACAGTATCTTTTTTCCCCTTATATACTATGGTTTGTGATTTTGTGTTTTTATGGGATTTCATATGTGTCTACATCTGTATGTTTCTTTCTTCTTTTTTTTTTTCCCTCCAGTTTTTTTTTCCTTGTCCCAGTCTGTTTTTTTTTTATTTTCACTTTCTTTTCTTTTCTTTTTTTTTTTTTTTTTGTGTGTGTGTGTGTTTTTGTTTTTAGATCTCTGTTTGTGATTTCTAATGAGAAAAAGAAAAGGGGGCATGGGTTTATGGAAATGGTGCATGCAGTGGGGAGGCACTGGGGGAGGGGAACTGGACTCAGAATATATTGTATGGTAAAAACCTATTTTCAATTTTAAGAAGCGACTGGCTCAGCAGGTGAAGGCGCTCCACGCCGAGCCTGAGGGCTTCCCTCCCTGGGCCCAGTGTGGTTTTAAACACTTGTCAGAAGGTACCTGGCCAGTAGCCTCACTCCTTGCCTGTGGTATACATGTGGGTTCAGACAGCCATTGTAAAGTAGGGGGGGGACCCCATGCAGACCATTTCCTCCTTGTCTGAGCCCCATGATGAAGGTCTTTTTGGCAGCAGGTGCTGTTGGGAACCCAGATGTTGGGGCGCAGATGTCTGACTCCTTTCTGAGCCATCCTCATCCTTTCCACTTTACTCTGGGGGGGGACATGCACAGCACCCCCAAAGAGCAGCATTTTGCACATGGAGCACCCTCCACCAGCGCTGAACTGCTAACTGCAACCTCACGCTCTCATGCAGTTCACGCATGCGTGTGTCAGGCTCCTGGTAAGCTCTGGGGACACAGACAACTAGGGATCTGCTCTTGTTTTCAGAGCACACAGCCTAGTGGCACAGAGCACATTCTCATCTGGGTATCACACACACTGGGGGGATCCCTCACCCCTACACACACACACTGGGACATCCCTCACCCCTACACACACACACTGGGGGATCCTTCACCCCCACACACAGCACATAAAGGTAACACACACACTGGGGCATCCCTCACCCCTACAAACACACTGGGACATCCCTCACCCCTACACACACACACTGGGACATCCTTCACCCCTACACACACACTGGGGCATCCCTCACCCCTACACACACACTGGGGCATCCCTCACCCCCCCACACAGCACATAAAGGTAAATCTTTTACATTTTTATTGCAGAATAACATTTTGTTGTGTTTTGCCTTTTGAGACAGGATCTCTCTACATAGCCCAGGCTGGCTATGTAGACCAGGATGGCCTTAAACTCAGAGATCTGCCTGCCTCTGCCTCTGCCTCCTGAGTGCTGGGATTTACAATGCATGTCACAACAACTGGCCCAAGACAAATGTTGGCTCACATTGCAATTGCTCCACTTTAACGTTTGATAGTGACTATGCGGACCTGAAAGCAAGCAGGGACATATTTTCCACTGCTGTTCCTCCAGTTCCCCTCTCGTTGGCTGTAATTTCTCTTAATGACTTTAATTTCTCAAATGCCTTTCTCTCTACGCCTGTTTCATACTTTGCTTCCCGGAGGTTGTTCAAGCATCGTAATAAATACAAACGGTTTCCTCCGTGATTCATTTAAGTCAGCAGTGTGTGGTCTGTGACATAACTTCTGGGAAAGGGGAAAAAAAAAAAAAAAAAAAAAAAAAGGAAGAAGGCTTATTTCCCAGGTCTCTTCTGAGACATAGGTTGTTCAGGAGTGAGGACAAGATGCTCTCAGGGCCCAGGCTGCCTGCTGCTCCAGTGTACCCAGAAGACAGCTTGCAAAGAGAAAACATGAGATTATTGTAGGGAAAGGCTGTAATTCTGGTCTGGACGTGCAAACGAAAACAAGGACTAAACCTGAGAAGAGCTGAAAGGCCTTAATGTTATTTAATGTCACTGTTTAGAGCCTCTCCAGAAAACGCGGCCCCGGCAGGATTAGACAGGCCTTAAAAGGACAGAGCTGGGGACAAAAGCTACAGTGTTCAAAGGCAAATTGAAACCAGACATGATTTTGTTCACATTAACCAAAACGTTTGGTTTCTGTCGATGTCCTTAATTTGCCTATAAATTTATATAGCTGTTTGTTTTATATAGTTCCTTATTTAGCTTCCAAAACTAAAATCATCTCAGCAGTTAAAATGGTATGGAATGCACTCTTTTAGGTTCCTTTATCTTGTGTGTATGAGTGCCTGCCTGCATGTATGTATGTGCACCACACGCAGGCCTGGTGCCCACGGAGGTCAGAAGAAATCCCCGGAGCCCTGCGACTGGGGTTACAGCCGGTGGGAAGCCACCACGTGGGTGCCGGGAAAAGAACCTGAGTCCTCTGCTGGGGAGCGGCAAGCTAGCTTCTCTGTCGGCCGGTGGGTGACGCACTGATCTATGGACACAGCAGTGGCGATGCGACCACATCACAACTGACTATCTGGGCTGATGTTCGTACGTCTCCATCTCTTCCTGCCCAAGCCACCTCCTCTGGAACCAGAGTTTTCACTTATCCCCGTGAGAAACACACAGGTGAAAACGACATCCTCTGGAAGCAAGTCAGGGTAGGCAGCAGGTAGCACGGCAGCGACTTTCGACGTGAACAATTTGTAATCCACTATTCATATTCAATATATATATATATAGCAGGTGGGTGGGTGGTTTTTTTTTAAATTAATGCTTCTCCATTTTATTGTTAGGTTTTATTTGATACCCAGAGTCCTGAAATCAATATCTATCTTTACAAATTCCTGTCCAGTTTAATATTTGTGTTTTATGCCACGAGTTCGCTGACCGTTACATACCACCATACCCATCAGTAGAAGGTGATCTTGTGGGGAGGGGTGATCTAGACATTCCTATGACATCACAGTTGTACACCTTCACAGAAACAGAAGGAGGCCTGGCCAGTGCTGCCACTGCGAACGCTCCCACAGCCTCTCTCCCATCTCTCTCTCACACACTGGAGATCTGAGGCGTGGGCGCTGCCTCAGAGTCTCTAGGCATGAATACAGCACGGAGATCCGGCCTCAGACAAATGCAGGTCACGCCCTAACAATGCCGAGGGCAGCAGACGCAGCAATGTTTGCGGGGGCCTCAGGCCCTAGACACACTCTGCACCTTCACACGAGTTCCTATTTACCACGGGAACTAAAGAAACTGAGAGTTTCAACCCATGAGGAACAACACATAACTCTAAAAACAACCGTTTCTGAATTATCTTCAAAGGACGTTCACTTCAGCACTACCCTATTTTTCTGTCTCTCGCATCATTTTATGGACGAATGTATTTTATCCTAAGAGGAAGGGGCTGCTACAGAAGAATCTAATCTTGATAAGTTACTTCCCTTACGTACAAACAGCTTTAATTAGTTTGCCCGCGAGTGGAACGCTGTGACATAAAACATCGTAACACAGAGTCCAAGAGGGAGGCACACAGGATAACTCACTTCCTGAGTTCTCGTAAAGATAGCGGAAGACAGCGGCTTAAAAGGGAAAGACCTCGAGAGACCTAGGTGCTTGTGTGCCTTCAGAGGGGCCCAGGAGTGAGAGCACCCAGCAGGGGGCTCAGGAGTGAGAGTGCAGTGGGATCCCAGGAGTGACAGCGCCCAGCGGGGCCCAGGAGTGCCCAGCACCCAGCGGGACCAGTAGTGACAGCTTCAAGTGGGGCTCAGGAGTGAGAGCGCCCAGCGGGGGCCCCAGGCGTGAGCGTGCACAGCGGGGGCCCCA